>JADLZK010007075.1:0-278999 GCA_015847255.1 Hyparrhenia diplandra | reverse complement strand
ACCTTGGGCCTTGGCTACTGTTGTCTCCTTGAATTGGTAGGCTCTCTTGCGCCCTTGTCATTTTCAGTGGAATGCATTGCTTCATGCATTAATGCACTACCTATAGTTGGTACAAAATATTATGAAAATAGGCACTAGTCCACGCGCCCTCACAATGTTTCAGAATATTATTATAGGAGTATAAAATGCGACAAGCTAATTCTGATTTTTCGATATGCAGGTCAGTTGCATCTGTAGGGTACACTTGTACATACTTTAATTTCAGTATCTGCAAATGCAGCTTTCAAGTTCTGTGTTGAATACAAATGTTGGATGTGCTATTGCTACTGTCATGAAAGAACATTGAAGGGAATAGTAAGTTTGCCATATCTTTCTGTTCTGAGTGTCAATTGACTCAATTCACATTAGTCAGATGCCTACTTGAATCATGTGTTAGCCTGATGATGGCAAAAATAAAAAATAAAAAAATTGCAGCAATATGTTTGCAGTTGAAATCATTTATTAGTCTGATGCCTACTGGAGCCACTCATTGAGCAATTGGCAATTGATATATCAAACTATGAATAGACTTGTCGAAACTACAACTATGTTCTTGTTGAACTTTATCTTTAATACAGGGACTTGATGTTATTATACCTATATATATCCTTCTACGGAAATATAAAGAAGGATACAAGCCATCACATAGAAGGATACAAGCCGTCCGGTCTACAATACATTGTGCATATTACACAAAAAAATAAATCAGGATACAATCTCATCCAAAGATGCGAAATTAAATGTAACCTCTAAATATATGATATCTCAGATGAAGCAGCATATAAGCACACCCTCTATTATCTTACTTTAATGTAGTTAGCGTCGCCTAAATGAAGATACAAATTCCTGCTCCAAACTGTAGCATCTCGAGGTCTCTTGAGGTGGTATATGTGCAGCATTAATAAGATCGATATGGTCAGGTGAGTTAGATTTTCCACATAGCAAAGGCTCAATATCTCCATCTTTTTCGGGTAGATGGTTTATTTTTCCCAGCCTCTTTGTTCTTAAAATTGTAACCTCATCTCTACTTCTTTCATACTTGGCGCTCTCCTCCTTTGACCCTTAAGCATGCTTACGTAAGTAAGGCAATTTCACTAATCTCTTCCTGGCCTGCCTCTTCCACAACTTGTGGATCCATTATTTCCATAAGACACCCTTGGTGAAGTTCTTCAATGAAGAAATGGGACAAACTTTGCTTTGCACCTAAATCATTAATAAATATTGGCTTCTTTCTTGTCAAAAGTTCCACAAGTATTACTCCAAAACTGTATACATCACTCTTCTCTGTTAGTTGACCGGTATGATAATACTGATCCAAGTAACCGAATGTTCCTTGAACAATTGTCACCACATGGGTCTCATCAAGTGAAAGAGATCTTGAAGCACCAAAATCTGAAACCTTTGCGGTGAAGTTGTCATCCAAGAGTATATTTGAAGACTTTACATCTCTGTGAAAAAATTGGTATTGTAGCTCTTGAGTGTAGATAAGCGAGCCCCGGCTGCTTCCACGCAATCCTTATGCGATCATCCCATGAAAACAAGCATTTTCTTGAAGTATTTGTGTGAAGAAGTTCGTATAGAGTTCCATTTGAAATGAACTCATAGACAAGCAAGGGCACCTCATCTTCTAGGCAGCAACCAAACAGTTTCACCACATTACGGTGAATGATTTGAGACAAAATCACAACCTCATTGATAAATTGGTCTATCTCTATTTTCTCCACTATTTTGGACTTTTTTATGGCCACCACACGTTGGTCTGACAAAATCCCCTTATAAACTGTTCCATGTCCTCCACGACCAAGAATACGAGTAGCATCAAAGTTGTTGGTCGCCTCCTCTAGTTCCCTCAATGAGAATATCTTTGTTTTGCTTGCAGCGCTTTCATCCGAGATCAGTTGCTCCAATAGCAAACCTTGATTTTTTCTTGAAGTGTGCTTGTCGGATTCTCTTTTGGATGCCCTTTTTTCCACTTATTGGCAAGTAGAATTACACCCAATGCAATAAGTATGGAGCCAAGACCACAACCAATTCCAATTGCAATACCTGTATGCATTTGCTGTTGTTATGAAATCATGTTAACGTTTACACATTATAATTTCAAGGGGAGTTCTGTTTGCTATGACTTACCCAAAATAAGATTCCGTTGCTTAGCTGATGTAACACACCGCCTCCTGATGAAATCAAATTCTTGGGTATGAGAGCACGTGTGCATCTATAGCTTCCAGGAATGTTTATGCATGTACCGTTGCAGGAGTTTGGCTGTAAACACTCATCAATATCTGTAGAAAATTATTTTATAATTCATTATATGTATTGATCACCATAATATTTGGTGGCATACTTGCATAACAAGCTGATGAAAAGGAATCTTCTGTCTAAATCTGCCTAGTCTGATTTAACTACAGATTATAACTTGGTCAGAATATATGTGAATTTGTTATTTTTCTATCCATTTTCAGGTGTCAACTATGGTACTGTTGTAGCACATGCTGAAGGAGGATGGGGTTATGTACCTGTGCAGCCTTCCTGTACGTAAGGATTTCCTGTGTAGCCAGAAGAACACTTGCATCGATATCCCATGAATATTTTCCCGTGGGTCACGTTTTGGCAATCACTGTTTACACTGCGGCATGCATAATTACTTCTATTCCTATGCATAGCTTGTTCACAAGATGAATTTGTAACTACCCATCGTATAACAATGTCAGATTCCATAGAAAAATCAAATTTGTCTTCCACAGGACCGGATATGTACCCTCCATTTTCGCCGGATTGAGATACTATAATCATTTCTTTCCCGGAGCTTGCATTGTTGCTAATTGTCAGAGTCCCGTCTCCTACTGACAGGCCAGTCACGTGATACTGTGCATCTCCATCTCCTGTGCTAAAGAGCGTCTCATTTGCGGTGGTACAATTAAGTCGGAACCTTTGGTTACCGCAACAATCTTCTTCGAGCCCGAAAGGGAAGGGAATGGACATGTTGCCACATGACCTCCGGCAATGCTCTTTAGGCTTCGGGTTGTAATCTGCTTCATAACAGTAGATTCATAAAGTTAGGACACAAGATAAAACGTAATATTTTTTCTTTTTTCTTTTTTTACATAAAAGCAAGCAGGGAGCACCTTGCATGCATCCTTCGGAAAGGTAAGCATTGCCTGTGTCGACATAATTGGAGCAGCGGCAGGTGTAACCTCCAGATGATGCATTTATACAAATGCTGTCGGTTCCACCACAAGCATAGCTTGCCTTGTTCATCTGCGCGCTTTCGCAGCTTGGTTGGTCCATGATGGCAACCTTCAGTAGAGCGTCATCAACCTTGCTTGCATTTGTCCAACTTGATAAAATATCTTTCTCATGTCGCGTGTAATAATATCCATCGAACGACATGAAAGCCATGATTCCAGGATGCTGAGGACTTGACCGTGCTGAAATATTGTCGGCCCGAACTATTGTTACCTGAAAGCCTGAGACGTCGTTTTGCAGATTGATGTTACAACAACCAAACCCATTGCAAGGCCGATTCGGCAATACCTTGCCGTGGCACCTGCTCGTCAGGAGCCGCATTGGGTTTTCTCAGAGTCAAACAAGTCAACATCGAAATCACAGCCAAGGAAGAGGAAACTGTTATCCTCATCGATAGCAATACCCTTTAGCGGGGCATCCCAAGATATATTGTAGGTGTTTGTACTAGAATCTTCCAAGCTAGTATTGTTGAAGAACATGGCTGGGATGGAAACAAAGATACCAGCATAGTTACTAATATATATATTGGTAATCTGAATTGTGCTGTTACCCAGAAACAACTTTGGAGGTTGAGTGGTGTGGTTGCAGGTAAGCTCGAAACCTCGTCGGAAGCAGCCAGCCCCTATGCCGAATGGGTAGGAGATGTTGACGCCCCCGCAGCTGGAGGGGCAGTGAGCTAAGGAGGTAGCGGACGGGATATGGAGTATCCCTCCGTCGTCACCCAAGGCTGTGGATGCGGGCGGCATGGCCGCCAAGCACGCCAGAGCTAACGCCATGGCACAAACTATCACTCTACTGGAGCTCATGATTTAAGCCAATCAGCTTGTCTGTGCGTTGTGTGAAGTTCTCTCTCGGGGTTCTGGGTTTACGGGACTGCCGACTACGCATATTTAAAGGCCACCGATACAGTTTCATACACGCGTAGATACTACTGTCCGGAACAAAGATTGTACCCATGAGATGTTATGCATGGTCGTCGCCCGTCGGGCACGTCAAGCACGCACGGTCCGCTAGCGTCTGAACTACGCGTGACTGTCTAGAGTTATGAGGCGTAACACATCACCGCGTGATTGTCTAGAGTTATGAGGACACGTCAGTTATGAGGCGTAACACATCAGTTATGAGAGTTTACCCGGGTTAGGTATACTTTGAATTGCCACAGTGTATTGTCAGCAGGTTTATTGCCTATCTGACTCTCTAGGTACGCGTCACTGCTCCCGAACAGCGAGCACATTAAAGGCGCTTCAGAGTTGTTTGTGACTCCGACTCGTGATCTGCACGTTCCAATGTTCCACATAAGAAACTTCCTAGAGCATTTCATCCTCTCCCAATTAATTCGAAAGGCAAGGATCCAAGGTGAAGAGATCTACTTGGAGCTGAACTCCCGCGTACACATGCTAGCCGCTGCCGATCTTTACGAGACTATGAATCGGGCTGTGCTATTTTTAATTTGGTTGGAGGCTCTTTTAGTATGGAACCACTATAGCTGTGTCTGTGTGCATTTGTTCTGCTGCTGCAGCTGCAGTCCCACAGAGCACTTCCGCGTGCAGTGTGAGAGTTCTGCCCTGAATTTATTTTGTCGACTACTTGTGGTTTCGTTAATCATGCTAACACTTGAAAATTAAGTAATCTATTACACGAAAAAATCAGACAGTCTGACAGGCCTGCTGGAACAACTCAATAGAGCATGATCTGTTAAGTGACGACAGACCAAGTTTTGTTTATTTTTTCCTCAGGTCATTGATCTTATGTCATGTACCTTACTAGCATCTTCATCAGAGATAGTAAAAGAATAGAAATAACATGGTGTACTGTGCATTGTGAATATAATACGCAAAGGCATAGCAGTGTACTCTCATGTATAGGGAACAACTGTCAATCGATCAATCAAGTCCAAAGAGAACTTATTAAGATAACATAATTCTACGACCTAAACTTAGCATGTATGGTAACTCAATGCATCCTAGCAAGCCATTTTTTTTTTTTTTTTACCGTGGCAAACTCATTGAGGATGCAAATTCTTGCTCCAGACTATAACACCCGGAGATTCCTTGGGGTGTTAAATGGGCATTATCTGCAAGATGTGCATGGGGTTTCCTATCATTTAGGCATGACAATAGTGCTATATCTCCATGGTTCCCATATGCTTCTAATGTTTTTCTTTGTCTCTTATTTCTTAATAACTGCAATCTCATCTCTACATCTTTCATAGTTGGCCTCTCCTTTCCTTTGACCCTCAAGCATGCTTCTGTAAGTAAGGTGATATCATCAATGTCGTCTTGGTCTGCCTCTTCCACAATTTGTGGATCCATTATTTCCATTAGAACTCCATCGTGAATTCCTTCAACAAAGTAATGTGACAAGCTTTGCTTTCCACCTGAATCGTTGATAAAAATTGGCTTCTTTCTTGTTAGTAATTCCACAAGTATTACTCCAAAACTATATACATCGCTCTTATCAGTTAGTTGGCCAGTATGATAATACTCTGGATCCAAGTACCCGAATGTTCCTTGCACGATTGTCACCACATGAGTCTCATCTAGTGACAGTGATCTTGAAGCACCAAAGTCTGAAACTTTTGTGGTGAAGCTATCATCTAACAGTATGTTGGAAGACTTCACGTCCCTATGAAAGATTGGTATTGCAGCTGCAGTGTGCAAATAAGCAAGTGCTCCTGCTGTTTCCACTGCAATTTTAATGCGATCATCCCATGATAAGAAGCACTTCATTGTAATATTTGAGTGAAGAAGGTCATAGAGAGTACCATTGGATATGAACTCATAGACTAACAATGGTACCTCAGCTTCTAAGCAACAACCAAAAAGTTTCACCACATTACGATGGATGATTTGAGATAAGATAGCAACCTCATTGATAAACTGGTCTATTTCTGTCTGCTCTATAATTTTGGATTTTTTTATGGCCACAACACGCTGGTCAGATAGAATTCCTTTATAAACAGTTCCATGCCCTCCATGACCAAGAACACGAGTAGCATCAAAATTGTTAGTTGCCTGCTCAAGTTCCTCCAAGGAGAATATCTTTGTTTTATTTGTAGTAATTTCATCAGAAATTAGTTGCTCCAAGAGTAGGCCTTGATTCTTCTTGAAGTATGCCCTTCGGATCCTCTTTTGGAAGCTTTTCTTCCACTTATTTGTGAGCACAATTGCTCCAAAGGCAATAATTATGGAACCAAGTCCACAACTAATTCCAACCGCAATGCCTGCATCGATGCATTTGAATTATGTGAGTTTGCATTTTGTAACTACAATTGTAATGAATGTTTTAGTATGATATATGACTTGCCTAAGAGAAGATTGTGTTTCTTAGCTGACATCACACATTTTCTTTTTGTCAGATCAAACACTTTCCCATTAGGGCATCTACTGCAGTTATATCCTCCAATAAAATTATGGCATGTCCCATTGCAGTAACCTTGCAAGGAACATTCATCGATGTCTGCATCACCAAAATTGGTTATGTATAGGTGGTAAAAGAAGTATGGGCATGCATTGATCATGACAAATTAACATGTTGTTGCCTCCATTTCCAATTTTAAGGTCGGTATAGATTTGCAGTTACAACTGAGGGAAGATGTGGCAAGTCAAGAAAAGAAAGTAATCATAATACTGTTGTAATCTGCCCCCCAACTGTAACCTGCTACTCATGCAAGATATACCTCACAATTTCAATGCTAGAAATGAGATTTGGATTGAGAGAATTCTGACCTGTGCACCCATCTTTGATGTATGGATTGCCTTGAAATCCCTTGTTACACTTGCATCTATATCCAAGGGGTGTGTTCCCTCGGTAGACATGCAAGCAATTGCTATGCACGCTTAGACATGCGTATGTAGCATTTCTTCTCATGGCTGTTTGACAAGTTAAGTTGGCAGCAACCCACCTTATTGTAATTTCATCCTCTTCAGAGAGATCCATAAGATCTTCGTATAAAGTACTAATCTCATCGACAGTGGTGGGCTTGCCATCTCTATATTCAGCTGTATAGACTGTTATCTGTTCATTGTTGGAGGTTGTGTCGTTCAACATGTTACTGACAGCCAGAGACCCATCATCAAGTGATAAGTTAATCACACGATATTGGGCGTATCCACGGTCAAGAACAGTGAGATTACTTGATGTGCAGTTGAGTTGAAAGAACTCATTTGCGAAACAACCTTCCTCAATCCCAAAAGGGAATGGAATTGTAATGTTTCCACATGATTTTCTGCAGTTTTCTTTGCGCTTGGGATTATAAGCTGCTTCATAGTAGACAAAGAAATATCATGATAAGATCAAGGCTTTGGGTATATGAGTTGCTTCAAAGTAGAACAAAATGACAGAATTACATGCATGGTAACCCCAATTTTGAGACCTAATTGTGACTATGTCCGCTTAAACATGTTTAAATTGTGAACTACATGTGTGTAAATGTTAAGCGGAGGGTCTGCGTATGTTTTATGGCTTACTAAACAAAAATGGAAGGAGCCTCTAGACGGTCAACACAATTAGAAGATGGTTTAAATGGTCAATTAAACAATCGATAAACAAATTAAATTGATAGAGAAGCTACTTCTCTGGAGGAGCCAGAGCCTAGAGCCGAACTGTTTTGGGAGAAACCGGAGCCCTATCAAATTGTCCCTTAGTGTACCCTAAATAATATTTCCTTATTTATAAGGACATAAATAGAATTGGGGCTGCTTACTGCAGTTTTGCTCATTTTAGAAAATTTAAAAAATTGACTAAAAATCTGAAAATACTGAATATGAGAGAGACCTTGAGTGGTGCATCCATCCAGGATGTACGGATTGGTAGCTTCTCGCCCGTACAAGGGACAGGAGCAGGAGTATCCATTTCCAGATGGTAGATTTGTGCAGTTGCTTTCAGGGTTGCAAGCATAGCTCTCACTGTGCATCAGCGCACTTTCACAGGTTGGCTGGTCCGTGATGGCCATCTCAAGCGTGACACCGCTGTAGAGATTGCTTGCACCGACCCAACCGGAGTAAAAGATCACTCATGTTAAAATGATAAACACTTGATACGAATACCTTGACATCAGAGAGCACTACTTGACCTGGCAGTGGTATCTTGCCATCATGCCGGCCAACTCTGAACCCAAAGGCCGGCAGGTCCGATTCCAATCCGATGTAGCAGCAGCCGATCCCAGCACAGAAGCCGTCCAAAGTTGCCTTCTCCATGGTCTTGGTGTCATCTACGCAAACACTGATGCAAGAACCGATGACGTCAACCATGTTACGATCGAATAAGTAGAGCTCAACACCACAGCCAACAACGTACAGGCCGTTGCCATCAGCACCATCGATGATTACACCCTTAATAGGGGCTTCCCAGGACATGCCGTCGTCGTCGTCCATGCCCATACCAGTGCTCATGGTGACATTGAAGCCGATAGCCGATGCAGAAGCTCTGTTGTGAAGAACATCTATGTAACTGATCTGGATACTGCTGTTTCCCATGAAGAGTGTGGGAGAATGAGGACTGGTCTGGTCGTCGCAGGTGAGCTCGAAGCCTTGCCGGAAGCAGCCTGGCCCTATCCCAAAGGGGTAGGAGATTTTGACATCCCCGCAGTGGGAGGGACAGTGAGCCAGGGAGGCAGAAGTAGGGACGGTGGTGATACCCCCAGAAACACCATGGCTTATGGTCTGCATCTGCAATCCCGGCACAGCAGCCAAGAGCATGAGCGCAACACAAGTGCCAGGGCAGGACATCTTTGTTGTGTTGGTGATCTCTTCCAGCTTCAGATCTTGTGTTTTTGTGGTTGGTGTTTGTATCCAGTGGAAATTAAGTGAGGCAGCGCGGCTTCAACGCATTGTGGACTTCATAGAAAAGCTATCCCTTATCTAGCCTCTAGCAACAATTGCTTCTCGGTTGGCCTGGCCAGCATTGTCAAAAGGGAGCGCATCAGCATTGTGCGGAGTTAGGAAATTCCAGGGGCACTCGTCCCATCATTGTTGGGGCCCAAAATGACTTGCGAGTCGCCGGAGGTTGATTTCCACGGTAACACTGAATTATTTTGAGCCGTGGATCACACGCCTACAGATTCTACCTGTTCAAAACAATTGCTTCGGCCACTTGAAAAATCTGGGGACACACATCAGCTCCTTGGCTATGAATCTGCGTGCTAAGCCCGTCAGCAAACTGGTGCAAAATTTCCACTCCTATAGTTGCATACGCCAAAAGATATTTATAGGGTGCTTTCACGCAGAGATTTTTTTAAAAAAGAAACTTCACCATGGCGTAATCCATGGAGACTTCTCACGAGTTTATTATCACCATGTATTCACGGATGCAAAAGTCGTCACACATGCTTGACTGAAGGGGAAAACTGGGGTCATCTATTTAACTGCTGATAAATGTTAACCCATAGATTAAAGAATATATAGGTCACATGTTTATTAACCATCGTATTGAAACCCAAAAGTTTGGATTCATCAACCTATGATTGTTTTCAGACCATCGTTCAAGGTTGTCATCCTGTCGACAGGTCAATGCATATAGTTGAAGGCTTAGGGTCTGTTTGATTTTAGTTGTGACCCGTGAAAAATTTGTTGAGCTTTTAAAAGTTCTTGTGAGGCACGTGTCGTGGTAAAGTTGTAAGATGTTAATTTGAAATAAGTATTTGCGAAACAACTCTCCATTTTTGCCTATTTCAAAAAAAGTAGGAAGCCAAAAGTAAGGCCGCTTTGAAAACTGTCCTACATGAAAGGAGCTTGTGAAAAAACGACTCTATCCACCTATTAGAGAAAGTGTCTCTGTACACTGATTGATACTTATAACTAATCTATCTTTAGCCTTGTCACTGATCCTTTGAAACCAACATAAAAACCATCAATATGTGAATGAATATCATAATTGTCTATCAATCAATCAATCATTGCTATGACCTCACTAAGTAATGCCTCTACGAAACATACATTAATCATAATAATTGTGTCATCATTAACCATTAAAATTGAGTTATGAGTCTAGATGCTTTCATCATCCTCTTTTTGGGTAAACGCCTAGGGATGCTACCTCTGGTAAAGTTATAACATGCATGAAACAACAGCGGCAGAACCCAGAGACAACCGCGGCCTGAGATTGAGTGTCTTAGACCAAGCACGACTTGAAAACGGACAACCGATCATGGCTTCATGGTTCAGTTCTGCAAGGCCCTTTGCACTTCCGGGGAGGGTAACATTTAAGCATTCCAAATCATGAAGCACTCGTGACTCTGGATCTACTAGAACAAAGTTAAAATATTCTTACAGTTACAGTTGTAATGTGCTCATTGGGTTTGCGAAGTAGCGCTTTACACATTTTGAGGGTTCTTTACTTGAGTCTTGCTTGAACAGACCCTGCAGTATGGTCGGAGCCATTGGCACAGGTTCTTCAAACACCCGAACATGAAGGTTCCCATCGTGCGTTAGCTTTTCTAGCAGGGTCCTGCAAGTCTATCAAAAACACAATGTGTCACTAATTGAACAGTAACCTGAGGATCGAAACAGAAAATGGGGCAAATACCTGAGGATTCAGTACATCCATCCGACGGATAACATCTTCCTATAACACAGAGTGCAAAGCATGCGATTAGAACAATGGTTCCTTTTTTTAAAACAAAAGTTAACTAATGGAATGGTAACTTAATATCTCAGAATAAGCCATTTTCAAGTCACAACACAGAAAGGATAGCCTGATCAAGGTAAATGGGCAATAGTAAACATTTACATGTATCAATAGGATTTTTGATAGCATTAGAGACAAACATTTCCAGGACAAGATAAATAATTTCAAAAACGTCGAACACCAAATATGTTTGTATCTACTGAAGTCAACATATAAAAACTGCAACCATTACTTTTATCAAGTGCAGCCAAAAATACTCTTCACAACTAATTCTTGTTTTCTAATTAACACTCCCATCACAAAAATGATCAAGTTTAAATTGTGACATCTTCATATGTATTAAGATGTCATATGAAGATAGCATGTATATTCAAACTGAAAATACATCTTTATTATCATAATATTAGTTGGTCGTATGTATACATTAAGTTTTTAAACCATGTCCAAAACATCATCTTTCTCTAAGGGGATACTGTGTGAGTAGATAAGCAAACTGAACTAAATAACTAGCCATGAGCAAAGTAAAAGGGTGGAGGCATGTGTGCTGCCAACTGCCAAGCATGGGAGGGTTCTAGATCTCATGCGAGATAAGATTGGAGGGGATCTTGTGAGGCCAGGTGTAGCTCGTTTTGCCACTTCATTTCTCACATTGTCATGCATGCATAAGCATAGTCGTGTATTGGGGGGCTTAGTGGTTAGTGATGAATGGCATGAACTTTCTTTCTCTAGCATTCAAGAAGGCTGGCACGTGGAGAACATTATCCTTTCAGTGCCATTTGGGGGTAAAGTGGAATCATGCCTAAGAGCTTCACAACCACTTCTTATTGCATTGAGGATAGCAGATGGAGATGAGACACCAGCAGCTCCTGAGATTATGGCAGCCATGAATGTTGCAAAGGCTACAATCCAGGAAACTTTGAAACACAAACCAGATTTGCTCAAAGAGGTGCTACGTTATTATGATAATAAATGGGAAAACCAAATGGAGCAGAAGCTGTATGGAGCAGCTCTATTCTTAAATCCAAACAAATTCTTTGCCATAAAGGGAAAAACCATGGGACAAGCTTCAAGGTTGAGGATCATGTTTAATCATGTTATGTGGAAGATGGTGAGTGAGGAGGAGCAGAACAAGATAAGCAAGCAGGCAGATGACTATGAGAGGGCTAAAGGAGAATTCTTCTCCAAGCATGGAGCAATAAGAGACAGAGATAAAAAAAAATCCTAGTAAGTTCTCAAATCTGTAATTCTGTACAATTTTTCTGAAAGCAATCAGCAATGAACTAATAGCTGAATTCTATGTTTGGACTTTGGAATGAAAAAATTACAGTTCTTTGGTGGGGTGCATATGGTGGCTTGACATTTGAGCTCCATTGTTTAGCAAAAAGGATTGTTAGCCTGTGTGCTCTGCATCTGGATGTGAGTGTAATTGGAGTGAATTTGCTACTGTAAGTGCTACTGTTACTGTTCTGCTAAGTAATTGAGTTTGCTAGGTGGTACAGTATTGGTATGGAGTTGTGATGAGGCTGTCTCCAACAGTTGAAGGCAAAAATAAGACACATTTACTCATTTGCATCACCCACGACAGAAAACTAGTGGACCCAAACACTACCGTCTCCAACAGCCAACGCAAAAAAGGAGGGGGCTCCGCGAACGCCGCCGCTCCCACCCACCACGACCCCCGCCCCCCCGGCGGCAGGCGGGCGAGAACTCCCGCGCTGGCGCCGCGAGGCCTCCCCAGCGGCAGGCGCCGCGAGACCTCCCCAGCGTGGGCACGAGAGGCCGCCCCAGCGGCACCTCCCGGCGCCGCGCAGGCCTCCCTAGCGCGATTCGGGCGGTGCCCCAACGAAAGCGGCGGCCCGACTCCGGCGGCAGGCAGGCAGGCGCGGTTCCGGCTGTAGGCATCTGGCACCACGGCGGCTTCTCCACGGGCCCGCCGTCCACTGCCCCATTTCGACCCCACCACTACGAGCGTTCATTCCTTTGCGTTCTTGGAGAGAGACGACGCACATACGAGTCCTGGTTGGCCTCCTCCCCAAAATGCACTCACTTTGCATCTGCTGTCGGAGGCAGTTTTCTTAGCCTATTTACACTGTGCACTGCCTATTTTGAGTATTGGGTGAGCTGTTGGAGACAGTCTGATGCATTGTATTTTGTGCAGGTCCATACAAAAAAAAAGAAACCGGTTAGAGCACCAAAGGTTAAATAAGTTGGTATATGTCAGCTACAACCGGAAGATGGAAAACAGATTTAAAAAGATTAGAGAGTTGGGCTCCAAAGGAAAGAGAAGCAATCCAGTCGATGAATTTCAATGGGAAAATGAATGGGTAAATGAGAATTGTGACAATGATTTGACTTGGGCTGCAGTGGACGAAGCTATTGGTGCAACTCAGGATCTAGAGGGATGTAACATGCCCAGGGCTGCTCGTGCTGCTCATGCTGCCCTGTGAGTGCTGCTCATGCTGCCGCTGTGAGTCAAACATATCAGAGGACAAACGTTCAAGGACAGTGATTCCAGATATTGATGAAGATGACGATGAGCACCAAGATCAGAATGTAGAATCTGATTCAGCAACACTAATGGAGGAGGATGAAGTCATTGCAGCTGAAGATGGAGATGGAGGCTTTCATTGAATGATGCTTTGCTTGATTAGATGCAGATGGATAGTTGTAAGTTGGCTACTTTTGTTGGACTATTGAATGTCAATATTTGTAACTTTGTGTTGAACACTTCAGCTTATCTGTACTGAACCAGTTTGGACTTTGGTTATGTAATATGCTGGTTGTATGGCTGCTATGGTTTGCTAATGCTAAGTGTTTGCTAAGTGGCTGCTATGGTTATACAAAAAGATCAAGATTGCATTAGTGTTGCTGCTTGCTAATTATAGTTTCCTTTGCTATTCCAGGCTTCCAGCAGCAAGGCAGCAAACAAAAGGAGTTTGGGACAGGAATATGGACCTTTGGACAGTGTAGAAAAGAGAAGAAAACAACTCCCACAAGTAAGTCAGCAGCTAAAGACTAATGCAGTCTTGATGCTTCCTTTATTATGTATAATATAGTATATATTAAGAGCTATATATATAGTATATTTAGAGTATATACCCTAAAACACCCTGGACGACCAGGCTCGACCAAGGCGATTAATCTACCTGGTCGACGATTAATCACGATTAATCGCCTGGTCGGTCCCTGGTCGACCAGGTTCGACCAGTCAACCAGAAATCATGGCTGCCAAGTGCCAAGTACTCTGAACAAATAAAGTGGTAAAAGATTAGTAGCATTTGCAAACACAAGTACCAAATAACAAGTATTATACTAGAAAAAGGTGGGCTCCAACTATACATGGGTGTTTTCTGAAATATGACTGGGTAATAATGAACTACAATCAGATTTTCATAAATAAAGTAATATTTTTCAGTATTCCAGACATTCTATAACATCAAAAAGTAATTTTTGAATAATTCAAAATGAGGTAGTAACATGTCTGAAACTTGATTTTGAGATCCTTCTACCAACTGAATTTGAGGACTGCAATCAGATGTGAACAATTCTCATATATACTGATAGAATTGTATAAAACTTTCCTGCTGTCTTTTTGCTAGACTCTACATACCTAAATTCTTTCTCAAAACCGAATTTATTTTTCCTAAGTAAAGGATATTGCGGTGATGCGGCAAAATGAAATAGAGAACTTATTGTGGTATTGCACTCAAGATCAAGCAAAATATTAGTTTCCTATTTATAGAGAGCAGGCACAAATAAAAGCAAACACACCTCCATTAGTCCAGGATAGTGCATTACATAACCAATAACTCGGCGACTTAAACCTTCATAGACAGTGCTATTAGTACTTCCATCGCCATTTATCCATGGTAATATAGGCTGATAATAATGCTTTTCACAATTATGATAGCAACTACTCTCCTTATTGTTCTCTCCTGGAGCAGATAACCTTTCCTCATCCCCAGGATCTTTGCTGTAAATATGAGGTGAGCTCAACTGGCTTTGAACATTAATTACTGTCACTGTGTGCCCCTCACCAAGCATTTTAATGGGACCAGCAAAATTAACAGGCATGGTATGCTTCTCATTCAGTAGATTATTTGTGTTTTCCTTATCAACAACTTGAGAAGTTGGAGGATCTATACAGCAGCAATTATCACATTCTGCAAGTGTAGTTATATGATACTTTGACGAATGTAACGAGTCCACAATCTGAATGCCATCATATGCGTTGACCTATGAAGCAATTGAATAAATCCCACCCATTAGCTAATGGAGAAGGGCAAGCGAACCAAAAGAAAAATGCGACAGGAATGCAGCACAGCTTATAATAAATTCGTAACCAAAAGAAACAACAGTAGCATTTAACCCACACCTACAGTCCTAGTATACTCTGCATGTTACAGAATTACCTTAACAGCCAGCTGAAATCTCTTGAGAGTGTCAACAATTATTAAGACCAACTGCATGTCTGCACAGTTTTGTAAGAACAAAAAATTGTCACAATGGCTGTTATTTTAAGTAAAAAAACCATGGTAAGTATTGGCCATAAGCATATTAAGTACCTAATGGATGCAGTGCCTGTGACAGTTCTCTCAAAGTAACTCCTTGCCCACCAGCTTGATGAATAATACAAAATGCATTCCTGAACAGTTCAGGAGACAATGTAAACAATTCATTTTGGTGCTCGAATACTGATTGTAACTCTTCAGCATATTTTTTCATAGCATCCCAAGGCCATCCACTATAAGAGTCCTCCAACTGAGATTCAGACAATAAATGCCTATATGAACTTAAGCAATTTGAAAACGACGGCATGATGTGCCTTTCTGCATGCAAATCAACATTCTCTCTGCTCATTGCCCAGCTTGAAGTAAAAATAGAGGATTCATTACCATGTAACTCTTGCGATAAATTGCTTGTAAGATTTAGACCTATTTGGATAGCAGGGAATCCTTTCTCCCGGCGGTAGCAAAAGTCACTTTCTATCTTTGGCAAAGGCTTCTGTTTCTTAGCCTTGCCACTTTTCAGTTTCACCGTATCAGCCTTGCGTTTCTGACTGTTGTCACCCAGACCACATGTATCTATGACCAAAAGACCAGAGCTGTTAGGCTCATCAGCCTCACCAACTCCTTCACTAGGCAAGAAAGGTGAAATGAGAAGGTTTCCTGACAAAACCAGAGAGAACAGATGAACAATTTCTCCACATTGCATGTCTGGATACAAAAAAAATCCATTGTCTGTAGTACTCTTTTTGCTGAGCTATAAGCCAATTAGAAAATGCAGAAGCCATTTTTCCTGAACCAAATGGAAAAGGTGAACAACAAGCATTGGTTAAGAATTGTGAAGAAAGGGTGTACGGCTTCCCACCACTCCCAGTAACCTACAAAATGGGAAGAAACATGAATAACAGATCATGATTTGGACCTTTTAAGTAGCAAGTCACACATAAGTTAAAAAAAAAAAAAAACAAATGACTAGTTACAGAGTTAATTGTTCCATATCCTTCAAAACATTATTTCAAATATCATGGCTTAAAAAAAAAGGTTCCTCTCAACACAAATATAAGTTCAACTAGGTTAAGTCAAACTTTCTGACTGACCAGCAATATCTATATCTATAAAACAATATTATATCATATGAAAAGAGTTACATGTCATATTAGTTTTCATTACGAATTTAGTAATGCCAATGTTATGCTTGTTAAGGTCTTATATAGTCAAGGGTATTAGTCTAGGGTTTCCCTCTTGTTTCTATCATGTACACTATATATAGTCGCCGTTGGGCCTCAATACAATTATCCAATTCAGTCTCGCTTATTCAGAACATGGTATCAAAGCTCGGTTTTACGATCCAGCCACCACCCTCTTCCTGCTGTGCTTCCCCGGGGTAATCCTTCTCCACTCCAGTACAGGGTGCAGCCTTCTAGATTTTCTTTTTCTTGGATGGATCTTCAGTGCCTCCGTCACGGCAGGGACTACGCACTTCAGCCCCATCTGTGCCGTCCAAATCCACCAAACGCCCAAGACATATGGCTCATGCCCATTTGTGCAGCCTGTAGCGTCCGTGCGGCATCCTCCTTAACATGCTTGGGCTGTTCACACACATGAATCGTGTGCTCGTCGAGCACTTATTCATGTGTCGACCCGCCCCGTCGCTGGTCCCATTCTAGTCTGTCCGGATTCAGACAGACTCGTCTTTGTGTCTCTCATGTACTTTCGACATATAGTCGCCATTGGGCCTCAATAAAATTATCCAATTCAACCTCACTTATTTGTAACAATGCTATCAATTTATATACAGTAAAGTTTTGGAAACCACTGGTCTAAGAAATGTTTGAATTAGGGCAAACCAAGATGGACTTATACTTGTGGTCATAAGTAAATTGGAAAGAAAAAAAAATGATCCTTTGAGAAAAAAACTAAGAAATTCTTACAACATTATTTCAAAGCATATCAACTTTTGCTTATACCAGAAGGGAAGTCATAAAACTACGTGTATAAGTGTATGTTGGTATGCAAGTGTGAGCATAAGAAAATATAATTTAAACCACAGCTCACTGCAAGATAAGAAACGAAGAATGCCTGTTGAGCTTAACCCGACTAACAAAAAAGTCATTAGCACAGCACATATCCATCTATTTGTTGTGCTGCAAAAACTACAGGATGTCTGGTTCACAACCAACAAAAAAAAAAACTACTAAAGTTTGGTATTAGAACAAATATTGCGTGCTATTTGGAACTTTTGATTGGCACCAAAGTCTTGCATTACCAAGGAAAATTTGGCAGCACCAATCCAACAAAGGGTGACCAACTGTTTACCATTTAGCGTTTAGGATATCACTAATGAAGTTAATTTATGAAGGGTGTAAAGGACTTGAAATTTGTTTGCATCATATTGTAATAATTATTTAGAAGACAAGATCTCATTTTGCTATATTCTGCAAGGGAAAAAGAATAGATAAAGCTTGTGGATCCATGTCATATTCACAGTTTTTCGACAAACTTCGACATGGCTCTCTCTACCAGTTCTGTCATTGCCAACATGTTAGTATGGCTACAAACCAAAATCTAGAATGTGTCAATATCTTGGCATCACAAGGTTTGGAAGAGCCAAAATTTGGTAAGGCTCACCAGGGTCATACACCAAACATGCCCCAAACACTAATAAAATACCTAAGTTGGGCACACAACATACTGAAAAACAAATATTCCAAAGAAAACAAAGTTCAGAAATACTAACCAAGAATTTTTTTTTTTTTAAGAAAGGAAACAGCAGTAAAAATCTCCGCTCTCTGAATAAAGCTGCAGTGTTGCTGCAAGTGAAGCCTGTACATTTGATCCTAATGATTTGCTGAGGAAAACCAACTTCAGAAGCTCCAATGCATTTGCAACAGCCAACGATTTCCATATACCTCTTTCAATAATCTTATTTCTGCGATCCTTAATGATATTTTCTTGAGGTTTGCAGCAGACATCCATGTTTTCACTTTCTGCATTTGAATGTCCGCATGATTTTTCAGGATCGCAGAATCCGCTTTCTGAAACTGAACTCATTTTGGTTTCACCTCGTATAGCCTGATTATTCTAAAATGAAAAAAAACATTATTGACAAATATATATATATACATACATATATATATATGGAAATTATTTCCTACTCCCAGGGTGTAGTTACTCCCATGTGTATATCACCAGATTTAGAGCGTATAATTTATGTTAAATGTAGAATTACTTACCGGCAGTTCCTGTGAACATATTGTGTCCTTTGTGACATCATTATCATTATTAATGTTCTTTTGTTTCACAGGCCCAATTCTCTTGGTCTGATCTACCTTTTCTGTTTGAATTAATTCAAGGACTTCATTAAGTGCACTCTTTATCTCTGGAACTTCAAAGTCATCCCAATTGAATTGCTCACAATCTGAATCCAAACTGTTTTCGTGACTACTTTCAGAAATCTGGGGAAGCAATCTTCTCCTTTTCAATCTCCTTTCCTTTTCAAGATATCTAACATAACGTTTCCCAAGAAGGTTACATATACACATGACAGCTCCTCTTATCTTTTCGTTTGTTTTCAATAGTACTGCGATCCTTCTACGACATGTATGTGGTGGAGCTGGAAGATCAGAGAGAGAGCTCCAAGCTACACGATAACATCTTGCTCCAAGTATTGCACGCACTCTAATGTATATCATCAGCAGTTTTCTGTAAATAATAATAAAATGGTCAGGACCATCATGCAGAATCTTCAACTAAAGTATTGAGGTTTAGAAATCAATTTTCAGACCAAGCATGGGCAGACAAAAATAATAATACCTATCAGATTCACATGTCCAAATGAATCTTTTTACTTCTCATGCAGCTCTTTCTTAAGATAGCATAACGACTGATCATTGGACTGGTTTCCTTATCTTCATCTGCTTGATTTGTCAAAGTGCTGTCAGTTCTGGACACAGGCTGATCCCTTTTGTTTGCATGGTCAATGGATGATGAAGACATTGTCTCTGATACTTCTTCATCAAGAGTAGGTTGCCCCATTATTTGTTCAGCGGATCCACTTGCTTGTACTTTACGTTTAAGAAGCCTCAGGCTGGTCCCATCAGCACGTCTCTTTCTTCTCTCAGGAGTCAATCCAGAACTAACCCTTTGCTGCTTTTGTTTTTAGCAGTAACGCTGGGCTGTTCACGGGCCGAGATTGCCTTTCATATGAAAGGCGAAGTACCTATATAAGAAACCAATCCTGCTGATCAGTATACTAAGGAAGAACTGTATACAGAATAGAGAATTAAAAATGCCAATCAATAGGAAACGATAAATAAATGAAACAAATAAACCATAGTGAAAAATATCCTGTCTCGCAATGTGTGTCAATGGACTAAACTCTGGTGCCTGAGAGAGTGAGTGCTACACAAGGTAGCTTTACCAGCAGGGTAACAAGTTTGAAGCAGCTATGGCACATTGTTACAGGATATTTTTTTGTGCATGTGCCCCGATTGTGCCAGTGATGTTACATTCAATCAATATTGCAATTACCTTTATTTATTTGTTCTTCCCAGGTATCTGTTCTACATTTCTATTATCTGTAGCACCGAGTTTTTATCCACTAACTAAACCAAGCACATATCATTCATGTTGCATATTGTTCACTCAATCAGGGTAAACCAGAGGATTCACCATGTATCCCCTTGCCCTTAAATTCTTTATTTGCCCCATCTACCCCTACGCTGTAGGATGTAGCAAGAACTGTTTCGCCAAATATAATATCTCTCTCCGTCTCAACCTTTTACAAAATGTATTGTGTAAAAACGTCAGATAAGGTGCTCCCTTGTCCATCACAACCCCCATGACTGAGAGTAGGGAAGCATCTAGAAGGGGATCACAGGATAATGACACAATCAAGCTAATAATGCAAAGTAGCACATTATGCCTCACATGCTTAAACACAAGCACTCCAAGATGGTGACAAATGAACTATTTTGCACGTTAAAAAATGCACTGCATGCTACTTATGTTCAACCTGTAGTAGCTTAGAGTTAAAAATACAAGGTAAAGAAATACAGAAATGCAAAATGTGATTAAATAAATATAGTACTTCAGATCAATAAATGATAACGGAGGAAAATCTAAACGCGTACCTGCTCTACGGAGAGATTCAATTCTCTGGCTATTCTAACACAGTCTTTGAAAGGAATTTTCCCCTTCTCACTGACATTGATAATACGCTGTTGTAATTCCAGTCGCTGTTCAGTAGTCATGACTCTAATTGAACTCCATGAACGAGGATGAGAAACCTATATGGGACAGAATGTCATATAGTATTCAAAACAATGAAATAAAAGCTCTGATCTAAGAGAGCTAGAAAGATAGCCACTTCCAGCTAATACAGTTTCCAGGGGTATAATGGGCTTCAGTAATAAATAGTGGAAAAACTCTGACAAGTAACAATTCAGTAATATTTTCAGAAAAAAGGAAGTTTATTCTGGTCTCTGCAACAGTTTTAACGCTAATAAATACTGCAAAAGTGTAATGATTCTGACAAGTAACAAACAATAACGTGATTGCACCTGCAGATCTGCCAATATAAGTCAAAAGGTGTAACAAGAAATAAAGCAGATACAAGTATTAAGATTCGGGAAATTAGGGGTTGTTTTAAGTTTGAGGTACCACGCTGTTCTAGATGAGGTAGTGCATTATGAGTTTATCTGATGATTTTGGTGGAATCAGACTTGGATGACTCCATCCCTCATGCTTATACTTATACTACTAATATGAGCTGGTGATGGATCAACCCATCCATTCCACAAACCAAACAGCAAAGTGAGGAGTGAGAAGATAACGGATCACTCCATTTCTCAAATCAAACACACCATTAGTGTTTCAAATAGCTCTAACAGAAATGAGACTTCTGGCAACAGCACTGCAGCAACTAGCAAGGAGCTGCACAATTGGGGGCTGGCTGAGGCACGAGGCACAAATTACATCCTCGCCCTTGTCCTAAGTGAGAGTTCAGTTTAGGTTGTGGCTGATTTTTTATCTTGTAAAAGGGCGTGCATTTTTCTTTGTAATCTGAGTGGTGTGGGTGTGTGACTTTCTTAAGAGTTCTTATCCTCTTCTTTTTTTCTTTTCTTCTTCATATAATAATACACAGCTCTCCTGTGTTTTCAAGAAGAAGAAAAAAAAAAAAACAGCGCTGCAGCAGTTGCTCATAAAAAATAACTTATCAAGTAAAAGCAACCGCAGAAGCAGGCACCATAGTTCTTAAGGCGTAGGGCGAGGTGTCAAGGGCCGTATGCGAGGGGACGCCGGACCTCGACCGGGCTTCGTACTCGCTCCGTGGTAACTGACGGCAGGGTTATGCCCCCACGCCGCGCTCGTCACCGGGTTATGCCCCCAGGTCACGGCTTGGAAGAAGAGAGAGAGATGAGATTGGGTTTAATCTTGCTTCATCACCAAGAGTGCGGTTTACAAAATATATGGCCTAAGGCCCAACCGAAAAAGGAGCAACAAACTCCTCTAATTAAGGAACTAAGAATAGAAGGCTAATCAAATCTTACTTTCCAAACTAACTAAACCTTCCTTTAGCCACTCGCGTGACCGGGCACACTGGACCGGCCCTTGCTCGGCCCGGCCTTGCCGTGCCGCGACGCTCACGGCACGGGCGCCGTCCCCGGCACGGCGGCGCCTTTGTGTACGCGTGCGCCGTACATGACATCTCCCTCCCGCCGGGACTCAGCTCGTCCTCGAAATGAACGCCGTACCGCGCGCTGAACTGCGCCCCGTGTCTTCCCATGTAGCAGAGGCCGCCGATGCACCTTGCCACTGAATGAGAGCACGGGCGCCGGCGGCAACGCGATAAGCGCGCACGCCAGCGCGGGCGTGGTCGATGGCACCGTGGCGTAGGGGAGGCAGCGGGGGTGTTGTCGATGGTGGGTCACCACCGGAACCGGGAGGCGGCGTGGAAGGCGTTGTGGATCGGGCGCCGGCTGGCGGGTCGAGCGGACGGCCACGCGTCGTTGATGAGCTCGGTGGCGCGTGCGGCCTGATGGCGGGACTTGAGCTTGCCGCTGGTGGCCTGCGGGAGAGAGGACGCAGCGCGCTGTCGAAGACGAAGGAGCGCCCAATCGCCGACGGCGTAGCTGACCAGCCGGTGGTGAAGATCATAGTACTTCTTTTGGACGGCTTGTGCTTGCTCCAGGCGGGCGCGAACATCGGCCAGGAACTCCTCGCGTTCCAGCATGGACTTGGCGACCGCGGGCACCCTGGTGTCGCCGGCTTCATAGGAGCGGATCGTCGGCGGGTCGCGGCCATAGACGACGCGGAAAGGCGTGTCCCGCAGCGAGGACTGGTAGGCGGTGTTGAACAAGTACTCCGCCCAAGGGAGCCACCGTAGCCACTGCCGTGGCCGATCACCTGTAAGGCACCTCAGGTACATGATGATGACGCGGTTGGCCGACTCGGACTGCCCGTCCGATTGAGGGTGGAACGCCGTCGTCATATGGAGCTTCGTCCCCATCAGCCGCATCAGCTCCTGCCAAAACAGAGACGTGAAGACAGTGTCCCGATCGGACACCATGGACTGCGGCACCCCATGGAGGCGCACGACCTCGCTGAAGAACGCCTGGGCGACCGACTCGGCGGAGTACGGGTGAGCCAACGGGATGAAGTGGCAGTATTTGCTCAACCGATCCACCACCGTCAGTATCACCGATTTCCCGCGGACACGGGGCAGAGCCTCCACAAAGTCCAGCGCGACGTCCGTCCACACACCTTGGGGCACTGGTAGGGGCAGCAGGAGACCCGCCGGGTGGAGATGCTCGGACTTGTTGCGCTGGCAGACCGCGCACGCACGCACCCAGTCCTGCACCTTCTCCTTCATGTTGGGGAAGTGGAAATCTCGGCGCAGGCGGTGGAGGGTCTTATTTGGGCGGGCCGCCGTGGCCATCACGTCGTGGATAACTGGAGGACCTCCTGGAGCGGCGATGAGGAGGGGGGGCAAGTACGCGCGGCCCAGAACATCACCATGCCATCGGCGATAGCCGTCCCGGGGCCGGCGAAACTGCTGCGTGATCTCGCCGTGCAGCGCCACCAGCGCTGGATCCTCGAGCTGGGCTTGGCGCAGGCGGTCGATGACGTCGTCGGCGGCCCCGGCGTCATGATCTCGGCGTCATCGTGTCCCGCCGGAGCGGCGCATCGCCCGCGGCGTTTGTCGCCCGGGCTTGTACTCCCACCGCGAGTCGAAGCCCGGCGACTTGCCCGCCCAATGGTGTTGTGGAATGGTGGACAAGCGGGTCGTACCGAGTACTGGAGGCGTAGTGGTCGATCCGACGGTGAAGCTGCGCCCCCGCAAATCTGGCCTCAATGGCGCACCGCTGGACCAGCCCAATGAGCTCGGCTCATAGGCGCGGCGCCACGTCTTAGAAGGCGCCCGCGAGGCTCTCTTGTAGAAGGCGATCGGGTGGCCCTCTGGATGAGGACACCCGAAACCATGGGACGGCGCGTCGCACTCGGCGATGAAGGGGCTTGCGGATCGGCATGGCGGTACACCGCCGGCGTGGGTGGTGACGGCCTCCTTGAGCGCGGCCGAAGCGGCTAGCTGCGGCGTCGGTGTTCCACGCGAACCCATCGCGTTTGAGCGGCAGCGATAGCGAGCGGCGATGGAGCCGTGGTTGTGGATGAACTTCGCGGTAGTAGCCCGCCAAGCCGAGGAAGCCGCGCACCGCGCGTGGGGAAGCGGGACGCCGAGCGATCCGGTATGGCTTTGCACCTTGCCGGCATCCATGGCAACGCCGCCGCCGAGATGGTGTGGCGAGGTAATGCATGCCGATGGTGCGGCAAAGGCGCGCGCGGACCGCTTGACGAAGAGGGTGTGGCGGCGAAGTTCGGTCAAGACGAGGCGAAGGTGTCGAAGATGGTGCGCCCGCGACTTCTTTGTATATCAAAATATCGTCAAAAAACACAAGGGCCAACGGCGGAGAAATGGGCGCGACACATCGTTCATCGAGGCCTGGAAGGTGGCGGGAGCGTTGCACGGTAAACGGCATCACGAGGAACTCGTGAGGGCCATCGTGAGTGCGGAATGCCGTCTTGTGGACATCATCGGCGACATCACGACTGATGGTACCCGACCGCAAAGTCGAGCTTGGTGAAGAACGGGCACCGTGGAGCTCGTCCGCCCGGCTCGTCGGCGACGACGGGATGGGGTAAGCGTCCTTCACCGTGATGGCGTTCGGCTCGCGGTGGTCGACGCAAAAACCGCCATGAGCCGTCCGGCTTCTTGACAAGAGCACGGGAGAGGAAAACGCCCGAAGTCGCTACGGCCGGACAATGCCTGCGCCATCATAGTCGCGCTCCGCCGCTCCGGCCTCGTCCTTGTCGCGGCGCGGGTAGCGGCTGCGGCGGACGACCACCGGTGCCGAGCCCGCTTCCCGGTGTGATGCGGTGGCGCGCCCGGGCCGATGGCGATCTGTCGGCGCCCGCGAACACGTCCTCGGCGTCCGCTCACTCCTCAAGGAGGGGCTCGGACCGGCTTGGCGCATGAAGGCGTGGAGGCGGCGGAGACGCGATGCCGCGCCCGCGGCACCGTGCGCGGCGTCTTTGGAACGACATGGTGCCCGGCCGCCCGTTCCGGTTAAATGTCGCCCGGCGGCGCCATCCGATTGGTGCCAAGGGCGGCGTCGTGGCCGACCAATAACATGACGTCTGGTCGGCGGTGAAGGTCGATCCATCAATGACGATCGGAGCTTGACGGAGAACGCCCGGGCAGAAGATGCGCTCGCCGTTAGCCACCGTGGTTGTCGGCGTGGGCGCGCATCGGCGACGAGCCCGGCGCGTGAGCCGCCGCCCTCACCGATGAAGCTATGAGTGGAGCCGGTGTCGACGGCGCGGTGAAGTCGCCGCCCCCCCCACACGCCGAGGGCGTATGGTCTTCTTGGCGGCCACCGGCGGCGGCGTGGAGGGGAGAAGACGGGCGCCTCGCTGGCGCATCGTCCTCGCCGAGATTCGACGCCGTCGGCGTAGAAGATGCGGCGACACCCCATTTGTGGCCGCGCGAATAGGGCTCGTTACAATATAGCGAGCCCTAAACCGGCCGGCGTTCCGCTCGCTCCTCCGTCGACAGGCGCTTGGCTGCGACCGCCGTCGTCCTGGTGGTGGTGCGAGGAGGGCCGGGGGCGGCCTGGGCGCGAGGTGGGGCTGCGGCGCCTTGCACGGGGGAAGGGCGACCACCGCGGGTACGGCCGAGGCGGCGGTGGTGGAATCACCGCCACTGGCGCCGCTGGGGGAGCCGCTTGATTCAGCGGTCGAGCTCCACCAACTCAAGCTGCCGAGCCAAACTCATGGCCGCCGCGAGGGCTGCGGTCCTCGCCCCGCCGCGCACTGATGGCCGAGCGCGGGCGCAAACCGCCCGATGTAGAGCCGCACCCTCGATCTTCATCAAGGCGGCCGGCTACGGGAGAAGTGCACGGAACCGGTTGGAGTATTCTTCGACCGTCGGTCGCGGCGGCACTCGAAAGCTCGAACAACGGCGCCCGAACGCAAGGTTGGCCCAAACCGCGAGATTGAGGAGCTCCTTGAAGCGCCCCCAGGGAGGTGTGCCTTCATCGTCTTGGAGTCGGATGAACCCCGGGGTGTGCAATGTCCTCCAAGTTGTAGGAGGCCATCCACACTTTCCTCCTCCGGCATGATGCGTTGTTGGCGGAAATAAGATTCGCACCGGTTGATGAACAGCAGCGGATCCGATTTGCCGTCATACCGAGGGAAATCCATCTTCTGGAACTTGGGCGGCCGATCGGTGTGGTGTTGACCATCAGTCCGGCTGCCGGAATCAGAGGAGGGCTGCGCCTTCGCCTTGAGGCCCGCCACGTCGTCGGACAGGGACTTCAACATCTTGACGACATCGGCGAGGCTTGGCTCCCCGTCACCCATGGCTGGATGCACCGAAGTGGATGATGCGGAGGAAGGGAAGGTGGTGTGGCTGGTGGTGGCGTGTTAGGCGGGTGGAGGGTCGGTGGCGGCGGCGAGGAAGACGCGGAGGAGGATCGACGCGACGCCGATATACGGGTTGTCAAGGGCCGTATGCGAGAGGGACGCCGGGACCTCGACTTCGAGCTCGTACTCGCTCCGGTGGTAACTACGGCGGGGGTTATGCCCCACGCCGCGCTCACACGGGGTTATGCCCCCGTGTCACGGCTTGGAAGAAGAGAGAGAGATGAGATTGGGTTTAATCTTGCTTCATCACCAAGAGTGCGGTTTACAAAATATATGGCCTAAGGCCCAACCGAAAAAGGAGCAACAAACTCCTCTAATTAAGGAACTAAGAATAGAAGGCTAATCAAATCTTACTTTCCAAACTAACTAAACCTTCCTTTAGCCACTCGCGTGACCAGGGCACTGGACCGCCCCTTGCTCGGGCCTCGCCTTGCTGCGTGCCGCACGCCCCTCTGCACGGCCAAGACGCCCCCGGCACGGCGACGCCTTTGTGTACGCGTGCGCCCGTACATGACACGAGGCATGACAATGTGCCACCACCCGCACACCTAGGCGCCCACCTTAGAGCCTAGGCCCGCCTAGGCAAGCATTTTGCAAGGCACTGGGGTTCGCCTGGACGCCTAGGCAACAACTTAAGAACTATGGCGGGCGCAACCTGTTCGCTTGAACTTATCGACCATGGTACAATGTTTTCTCTCGCAACAAAACAAAGATCGGCCCGGCTTATCAGCCACAAAAAGCCATCAGCTGAACTAGCAAAGATACAGGCCAGAGTCACCCGTTTAAATGCAACATTATGCTAGGCTCCACTTATGCTAGGCTGGCGGGGCAGCTTGGCCCAAGCCGAGTAAGTCTGGTCAAACTAGGATGCTTGTTATTTGCCTAAGTCAAGTTCAGTAACATAGCATTCATTTTTTGAGATAAGAGTTGCTTTAATGGTTAAGAAAGATTTATTCATTGCAGCCATCCATCTCTTCTATATATAAGGAGCGACAGTGGCCCACATATAAAAAAATTAAGAAATCAATTTCATATCACTTTATACATCCTTCTTGGTGCCATTTTTACTTAGTTCTCCTTCACATCTCCAGGGAAATGAGGCTATGTCATCCTATAAAGCACAACTATCCAACCCCACAACAAACATGCACGGCTCGGTTAAAACAATAAGAAGAAGAGAAGAATTAATATCACGTGCAGAAATATGAAGATAATGATTAGTGAAGCATATTTTAAGTGGAAACAAACAACACTATGCAATTTGTCCAGACAACAATAGTCAAATTTTGATAGCGCCATAGAAATATATAAATATTTGTTTCTTTAGTACCTAAAGGGATTAAATAAAATGACAAGTACAAAGGTTATTTCCTGGTTCATGAATATAATGTTTTGGAGAAGAATCTCCTATAAGTATTTTTTTCCATCAAGTGGTTTATAATGATATGCAAGTTAAACAAATAAAATATACATATTATGAAATATTCTCATGTCAAATCGAAATCACTATTTTTCATAGTTGTCAATATAAATAGTATCACAGCTACATGAGTATTCAAAGTTGAGGAATTTGACAATTTAAATTCTAAGGGTCTGTTTGTTTCCATCCGAACTTATATAAGATAGCTTATGGCCCAATGCCAGTATGGTAAACACAAATGTGGGGAACTTATTTCAGCATCTAGGGTGATGTTTCTTACCATACTGCCAATGACCCAGAAGCTGATTATGTAAGTTGGCGGGAAAACAAACAGACGCTAAGCACATTTATTCAACATGGAGGGAGGGTGGTAGGTGATAATCCTATGCGTCAAAGACGTAAGCATATGTGACAAACCTCAGGGACAGAACTGCCAGGGAAGGCACTCGACGGGTCAGCCAAGCCAGCTGTTAAATAACAGCACTCTAGTGTTTCCCAATAGGAATCAACAAACTCTTTCTTTGAAAGTACAAAATCATGCCGAATTTTCCGATGACTGTTCAGTTGGGAAGATGGAAGAATTTTTGGTATAGGTTCTTCGATGTAAGGCCTGAGCTCCATTGAATGTGTAGACATGGCATTTGACGGTACACCAGCATCTTCTAAGAATTCTTTCACAAACTGAACCAGCTGTGGAACATAGCTAAAGTGATCAGTTTGCTGCAACAATAATCACCTCTGCGACTAAGTATTGGTTAAGAACAGTGTAGCAAGTATCAAACATATGTACCAAGTATAGCAATTGCTAAATAGCCTTTAAGATTAATGTCCAGTAATAGTTTTCAGG
The DNA here is from genome assembly GCA_015847255.1 of Hyparrhenia diplandra. Taxonomy (NCBI): domain Eukaryota; kingdom Viridiplantae; phylum Streptophyta; class Magnoliopsida; order Poales; family Poaceae; genus Hyparrhenia; species Hyparrhenia diplandra. The sequence goes on along the minus strand of JADLZK010007075.1, from coordinate 250,333 downwards.
AGCACACCTAAGTTGTAGGTTCTCAGAAGGTTAACTACAAATATTAGAAAAGAATATCAAGTACATTACCTTGAGCTTGTCCAAAATATTTACTAAACGTGAGAGTCGGCCATTGGCATGAGTATCCACGAGCTGATTGTATTCCTCAGTAGGTATTTCTGAAAGTTTTTTCCAAGCCTACACCAAGTTATCATGTTATCAATCTTCTTTGCTGACCCAACAACTTGTAGAAAGAGTTCAAGGGGCATTTCTTTCATAGCTGCTTCCATAGAAAATAACAGGCATGATTGATTAAGGCTCTTATCATAATGCCCTTCTTTACGCAACCAAACACATTGCACCAATTTGGCAAAGAATTGACATAGGCCCACAGAAATTTATGGAATAACTTTTGCTCGAATCATCTTTGCACCTATGAATCCATTTGCATACATAGCTTCTAATATTAACGGTTTGTAAACTTTAACTCTGCGTGAAATTCTCAAACCAGGTATGGCAGTCATATGTTGATGATTTTGCTTCACTTTAGCTGCTGCACCTGCACGAGATTGTGTGTCAAAGTTCCTTTGTCTGATCCTAAATTGATCCACAAGTTCTGGTGACAGATCTCCAACAGAAGAATGCAGTATTACATCAACGAGACGACTGCGGTATAGTTTGTGACCAAGGGAACACTGACTTTGATACATTTACAGCTTCCCTCTTGCTGAAGCTTATTCAATGTGCGAGTCAATGTCTTCCTATCCATTATTTTTCCATCCTTCTTTTCAAGACGTTCTAACCATTTATGTAACTCCACCTTTAATACAAATTTCTTCTTCTGCAAGGGCCCAAAAGAGGAAAGGCAAACAGAATGATCAAATATAACTAGACATGCTAAAGGAATACAGAGGGCTGCCATGAACATGAACACACACAAAAAAAACATTGGAAGCTGAAAGTTGCTGTTACTTTTTTTAAAGGGAGTTTCCTCTGCTTATAAGAAAGCAACAACAGTATGATCTGCTGGGGTTACCAGCTACAGAGAATGCGTAGCATCCACTGGGCATAACAGCCACAAAAGAAACCGAGGAAGCAAAAAAAAAAGAAAGCCATTAAACTTCCATTACATCAGTAGATGATAAGGAACTAGGTCTAAAAGCTTTCAACGACACCAGGAAAGTTGTTGTTACTAACTCTGACTAGGATTAAAAAGAATTATCTAAGTAGTAACTATCACTCGCTCCATTAAAAAAATATATATCAGGTAGTCTACAATATGCCACTCTGAAAATTATTACATATGAAAATGATAGTAGAATTGTAAAAACTGTTATACTGCTAAAAAAAAATACTTAATGAATACACTGGTAGTTTTCCAAACTATACCAACTCAATAACTCATACAGTTCATTTAGTTAGTTTGTCATAATCAGAGGCTTTGACTGCACAGAAACAACATATATTTGAAAACAGGGATAGTATTACCTAGTGTGACCAGGACAAGAATGCATGTGAAAATATATCAAAGCCCACAATAAATATGCTTGTCTCACAGGTTATGGTGACTACAATATAGACTGCCTAACCCTTTGAAGAAATATAAACAATTAAAATAGTTTAATATGGAAAAATACAAAATAGTAGACTATAATCAAAATAGTTTTATCAGGAAGAAAAATATGAAATGCTAGAGTAACTATCAGTACCATATCCCATGCCATATGCAAAAACCAGGGATGCTTATCTTTAATCATAGAGGGTCAACCCCACCACCACCCCATTAAAAAACATACTGGCCTAAAGCCAACACACCCTGAAAAACTGATCTGTTTCTGCAATTCCAAATTACGAACACAGGAACTAAACAAGTAACAGCAAAAACAATAAATAAATAATAATAAGATAAATAAGACCAGCATATGACAGGTTGCATACACAACGCAAACTGAAATATGGAACAGGTACTGCATCAAATATAGAGTAAAATTCCATGCCATGACATCCAATATTGAACTATCAAAAATATTAAAATACACACATTTGCATTTGATAGATCATTTATGCAAAGAATCTCAATTGACAAATACTTGGGAAGCAACCTTTAACATGTGCAGAATCCTTCTATGGCGCTGATCATCAGAAGTTATTGGACGGCACCGACGCCTCCTCCTCTGACCCAAAGCAACTTTATCTAAGAGAAAAGCACATGATCACTTACATTGAGATAGGTAGCAATTTGGTTGCAACCTAAACATATGGTTTGCCAGTTTGCCAAGAAAAAGATGAACTAATGCCATATGAAGAAACTTAACGATACACAAGAACTAGAGAAGCAGTAGCCCGCAAAAAATCAAGACATTTAGAACTAATAGACACCTGCCACCCTTAGCTGAAAAACTTCTAAACTTGTGAATCTAGAAACCAAAAGTGTATTCTTTCAGGAAAACATATGCAGGATTTGAAACAGATTATATTACCCAGTTATAGATGCATTAATCAGATATATGCTTAAGCTCTATGGATCTACTAGTGATCTTATTCTTAAAGTCAGAGCATGGCACAGTTTATTAGACAGTACAGAAACTGCAAGCTCTTACTGCAGGATGGCAACTCCCCAGAGATATTAACCACAGAACCTTAACAATGAAGAGATAAATTATGCAAATACAGGTCATTGTACCTGCTTCAACTAACTGAGAAACTGCAGCAGAAGCATCAAGGTTGTTCTGGATATGATGTCCAACTGGTTCGCCATGGTTCGCTTCTTCAAGCAAGAGTAGTTTTCCATGTGAACTAGGTGATTCCAAAGTATCCAAACCTTTGGATGGAACTATGGACCACAAATCCGAACAATCATCACAGTCTTCTGATAGTGCCTCAAAATTTTGCAGAGCAGTACCAGCTTTGTAGAGTGAGAAGTTTTTTTGAAGTCCAAATTCGGTACTGTGATGTCTTGTCTGGAACTTCTGCTTCCCATGTTATGTCGAATTTTTTAGCATGGATGATACTCGTTTATGAAGTTTTTTCGAATTGTTGAGTCCAAGACGTTTGCCAATCTAATCAGAAGTTGCATTAGGCATTAGTTACTAATTTTAAGATAAACAAAACAAACTATCATCCCACATCAGATGGCATAAGCAAACAAAATCTCTATCACATAATGATGTGTATTCAAGCTTCTCCATATACTGATCATCAATGCATTGTGGGGGTTCAAGACAGGAGCTTTGGGTCATGGATCTATTTTTTCCACTAGGAAGCATATTGGCTTATTGAGTCAAGTACAATGTTATTACTGTCATCAGAAGTTGCTGTATCTTTGCATGAGAAATTATTCATGTTTCCATGTCCACAAATAAAATAACCTATTGCTGAAACTAGTCTACAACCAAGCAAAACAAATATCTTCGAACTGGTTTTAAGCAACCATAATCATTATTGAAGAAGAAATTAGGTAACGATAACATGCATAACTAGAGAGGAAGCACAACAGCAGTGCAATAATAGGATAGTGGAAATACCAGTCCAGCATATCATTGAAAACACATAATACCACAAAGTTGCACCAATTTAAGGTTCAGAGAAGTACCTCAACAAGTGTAATACCTTTTGTCCCTTGGGCAGTGATCATATCATATATGCAGTTCTCTAATGGAAGTTCCAAAATTTGATCAGTTGCCTGACCTTTTTTGACAAATTTAAAATTTGAGGTTATACTTTTTGGCTGAAACTCATTTGGATCAAATTTTTTCAGCAGACGCAAACAGCGGACAACCTGAAACATGGAATAACATTATAGCTTGTTGCTTAAGAATGTAAGAGAAACACAAAAGTATTAAAGCAGGCATGGTGCAGTGCAAACTGAATCATCTATATGGTTGTAAGCCTAGACAAATTATGATATTATATTATATTGCGTCTGATTTGTTGCAGCTCCAAAAGTAGCTGTTGCCAAAAGGAAGCTCAAAGGGTGGACAAGATGAGTGAGATGATGCTTTTTCTCATTTAGATTTCTAGTCAAGCATTCCATGTCTTTGGATTGAAATGTACAAAGTCTCAGCTCCAGAACCGTGTGTACTCTCAGTAAAATTTAATCAAAAATGGAATTGCAAACTATAGCCTCTAAAGTCCAAAAACATATGCATGTTCGAAGTAGCATCTAAACTGGGGTATGGAATCAAGCTAATAAACAGTAACTCAAGTTACTGGAAATCCTATGACAAACTACACTTTTATCTAAAAGCCTAACAGTTTTTGATTTACAGGTTTAAACTAACATTTTAATCCCGACAGGAAGGGTCAGGAACCCCAAAAAGTATTAGAAAGTAGCATTAAATAGAAATAGCAAGTGAAAATATGAAATAGCAAGAGATTAGAATCACCTTATCATCAATTTCGGCATCAAATATCTCAACAAGTTGTGCATCTCTTAGCCTATGCAATACCTGAGGAATAGGTCATCTAAGTAACAACCAATGAAAATGAAGGATCAACAGAGTTTAAACTTGGGGTGTTTGGTTTGAGGAGCAGAATGTTGAATGAACTATCCAAACCTAACCTACTTGCTCAGTATGAGAAATAGAATCAATTCACCTATCACCACCTGATCCCTCATTCATCACAAGCAAATGTTTGAGTAGAAAAATGAGGAATGATGACATCCCCTCAAAGTAACATGACAATCCCAATGTCTCATGATAGTGGAACATATAGGAAAAGTTGGTTCCTCAAACCAAACACACCGTAGCTGATTTAAAAGCAGGCTTACATTTCTCCATGCTCTGTGCCCATATGCCATCCTGTAGTCGAGATCGATTTTTAGATCTGACACAACAAGAGCCTAGGGGAAATAATCAAGCAAATTAGCAAACTGGAAAAATCTGAAGCGAATAACAGCATAGCTTCAATCAATGGGGAAAATGTGAGAGAAATTCACCTTTCCGCTTGCTTCTTCAAGTTTATCACATATGGCTTTCATTGCTGGAAGATAATCATGAATAGATATATCATTCTTGGAGTTAACATCAAAAGTTCCATCTTCTTGGAAAGCATCTACATCGGTCTCTTCATTGCTCCCAAGTAGTTCAGGCTTTGTAATCTCAATTCTTTGCTGTGAAGTCATGTTCAAGTCCTTGGCATATCGGGAGAGATATAGTGAATTGGTATTGATAATATGTTTATTCTGTGAGGCATCTTCCCTCTGGTCTTTCACCTTTATTATAGTTGATTGTCTAACTATTAGCCGCTGTGATTCGAGACTCTTTGCAATAAAATGGAAATTATTTCCTTTCATTTTAAATTTTTTGCAAAGTTCACTCTGCGCTACCCCAGAAGTCCTATAAACGAAAACATGATGTAAGAAACCACAAGCATAGTTAAAAACAAGATAAAGAATCTGAATATGAACATACTGCATTATGTGAACAGGTTATAAAGTGGAAAATAGAAAAGTGCAAGAAAGGCTAATAACCATTCTGTTGGACAATGTCAATAATACTACTAATTTGAGGTTGAATGAAACAACTGACAGTGTTCATACATATATATGGGTCGTGTTAACAACTAGAATTTCGAAGTCATGCATTTGGACAGTTACACCAAAGATATTATAAATATAAACTTTATTAGGGTATGATCCCTATGAGGCTTTGTTTGGATGCATGTGTATCTACTTCAATCCACATGTGTTGAAGTGGTTTGGAATGGAACTTAGTTTAAATACACTCCAATCCACTTCAACACATGTGTATTGAGTTGAATACATGCGCATCCAAACAAGGCCTAAAAGAAGCTCATCTTCCATTTGACACATAAGTCAGTATGTACCATTTGAAAACTGAACACATGGACATAAAGAAATACTAATAATCAATACTTAAGTTCTAAGGAAATTGCTATGTACTGCGCACAGCTGTGAAAAGGTAACACATTGCTGCTCTATAACTTTAAATCCGTACACATCAAATAAATTCTCTCTTGCAGACAACATTAAGTGATTGACATATTGAAAATCTTCCAATTCCTAGCAAGTCACAAATACCCAACACTCAGACTGGTTAATGAAATTGAAATGGAAGGCGTAACAATCATATATTTGCTCAAATGCCATTGCGGATATGCACCTGCTTGCCGCAACACACTCCAACGTCGCCCTCTGGACGGCACTGAACTCCGATTTGGCGTATCTGCGCTCGTATAGCCCCAGGAAGTTGTCCCTGATCCCCGCGCTCGCCACGAGCCGCATGCCCCTCCGCTCGGCCTCCTCGAAGTCCACCTCCGCGGGGTCTCCGGCGGAGACGGGCACCCCGTCCCCGTCCCCTCCACGAGGCTGACGACGCGGAGCGCAAGGGATGCGAGCCCAGAGGGCGCGCTTGACTGATGGGCCTAGCTGGAGGCCCGTGGCATCGAGCGCGCCGCGGAGCGCCGGCCATAGGTCCACCACGAGGATCCCCGGCGCGAGGCGCGCGCACACCTCCTCCAGCGCCGCCGACACGAGCTCATCCATGATTGCTTTTAGGCGGGAGGTTTAGGGCTTCAGGAGCTTGTTCGGCTATGGCGGCATCAGGCACGGAGGACTGGAGGAGCCCCCACGGCGAGCGTGAGTTCGGGAAGGCGACGAGTGCGCGGTACTGCGTTGGTGGCCCAGTGGTCGGAGGCGATGCGGCGAGGTCACCGGCAGTCGAGAGTACGATGATGGATGCTTTCTCTATAATTTGGCCCAACTAGACATTCCGCGACTCAATTGGGCCCAACACCGACCATTCCGCACACAAAACCTAGCGAAGAGAACCCTGACAAAGCCCTTCCCTCCCCAAAGTTCCCATCGTCTCGTCGCCGAGTCGCCGACCACGAAAATGGCTGCGCTCGCGACACTCCGACACGGCGGCCGCGCCCACCTTCACGGCCTCCGCCTCTCCCGTGCGCTCTCCACAACCACCCCGACCACCACCGGAGGCGCTATCACGTTGTCGGACGCCAAGCGGCAACTCCGCCGCGAGCGCGATCCGGACCGCGCGGTCTCCGTCCTCGACGCCATCGACACGGCGTCCCTCTCCGCCGCCTCCACCCGGAACGCGCTCTCGCTGGCCGCGCGCCGCCTTTCTCTCCCCGCCGCTTCGCCGACGCGGAGGCCCTCCTCTCCTCCCATCTCACCGCGTCCACCACCGAGTCCCACCTCGCCGCCGTCCTGTGCTGCTACGGCCCCGCCAACCTCCCCGAGAAGGCCATCGACGCCTTGCGCTCCGCTGCGCCGTCCCTCCCGGCCCCCATCTCCTCACTTCCCTTCAACGCCCTCCTCTCCACCTTCATACAGTGCCGTCGCTACCACCGAGTCCCTGTACTCTTCGCTGAGCTCTCCAAGGGGTTCTCCATCACCCCCGATGCCACATCTTATGGCATCCTTGTCAAGGCCTACTGCATGACCGACAATGATGCTAAGGCGATCCAAACCTTGGAGCTAATGCGCGAGCAAGGGTATCTCGCCTACCACCAGTACCTACACCACGCTGATTGATTCCATGTATAAGAGGAAGATGGCCAATGAGGCTGAGTGCTTGTGGAAGGAGATGGTAGAGAGTGGATGTGAGCCCGATGTGGCAACTTATAATGTGAAGGCCATGTACTACGCCCTCCATGGGAAGCCAGAAGAGGTTATGGAGGTGATGACAGAGATGGAAGCGGCTGGAGTGAAACCGAACACCATCACCTATAATTTCCTCATGAGAAGCTATTGCAGGACTGGCAAATTGGAGGATGCTAAGGCCCTTTACCACTCCCTAGCTGAGAAGGGGTGCTCAGCGAATGCTTCCACGTACAGGCGCATGTTAGCAGAGCTCTGTGCCCATGGAGACTTTGATGCTGGGTTGGGCATCTTCAAGGATAGCTTAAAGAGGCGCAGAGTACCAGATTTTATGACAATGAAAGGGTTGGTTGAGGGATTGGCAAAGGGAGGCAGGGTGGCTGATGCCAAAGAGGTTATTGCAGATTTAAAGAAGTTGTTCCCAGAAAATTTGCTGTCTGGTTGGAAAAAGGTTGAGAAGGAGCTTGGGTTGGACTCAGATAGTTGAGAAACTTCTCAGTTGGAAATTACATCTGGAGAAACTGTTGCTGAGGTTAGGCCCGATACAACATTTTGTTTGCGTGAGAACAATGTGAAAGTGAAAGTGGTTTGGCCTCCTATCAATCGTTTCTGATCGTCTTCATCCCTTGTTAGGCCCGATGGTTCAGAGAGAGAGGCACTTGAGCTGAAAGGATCTGCCACTGAGGAAACTGCTAGGATCTGCCACTGAGGAAACTGCTGTATCAGTGCCTGAAGCGTCGTCTAGTGAGGAAGTGCCACAAGGTCCTCGTGCCTAAGCGGTATTACCGTGTTCTTCAAGTTTCATGTGTCTAGGATGTTTGCATTGATCATATTCTCTACATTGAAGAATTGTTAATGCTGCCCTATAGTGGTAAACATTAGATTCTGAATAGTCTCCTGGGCTGCTAACATGGCTAACTCTTGGGATTAAACCATCTCTACTCTCTGCTACATATAATACACCAAAAAAACATCCCTAAAGCCACACAACAAATTATCCACCAGTCATTATCTCTTCTAAGTGCACCCGAACCAAACTAATCATTCAAATTTAAGGGTCCAGATTGAATCTGCCCACCACTTTCTCTTACTCATATCCAACGGACTAAATCTTTTGGAACAGACCTCGTCACTCATCCCTCTCCCCTCCCGCACCCACCCAGGCACCAAGCGTGAATCACCCTCTCCGTCCCGTACCCAACAGGCCCTGAAGCGCGAAGCACCACACCCCTCCCTCTCCCCAAAGCCAGAAAGTCTTCAGCTCCCCGGCATCCAGCACCAATGTCAGCAGCCTGCCCACGCCGCCCATCCAGCACCAACGCCAGGAGCTCGCCCACTGCCACGCTGCAAGCCGCGAGTGCCCTGGCTGCCCACCACGAGATCGCTGCCCGACAAGCCGTATGCCGGCAGTGGGCCAGGGCCGCACGGCGCCAAACACACGATGGAACTCCAGAACACCAAGATGCACTCCGCCAGGCCGCACAATGGGTCCAGCAGGTAATTCGTTAATGTGCTAGGTTCAGTTCATGTGCTGACAGTATATTTGTTAATACTCCTAGGTTCAGTTCATGTCATGACCATATATTTGTTAATGCTCCTAGATTCATGATGCTTAGCTCTTAGGTCAGTGTTTGTTAATGCTGACAGTATTTGTTAATGCTCCTATATCTGTAGAATTCGATACAAAGATCATGCATATTTCAAGGTCAGTGTCAATATCTCAGATTGCCATGTGGCTTTGTATTTACCCTGGCACTATAACATTTTTCATGCATAATTTATAGATTCTTGTAAGTAACATCAACTAAAAAAAAAAGTGGAAAATGAAGCAAAGATCTTAAAAGACTGCTTAGTCAAAAAAATTTCCCAGAGGTGAGCCGAGTTTTGCATCTATTGCCATGACCATATTGGTTCTCATGTGGTGTTCCATTATGAATAATAAATATTTACAGAGTATTAAGTGGTCTGTCATGGGGATAGACAACCAACCCGCACTGCATTTGGAGACATATCAAACATCATCAGACGAGGTATGTTAGTTGCCGTTATTCATGGTCAGTTTCTCTGATTTTTTTAGCGGAACTGTGACACACATTATACATCACAGCAGAAGAGACCACTTGCAAATGAACCTGCAGATGATGAAGAGAGAAAAGAGGGAAGAGAAGAATAGAAAACAACGTGAATGTCACGCATGGAAAAAGAGCCGAGGAAACCAACAAACAAAGAGAGGAGCAGAAATGCAGAATAGAAAGCAAAAATAAAAGAATAATCAGATGACTATATACTCAGGTATTTATATCAGTTTTTTTTTTCGAAAGTCACTGGGGGGAGGCGTTCCCGCCTGAATATATTATCAGTGGCCCTGAAAAGGCCTGTATGAAAAGTTGAATTTAAAATGTGGCATCCGCATCACACAGGTTGTGATGAGGCTGTGAAAGCAAAGATAAAAGCGACAAGATTGGGTTTGTTAAGTTGTTCTAGCCGATTCTAACATTATGCAGCTGCGCGGTGTACACATAGCGAACTATTCTTTCGCCTTATTTATATCAGTTTTGAGGATCGTTTTTAGAAATTAACATATCTGAATTCAGGGTGTTTGAGATGATTCTCTTCTTATCTAATTTATATTTCCTATCCTTTTTGTTTATCAGGTAAAAGTCAAGGAAACAATGGAGAAACCTTTCTGGGATGTGGTAAGCTGCGTCCCACCCTCCCCCAACCTCACCCTCTGTTGGGTGATCAATTATCTCTGTTGGTTGTGTAATCTTTAGTATCTGGAGGCATATGAATTCAGCTAGCCTTACAATCATTTTTACATGCCCTGGGAGATTGAGTTCTTCCTGAAACACACAAAGTTGGCACAAACCTATCACAGGCCCCCCATAATCCCATGACTGATCTCTTGCGTTGGCCATGGTTGAGGCTCTCTGCATATTGAACATGTCACACTTCAGTTGTTCAAACTGCGTTGGCCCTGACAGAACAAATTTAAGCACTTTTCAAGCTCCCACGAAACTGCATGCATATGTATGTAATCGTTATGTTACACTCTGTTTAATTCCTGCATTAAGCGTAATCCTCAGTCCATGTATACGAGGATCTGAGGCTCTCTGTAAGGCTTATGCCATTCAGGATGAACTCAGAACCCTAGCAGTAGCAGTAGAGTACGTCTCCAGTACTCCATGGATTGTATATGGTATGGTTGATTTAGTTATTGGTTGCTTCCCAATTCTCCTCAGGCTAGAACAATCCTCGACCCTGGTCTCAACTCACCTCCATGTGCTTATGCACAGAAAATTTTGAATGTCGAAGAGAGGAATATCCAGGTATCAATGGTCTTTGCCATACTTTCAGTTTCTTTGTTTTTTGACTTGGATGACTACATGGGAACTGCATTGTAATTGTAATATTGTAATAATGAAATAGGCAGCTCTCCTTTGTCATTATTTCAAAATTGAGCTCTAGAGAGGCTTCCGGTTAATAGCATATGGAATACAACATAGATCAGCCTTACAAATTATGGACTCCACCTCAATATGAACAGGAAGAGCATACAGCCACTGTTAGTAACTTCCTATCTACATATCTAAACTAAACTACTATAGTCTCTCTTTTTTTGTGAAGAAACTTATATACTTTCATTAGTCATTCCCCAGGATGTTAATCCAAACTAAACTTTATTCGGTTCGACATAACCTGGCACTCTTCAGTTAGGAAATTCATGCATTCCGAGGAATTTTGATATATTGATTTTCTCAAACTCATCAGAAGTACATAGAACTCTGGTAGCAGGTAGCTTGTTTATTTTGAGTTTAGATCCTTCCTTTTTATTTCCCTTCTCTGAACTAGAGTTTCTGTGATTTGCATCTCATTTAGTTCAGCAGCTCGAAAGCTCCTTGTTTTGGTTTTCAGATCAACATGCAAATTTTGATTATTAGTGGATCTGAACTTGGCTGGTCTTGTCTGTTTGCCATCATAGGAGTGTTGGAGCCTGCTTGGGACTTTTTGAGCTAAAAATATTTGGCTTCAAATTGATCTCTTTCTCTTGTACATGCATGTATCTTAGTATACGTTTTTTTTTTTTTTCTTTTTCTTTTCTAGCAGGGGATCTACATTTGCACTTGCAAGCAAATAATGGGTCAGTTTGTTTTTCACCTAATTTACCTGTATATGACTTTCAGGAGCTCTACTCCTTTAGAAGCAGGCGTCAATGGCTTTTGCAGGAGGACCTCACTCACTTGCGAGTTGTTGAGATGCTGAGAAGAGGCGAAACACCGTGTGTGACAAACATTTTGTATTTTGAGCTGAGCTCAGACGGTGAAGGTGTGAGAACTGGAAGAATTGACCGCCGTGCTACACAGTTTATTTTGTATCCATTTGATGATGCTATTGTATTACTTGATATATCTTGAACTTAATGATGAGCTCAGTAGCCTGATTACCTGATCATTTCATTTTGTCACAAGGAGCATTGTCTTTCTTACTGGAGAGTTTTTAGTAAAACAATTCATTATGGAAGTATCTTTTTTTGTTAGAGATCAAGAGATGGATGGTTCACGCTTGATGTATATCATTGTGTGAACTTATATTTTGTAGTATGCGAGACATGACTTTATTATGTCTTGTTATGTATGTATGTATGTATGTATGTATGTATGTATGTATGTATGTATGTACAGATTATATTTATGATTATATATGTGAGGCAAAAGCTACGAAAAAAATTCTCGTCGCACGGGCACTATTAGTATGCTAGCATCCGCCAGTCGAGAGTAATGGATGCTTCTTCTGTGTAATATGGCCCAACCGGACATTCCACGCGATACGGCTTGAGCGGGTCGGTAATGCTCTCCGCGATTGAATTGGGCCCAACATCGGCCATTCCGCACAAGGCACAAAACCTAGCGAAGAAAACCCTGACAAACCCTCCCCAACCCCAAGTTCCCCCTCGCCTCGTCGCCGACTCGCCGCCCACGAAAATGGCTGCGCTCGCAACACTCCTCCGCCACGGCCGCCGCACCCTCGCCCACGGCCGCCCCCTCTCCCGTGCGCTCTCCACCACCACCCCGACCACCACCGGCGGCACTGATCCCGGCGCCATCACGTTGGCGGACGTCAAGCGGCAACTCCGCCGCGAGCGCGATACCGACCGCGCGGTCTCCGTCCTCGACGCCATCGACAAGGCGTCCATCTCCGCCGGCTCCACCCGGCACGCGCTCTCGCTGGCCGCGCGCCGCCTATCTCTCTCCCGCCGCTCCGCCGACGCGGAGGCCCTCCTCACCTCCCATCTCACCGCGTCCAACACCGAGTCCCACCTCGCCGCCGTCCTGTGCTGCTACGGCCCCGCCAACCTCCCCGAGAAGGCCATCGACGCCTTTCGCTCCGCTGCGCCATCCCTCCCGGCTCCCATCTCCCCGCTCCCCTTCAACGCCCTCCTCTCCACCTTCATACGCTGCCGCCGCTACCGCCGCGTCCCTGTCCTCTTCGCTGAGCTCTCCAAGGAGTTCTCCATCACCCCCGATGCCACATCCTATGGCATCCTTGTCAAGGCCTACTGCATGACCCGTGATGATGGTAAGGCTAAGCAAGCCTTGGATCTAATGCGCGAGCAAGGTATCTCGCCGACCACCAATATCTACACCACGCTGATTGATTCCATGTATAAGAGGAAGATGACCAATGAGGCCGAGTGCTTGTGGAAGGAGATGGTAGAGAGTGGATGTGAACCCGATGTTGCAACTTATAATGTGAAGGCCCTCTACTACGCCGTCCATGGGAAGCCAGAACAGGTTATGGAGGTGATGACAGAGATGGAAGCGGTTGGAGTGAAGCCAGACACCATCACTTACACTTACCTCATGAGTAGCTATTGCAAGAGTGGCAAATTGGAGGATGCTAAGGCCCTTTACCACTCCCTACCTGAGAAGGGGTGCTCGGCAGATGCTGCCACCTACAGGCGCATGTTGGAAGGACTCTGTGCCCATGGAGACTTTGATGCTGGGTTGGGCATCTTCAAGGATAGCTTAAAGAGGCGCAGAGTGCCAGATTTTATGACAGTGAAAGGGTTGGTTGAGGGATTGGCGAAGGGAGGCAGGGTGGCTGATGCCAAAGAGGTTATTGCAGATTTAAAGAAGTTGTTCCCAGAGAATTTGCTCTCTGGTTGGAAGAAGGTTGAGAAGGAACTTGGATTGGACTCAGATAGTGGAGAAACTCCTCAGTCAAAAGTTACATCTGGAGAAACTGTTGCTGAGGTTAGGCCTGATGCTGCAGAGACAGAGGTTCTTGAGCTGGAAAGATCTGCCACTGAGGAAACTGCTGTATCAGAAGAATCCAGTGATGATGAAGCTTCTGTGCCTGAAGCACCTTCTAGTGAGGAAGTGCCACAAGGTCGTGCCTAAGCGTTACTACCATGTTCTTCAAGTTTCATGTGTCTAGGATGTTTGCATTGATCACATTCTCTATATTGAAGAATTGTTAATGCTGCCCTGTAGTGGTAATCATTAGATTCTGAATACAGGCTCCTGAGCTGCTAACATGGCCAACTCTTGGGATGAAAGCATACCTGATATGCCTGCTGTACGATGCTAAGAGGCTATTGTTTTGGTGATTCTTATCTTGTCGTTTTATATGATATAAATGCATTCTGTTTTCCAGTCCTCTTACCAATCTGGTTTTTATTACTGTTTGATTTGCACTGCTAAAGACATAGTCAAGTAGCAGTTTTATTGTATGAATAGCTGAATCATTTGACCACAAGATTTGACAGACCTGCATCATTGCATAAGATTCGGCGCCAGAGCTTTCCTATCAAGCAGCAAAGGAAAGAAAAAAAGGAAAGAAAAGGTAGCTCATTTGTCAGTTTGAGTGCTCTCATGGCGCGAAATAGAACTGCTTTGACACGGTGTATATTGAAACTGCATTGCTGGGTGGATTTGAAGGTTGTGTTAGGTCTGCCATCGCCCGGATTGAAACTCATGCGGCTAAAATCTTGTCATATTCAAGTTACATCCAAGAAATTTAGGCATGCTGTCTTCAGCGGGATTTTACTTCTGATATAGTCTTCTTCTGTGTATGACATAGTTTAACATAGATTGCATGATATAACATCGGCAAACATTACCACAGGGACAGGTCAAGCTTCCCTTTGAGGCAAACATTACTTAATAGAGAAGTCATTTTGATCTTGTCTTAAATCGAACCATCTTGATTTCGGCTAATTTGTAAGAGTTAGTGCATATGGACTCTAATTTTGTTACTTGTGCATGGTTTTTTCTTTTTGAGTTGGAATCTCAACTTTTCTATATGGATGCACTACGAGTGGGTATTGCACCTACATATAGGTTCACTACATATTTGGCCACATACCATGAGTTTGTCTCGATAGTTTTCTTGGGCGGGCACCTTGTCTCTTTTTTTTTCTTTTTTTGACACAGGGGGCACCTTGTCTTGATGGACAGAGAACCTCTTGTTGCTCTTTACTCTGGTCTTGCTTCAACAGGACAGCGGTAATGACACAGAGGTATCACTTGCTTGGTTGCCCATCTACACAAACAGTGTGCTAGGTTCAAGCACAGTAGAAATGTGAACAAACATTGAATCTGTATTCCCCATGGCCACATTTTCACATTTGGCGTCCCATATGTTGTGTTCTTTCAGCTCAGATAGTGGGCCCACTATGCTATATCTTGCACTGTGGTTCATTGCTTGTGGCGGCCACGGACATCTTTCATTGCTACTAGAACATTTGCCATCACTAATCATTGATTTTTCAGCAGCTTAACAAACTATAGAGTATATTAGTGTGTCAAAATCAATTCAATAGAGTGAGACTACCACGTTTATGGTAAGTAAACATCCATTACCATAAGCAAGCTAAGATATCAGCAGGCTCGTCAGTAAGCACCCATATTAGCACAAAACTACATATCTAAGGGCAGGTGCATTCTTTGGCGTCGGCCGCCTCATACCTCGCCTCATGCAAAGGACACGCGCAGGATTTTTTGGTGACGTGGAGGAAAGAGAGGGGAGAGAGAATGAGCTTGTTGTCGCAAGAAACAACCATCTCATGAGCTAAAATTTAGGACTATGAGACAACTATTCTACCATTTGTATGAGTTGTTGTTGTCATGCAACTCACAATCCTATTTTTACTCCACCCACAAATTATGGAATTGCATGTTACTATGAGACAACTTAAAAGACAACCATCGTAAGTATAGTTTCTTAAGTCGCCTCAAATTACGTGGCACTAGATGAGATGAGGCGAGTTATGAGACAAACACTAATGTATTTCTGCCCTAAGAATGGACCTTACCACCATTGTTACAAAAAAAACTATATACAACTTCAATGTAGCTATCAAAAGCTAGCAAGAAATACAATATATTATTTTTTATTCTATTAGGAAAAGGATGAAATCACTTCTGAAGATTTAATACTCTTGAAAGCAAGTAAGCCCTTTACATCATTTGGTAAAAAAATAATCCTATCTTCATTTTAGCTGCACAAAATTGTCAGCCAAACAAGCCGAGGACGCGATTGGCCGCACGCCACTCCCTGACCACTCCTTGCCCCTACAGGACAGGACCCTAGCACGGGGGCCACCCGGCACCGCTGCAGCAGAGGCGCCCCGGCAGCTTTCCTGAGCGGACGCCGGAAAAGCCGAAGCGGGCGGGTGCGGCGCGGGGGAGGGCGAGCCGCCGAGCGGAGAGGCAAATGATTTCTTCCTTTCCTTTTTTTCGCGATACCTGATTCCAATCACTGCCTACGGGGCCGGCTGCAGGAGGGGCCACTTGTCATAGTCTCTAGGCTGGTGATCAACATCTACCCACCTGCTCGGTCGAGGGACGCAGCGCGGGCGGGAGCGAGCACTGCGCAGGGAGGGCGGCGACGTGTCGAGCAGGGTGAAGGTCACGATGCCTGAAATGATGTGGTGTGAGAAAACCCGGGTGACTTTTAATAACCCCGATATCTTGCATCTAGGAGTTTCAAAAAATCTTGCATCTAGGACCCCAAGGGAAGCAGTAAGTTCCTGTGGTTAATGATGACCGTGCTACTGTGAGTTGTGACAACATTTGTTTTGAAGGAACAATTTAAAAGTTATACTATATCATAACGCACAAGAGGAATGTGACCGCCAATTCGAAACGCAAGACAATCAAGACTTGGATTGGATTGGAGGCTAATGACCTTTTCCGAGCCAAGTAATTTGTCTTCCAACTTCAATTTTTGTGGAAATAATTGACTACAAGGCAAAATGACTTTATCGGTATAATTGACAAAAATGTAAAAGGTAGTCATTTTTCTATAAACTATGTACTAAAAGACTTGAGTAATACTTAGTTACATAATATAAGATTTTATGATAGAGAAACTGTAATTACATTAATGAAACGAAGTTTTCACTGACTGATGAGGCATCAATATGTGTCTACCCACCCACCCCTGCACACGTGAAGGTTACCGCACAAGTTCTTTCTGTGTTTTTTTTTTTTTTTTTTTTTACTTTAAAGCATAAGCTTTTTTTCTCCAATATTAATGACCAGCTATTAGGTTCATCTTGAACGTAGAAGAAATTTGATTTACCAGACAAAGCTAGTAAGCTAGGATCATGTGAGGTGAACCTCAGCAGGTGGAGAGCGACACAGGAGTTTAGGCTGGGTTCAGACTGACGTTCCTAGTAGCCTTTAGTGCAGCCGAATTGGCAATTCACCTTATTGTGATTTGAGTCCAGAAAGTAAACATATACAGTATTTTAGAATGCTAACACGGTAACACCACGTGTTTTATGAGCTAATACCAGTAATACCGGCAAGAAGCTGACTATTTTATTTACCACGATCCAAAAAGCAGCTAGAGGGTTTCACATGATTATTAGTATGTTACCAATGAATATATTCAGTATGTAAAAAATTGAGAGAAGTTCTTTTTTTTTTTGGACAGAACACAATCGAGTAATTGTATCTCTCATTGTAATTTCACCAATTCTAAAGTCAAGAACCCAGCAATATAGATGTCCAACGGGCCGGCCCGGTGCGCCCGTGGGTCCGCTCGGGTCGGGCTGGCTGGCCGCCGCGGGCGCGTCGGGCCACGGGCCGCACCGGGCCGCGTCCACCGCGCCCGGCCGTCCTCGCCCATGGCCCGTCCGTGGGCCGTTTTACCGCCACGGGCCACTCGGGCCACATTTCATCGGCCGGGCCATGGGCCCGATAGCTTTCCGGCAGCCGGGCGCGAGGAGAAAGGGGAGCGCGTAGCTGGGTCGCCGCTGCCGCGCTGCAGCCGCGCCGCTGCCAAGCCGCCGCGCCACGGCCGCTACTGCCGCTTCCGCGCCGCCGCGCCGCGCGCTGCCGCTCCGCGGCTTCGCTGGTGCTCCGCCTTCAAGCCGCCGCGCGCTGCTCTTTGCCGCGCCCGCGCTGCCAAGGCTTCGCCGCTCCGCGCCGCGCGCTGCTCTCGCCTCTCGCGCAACGGCTACGCTCGCCGCCGCTCCCCCGCCGCGAGAGGTGCCGCGCCGGCGAGTCGCGCGTGTGTGGGAACGAACAGGGACGGAGTCGGAGGATAGGGTTGGGACGGATGAGGCTTTTCCTTTTTTTTTATTTAGTGAAGATTGGGTCCTGATGTCTTGTTGGGCCATTATTTGTCACGGGCCGCCACCGGGCCGCCTCTTCCACCGGGTGCCGCACCGTGCCCTCGGGCCGAGGCAGCGGCCCATGGCCCGGAATCGGCCACCGGGCCGTGTGCCCGGGGCCCGTAGGCACCGGACCGGGCCGTGCTGTGTACCGGGCCATTTTGCCGGCTCGGACCGGGCCACCGTGCCGCTGGCCGGATGGACATCTATACCCAGCAAAGAAAAAGAAAGAAAAATGCTGTGGTGAAAACTTCTTGCACATATTCCAAATAACTCAGTAGTATGATGTAAAACCGTAATTATGTTTGCATAATAGCAGCAATGGATCATAAGCAGATCAAAGAAAAATTCAGGTCACATTTCATTGCACCAGAAGCTTGCAAGATCAACAGACCATATAGTGAATGAATCAGTATATACTGTCATACCTGTTGACAAACAAGGCATCCCACAAAAGTTTATAAAGATTAGAGCGGCCATTGCTATCCAGATTACAGCATGTGCATATCATTAAGATGACAAATGCACAATTGTGAAGTTTTGATTCACTCTGGTCCCCAAAAGATGACACTCATGAAAGACCATACAGCTCTATACCCAAACACTATCTCATAAACGCTATTATCCATCATGTCAGTGCTACAAAGAGAAAAGGCATCCACCTAAGCACAAATCTGCATTGACAGTTCATGAATCATGTAAAAAAAAAAAGAACTAGCAAGGCATGAGTTGGTAAAACAGAACACAGTGACATAACTACTCCAAAATCATCTGTAGAACTGCTAAATACTGAAAGTTTGGTTCATTCAAAAATTAAGGCACTTTAAAAGCCACTAACTGGTAACCTATTACAAGTACCAACAACCCATATCAGCAAATGGAACTCTGAAAAAGGATATAGTAACTCATCACACAGACAAACCTTGGACACAGATGTTACTCATTGACATAACCATCCTTCCGACCCTCAAACCCAGGGCGCATAAGTTTTTTCTCGCGCTTCTCAATCTTGCGCATCTTCTTCTGGTGTGCCCGATCCCGGATGTTCTCTGTCCTTTTCTTCTGCTTCTCCTTCCTCTGCTTGTCCACAGTCTTCTGCCTCTCCTTCCATTGTGCAGCATGCTTCTGCTGCCGCTTTTCCTCCTTCTTCAAGCTCTCCTTAATCAGCTTGGGGTCATCATGCACCTTCTCCCCAGCAGCACGTCTTCTGGCTGTATCCCAAGCAATCTTGCTTGCCTTCTCAGGATCCTTCTTCGCCTCCTGCAACCGTTTTAGCCTGCTCCAGCTCCTTCTTCTTGTTCTTAACCCTCCTCTTCTTCCTGCGCCTTGCTTCCTTTGGGTCAACAAACACATTCGCATACATGATATCTGGCTTCTCCTCAGCTTCCTTCTTGACCTTCTTCCCGTCCTTGCCATCCACATCTTCAGTACCATCATCACGCTTACGCTTCTTGCCCTCGCCTTTCCCCTTCTTTTCATTCTTCACCTTTGATTTCTTCCCCTTCTCCTTCTTGGGCTTATTCAAGAACTCAGGCCGGGTGCACCGGTTGCCACGAAGCTCAGCAATGCGGCGTTTAAGGCGTTCTTGCAGCTCCTCATAGGTCACCGAACGGTCCTCAGACACCACTGCCTCCGGCGCAATCTGCATGTCTTCCTCTTCCTCTTCGCCTTCCTCATCACCATCATCCTCGGAGCTTGCCTCCTCCCCAGATTCCTCGCTCTCTTCTTCTGACTCCTGACCCTCCTCCTCCTCTTCCTCCGCTGCCTGGTCGGCGACGGACTTCTTGAGGAGGTCGAGGGGTGGAGGCGGGCGGCGCGGAGGGGTCGAGGCGTGCGCGGCGGGCGGCCTTGACGTTGGCGCGGGACTGGGCCTTCATGGCCGCCTTGGCGGCCTTGGACAGGCCCTGGTACCACGGGCGGTCCTCGTCGCCCGACGGGAGATAAAAGCACGGCGGGATGAGCTGCACGAGGGCGTCGAAGAAGAGGGAATGCCCGTGGATACCACCGCAGTCGGCCGCGGCCAGGAGGTCGGTGGGCATGGTGGCCGCGAGGGATTCGTGGTCGATCGCCGCGGCGGCGGCGGCCGAGGGTTTCCTGCCCATGGCGGCGAGTGTTGGGGAGAGGAGGGTTTCGGCGAGGGAGGAATTGGCGTGCGCGTGGCGGCGTGGGCGGGTTTCTAAGGTCATCTTGGGTTTTCTTGGGCTAAGTGGGCTTTAGTATCTGGTTTGTGGCTACGTGATTTCAGCCTCGGGCTAGGCCTGTAGCCCACTAAGGCCCAAATCGACCCCTGCAGCCTTCATTTTTAAAAAAAAAAAAAAAAGTACAACCTGAGTATCTGGTTTTATTATGACCATAATGTTATCTTGTAGCCAGGCTTTGAAACAAGAGAAGAGTGTTTGGCATATGAAAGCTTCTTTTTCACAATTTTATTATTTAAAAAACCGAGGATGAGGGGTCAAATACTACAAGTAAGGTGCAAAATTACCATATTGCACTTGGTTATATTACCGTTGAACGTTAATTGACTCTCTATTCCAGCGTACCAAACAAAAGGAATATCTGTCCACCTCAGTTTTCATTTGGTTTTTATTTTTCAAATCACGTCACATCCAAAAGCTACTTGAGGTTTTGTTTTTTAGTCGGCATACTTATCCACCTTTATATTCAGTCTTTTCGATACCAAACCATCTTGACTATTGTTTGAGAAACCAAACATTTTTTTAGTTTGATAATTATATTAAAAAAATAATATTTATGATACCAACGTTCAGTTAATCATAAAATATATATTTATAGTACACCTATTTAGAATAAAGAATATTAATAAAATGTTCTAGAATATTTTCTAGAAGAGTAAAATGCACCCGTTGGTCCCTAAACTATTGGCTCATTGATCTACGTCCCCAAACTTTCATTTCGACTATCCACCTCCCTCAACTTATCCCACGGGGCATAGACGTCCAAAGTCGCCCACACCCGGCCAGAGTCCGACGTGGCCATGCCACCATGGCAGATGGAACCAAAGTCATCCGCAATTTTATAAAAAACCCCGTGAACCTCACTCCCTCTCCCCAAAGTTGGACTCTCGCTGCTGGCGTGGCTCATCCGCAATTTTATAAAAAAAAATCGCGAACCTCATCCGCACTTTTAAAAAAAAAAAAAAAAAAAAAAAAAAAAAAACCACATTGGCACAACCACATTGACTTCTGCTGCTGGCGTGGCTGACTTTGGACGTCGATGCCCCGCGGGATAAGTTGAGGGATCTAGATAGTCGAAATGAAAGTTTGGGGACGTAGATCGAATGAGCCAATAGTTTAGGGACCTGTGGCGCATTTTACTCTTTCTAGAAAGTTACACGTACTCGATCCAAACCAGAATCACATCTTTTGGAACAGAGGCAGAGTATTGTTCACTAAGCGGATTTGAGTCCTAAGGAGCTAAGCAGCGAGCTTAAACATCCACAAATATTATGTGTTATAACCTAACCTCCCATGTTAGAGCAACTATCAATAGGTTTAATCTAATCAATTATTATCTGATTCCTACACTAGATGAACGTTTTTATTATATAGAGCTTTACAACAAATGTTATTACAACTTCTCATCTTGCACAGTTCCACTTCCACCTTTTTTGAGTGTTGGCATCACTTATGACACTTCTAGTATACTACAAGAAACAGTTTGATGGAGAAATAGATTTGGAGTCGTTTGAACTGGTCTGTCTTAGCTCCAACTCTAAGTACTATGCCGGAGCCGGAAGCAGCGAGCTTAAACATCCACAAATATTATATGTAAAAAAATTTATGCAACTTTGTATTTAAGAAGAGGAGTTCAAATCAATTTTCAGGTGTTGCTGAAGCCTGGAGCCAAAGCAAAGCAGACTCTCCAAACGGGACCTTAGATTGAAATGGAAATTAATCGAGATTGGAAAAACAAAATAACGATCTTCATACACACTAGCAATAACCTTTTTAATTGCTCTTATATGGCGCAAATGAGTTCATATGCCCTCGGCGCGCGGGCGTTGTCCTCCCAGTCCCCGGACGCCGCTAGCCACCGGGTAGCTAGCCGGTCTCGCCGCATGCGCGAAACGAGAAGCTAGCGGTGGGCTACGACCGCAACCGCAAGGCCAGCCTCAGCTCCATCCCTTTCGAGGCGAAGGCGAAGGCGACGGCATGGAAGATCTCACATTCCCGTGCATAGCATAGGCATAGGCATAGCTGCGGTAAGCAAGTTGGAACAGAAAGGCATGGAAGATCTCACATTCCCGTGCACAGAAAGGCACGGAGCGACTTGCGATTCTCCCTCCATATTCTTCCTTCGTCTGTACTAGTAGAACGAATTGTTACACTTCGGGGGATAAAATCTTGTGTGTCGCTCTGAACCCTGCATCCATCTGACCGTAATCGCGCTGCAGACAGAGAGGACGTAAAAAAAACAATAAACCTCGTGTAATCGCGCGGTCGTCGCCGGCCTTGGGGTGCTCGCGCGTGCGCGCGTGATGCGTGAAAGCAACACGCACGAACCAAAGGGTCCCCGCTCCTGCTAGAACGACGACTGCGCTTGTTTGCGTGGCGTGCCGTGTCATCAGATTCGGACATCACCCTGCCTGAAGCCTGATGATGCGCTCTCTCTTCTGCAGGATCGGAGAACGATTGAATTAAGGTAAGGACAGCAGGACGGGGACGGCGGCCATGATCGATCATCAATCAATGGGCGTGTTTGGATCCTCTAACTCTGGTTAGAGTTAACTAACTCTAACCGCGAAATAACTCTAACCCATTTGGATGGCGGTTGACAGGATAGGAACGTTAAAAACATTTTTCCAATCACTTTTCCAAAGCTAGTATGCCTTTTGGTTTGCTAATCCAAAGTAACCCAAATATCACCCCCTCGCAGGGGTTTCGGTGGGTTACGGCCCAATCTAACTCATGTTTGGATCGAGTTATTTGGGACAAAAATAACTCAATCTAACTCTAACCCCGACATCCAAACATGGCCAATAATGCACGGGAAGCGGGAATCCAATCCGCCGTCTCACTCTTTCCAGATCGAACCCAGCAGGGCACGCACCGTTTCATGTGAGATCGCATTCAGCAACAGTGTAGCGTCATAGCATAGCATGTCGTAGCGCTAGCGCCCGTGCCCCCCCCGTGCCCCCGTGGGGCGTGCCGGCGTGGGGCGACCGCACCGCACCGCACCGCCGCCGCCTGCAGCTACTCCTAGCTGTCGCCTGCCTGACGCCGGAATTGCATTCACGGGAAGAGAGGAATAGAAAAAGCTCACGGACGACACGACGCAGACGGACCCGACCACAGCGAAACGAGCTCGCTGCTGGTGCCGGCTGGTGCGATCGAGTGCGACGACGCGCGCTGTCCGTCCCGGCAGAGCTCGTCTGCGTTTCGTACACCCCACTCCAGGTCCCCGACGGCGACGGTGGACGTACACGGTACACCGGCGAGAGCACGCCAACGGCGCCGGTGTTGGTGGGGTACATTCAGTACTCCCGTTCCACAATACTAATTCTTTAACTCATATATCTTTAGTGATGTAATAAAACATACGGCCTTATTCAAATTTTTTATGTAAATTATAAAACAAACAAAACGTCATTATAATATCTTTAGTGATGTAATAAGTCATAACAAAAGGTGGGATTTATTAAAAAAATGAATAATAGGAGAGGTCAAACATAGTTTATATGAGTCAAAGAATTGTAAGATTGTGAAACGGAGGAAAGATTTCTACCATTCCCATTACACACGCAGTACAAAGTACGCAGCAACGCAAATACGGACGGTGGGAAGAAAGAAAAAAAAAAACGTAACGGGGTCGTGATCATGCGTTCCGCTTCTATGGTAGAAAAAATACTGCTGACTGGCTGGCTGCGAACAGGGCGAAAAGGCACAGGAAGCTGTGCCGCTGCCTACCATTCCCAGAAGCAGACACGCAGAGAAGCCAAGGAATGGAAGTAGGACAGGGTCGGGGTCAGGGTCATGATCATGCGTTCCGCTTCCGCTAGGTGCGGGCGGGCGCGCCTCCAAAAAACTGTGGTGGTCCATAGTATAGGTCCCCGTGGCCCCCATGCCCTGCCCCGGCTGATTTTGATCCACGTCGAAAGATGCGAAGATATTGCTCCGAGACGATAGGTTTCGTTCGGTTCGGCACCTGCATCTCATCATCAGGAGAAAAATTAAATAAAAAAAGAAAGGAAATGCCGTGCCATGCCTTCGCCATCGCCAGTGCGTTTCTGTATCAACGGGACGGACGGGACAGTGACAAGCTCACAATGATTGCCAGCAGGAAGATAGTAGTAGGACAAAACAAAAGAGAGATTATACATACATAGAAGTGCTTTGGCGTTCCATAAAGAAAAGGTATTGTATTGTTTGGACTGATAATGCAAACGAGATAAATGTAAGGGATAACGCAAGTGCTAACACACGCTGCCATGGCCTCAAGTGCTTGTCCGCTTCAAGAACCCCCTCTAAGCATTTCCCCAGTGCACAACTTTTGTTGACTAGTGTACACTACTTTATTCGAACCGCTCGAGAACTCAGGGGAAATTTACAGATAAATAATAACGGAGACAAAAAAAAAGACAGTTCCGTTAATCGACTAAAATAATTTTAGCAACAAGGTCGCCGTCACGGAATGGTCAGAGTCAAATCACGTCCATACTTCCCCACAGCCCCCGCACAGGACTGTTCTTCCACCGTCCGATGGGATCGGACGGTCACCATCTACACTCGCCATGGGGACCCCACACCCAATGCAAGCGCACCGCTGCTCCAATAAATTTCGAACACGACTACTCCTGCAGCCCAGGGCACAGCGCATCGTCACCCTGTCCCTTTTCTCCTTCTCTCCCTCTTGTTTTCTCTCGGAAGTCCCAGCCCGGCAGCCCCTCCCCACTCCAAAAGGCGGGCACCAAACACCAACCCGAGCACACGAGCGTGACGAGCGCCGCGCCCAAGCGGCCCAACCAAATGGCGCCGCACACCACCGCGGGCGGCGGGGGCGAGGACGAGGTGTCGGAGGCGGCGTCCGCGTCCCCGGCCGCACTGCGGCACCGCCACGCGGGCAAGGGCGAGGGAGACGACGAGGGGCTGGGCGGCAATGGGGCCGACGGCGGCGGCCAGGCGGCGTCCGTGGAGCGGGTGTTCGCGGACAAGGCGGTGCCGTCGTGGAGGGAGCAGCTGACGCTGCGGGCGTTCGTGGTCAGCGCGCTGCTCGCCGTCATGTTCAGCGTCATCGTCATGAAGCTCAACCTCACCACGGGGATCATCCCTTCGCTCAACGTCTCCGCGGGGGCTGCTCGGCTTCTTCTTCGTCCGCATGTGGACCGCCGCAGTCGAGAGGATGGGATTCCTCCGCCAGCCCTTCACCAGGCAGGAGAACACCGTCATCCAGACCTGCGTCGTCTCCGCCTACGGCATCGCCTTCAGCGGTCGGTAACCAACCACCAGACTCCCCATCCCCGTCCCGAACTATGCTTCGCTAGTACTCACTACTACTAGTGTACTAGTAGTTCGTAATTTCGTATCACCGCCGTTCTGTCTGAGAGGAACTTGTGGTGATCGTGCTTTTGGGAGCGGTTGTTGCGTCGATTGCATGGTCGCCTTCGTATGAATCGCCGATGTGCCGTTCGAATTGTTTGAGCCGCCGATGTGTCGTCGTTCGAATTGGTTGAACGAACAGTGGATCGATCTCTTTGTTTGGTTTGTCTACAATACGTTTTGGGTGTGAGAGTAGTATATGAGCGAATGACGCAGATAGGGAGAGTCACAGGGGGGGACATAAGTTAGCTGTAGTTGGTAAGACTGAAACGTCAGGGGAATCGATTGCTCTTTTGCCCCAAAGTAAAACACCAACCGATCGCTTTCAATATCGACTCAAAATAAACTATTGGTTGAGGACCCAAAACTCGAAATCCTCTTGGTCATTTGGGACTTGTTGTCCAGTGTGTCACTGTAAAAGGTGGACTCAACGGTGATTATGTGGTCTCAGGGAGTGCATGATTGATAGCCATAGGATAGTCACCTATTTTTCAATGAAAGGCCTAGAAGATTAGGGATGAAATTGGCGAAGGTTGCTTCGTTCCCTGAATAAACGCGTAAAAAACAAAATTTTTTTCAAATATTTGGCGCTCATAATAAGGCGATCGACTTTGGGCAAGAAATGTCATTTGTACTCAGGGCCGGATGAAACGGGTGAGCCTGCTTGGGTTGACTCCTCCCTTGAAATAGATGCATGGTACATACGTACGTTACTCTTTTTTTTCCTTTGGCAGACATGGCACATGCATCTGAAGCATTGGTCGAACATAAATAACTATTTATGATCTGCAGGCTTATTTGTGAACCATGTTATTTAGTGAGTTGATGCCCAATCTATCATGTGCAACCACTGGACTTGCAGGCTGAAATAATTTGAAATTGCATAACATGGCCCATACACATAGGTTGGTCAGCTGGAATTAAGAAGCTACTCTTATCAGCAAGTTTAAATTTGCATAGTCCAGAAACTACAAATCTGCCAGGCACTTTCACCAGATGAGTGATTATCTGTGTTTTGAAGTGGTCATAGTGTGATAAGGACATTTAAGGCATGAGACAAGTAGCATGTTTTGGTGCCTTATTTGTCGATATCAAATAAGTATTCAAATCACTGTTTTTCCTGTTCGAGAGTGTGACTAACATCACTGCATTAGCTAAGTATGTTGCGTTGAAGCCAACAAAAATATGCATAATGGCTTATACTCTTTTATTCGAATTAATCAGGTGGCTTCGGCAGTTATCTATTTGGAATGAGTGACAAAATAGCCAATCAAGCAATAGAGGCTAAAGATGCTAACAACATAAAGGATCCTCACCTTGGATGGATGATAGGGTTCCTTTTCCTTGTCAGTTTTATTGGTCTCTTTGCACTTGTGCCCCTAAGAAAGGTATGTCTCCAACTCTTTTCTCCATTATATTCTTACTGATTTACTGTATGGAAGCGAACTTGTTCTTATCAGCTTCATTTTGTTTCAGATTATGATTGTTGACTACAAGCTGACCTATCCAAGTGGCACAGCCACTGCATATCTCATCAACGGTTTTCACACACCTGAGGGAGCCAAGCTTGCAAAGTATGTCCATACAGTTCTGCTTCTGGCTACTTTGACCTTTTGAAAATTGTATCCATTATTTTCACCACCTGGTCCATCTTCTGCTACTCCACTTACAATGATGATGATATATTTCAGGAAGCAAGTAAAGACGTTGGGCAAGTACTTCGTATTTAGCTTTTTCTGGGGCTTTTTTCAGTGGTTCTACACTGCAGGGGATGAGTGTGGATTCAAAAATTTCCCAACATTGGGCCTTGAAGCTTATAACAATAGGTCAGAACTGTGACAATATCCTAGATATGACACCTGCTGAGTATAATGTCCAATATCTGGAATAGTTTATACGTCTTCCATCTGGTAAAACAATGAGAGCTTGTAAATTCATCTGTGTTATCTCTTGTTATGCTGCACAAGTGAAACATCGGTTATTTATGCAAGCGTCTGAGTTTTGCTAGTATTTCAAATTGGCTAGGCGCTAATTCAGAGGTATTGGTCTCTGATGCTAAACTTGGCTTATCGTCTTTCAGGTTCTTCTTCGACTTCTCTCCTACATATGTTGGAGTTGGCATGATCTGCCCATACATCGTTAATGTGTCTGTTCTGCTGGGAGGTATCATCTCATGGGGTGTAATGTGGCCTCTCATTGCCAAGAAGAAGGGGAGTTGGTACCCAGCTACCCTCGATGACTCAAGTCTACATGGGCTGCAGGCCTACAGAGTAAGCATCGATCCTACTTTTCCCAAAGCTACCATTCAGCTTCATCGCATGAGAACATTAGTTTTGTGACCAAGAATTTAACTGCTAGTTCCTTGCAATTGCAGGTTTTCATTTCCATCGCTTTGATCCTTGGGGATGGTCTATACAACTTCATTAAGGTGCTGATCCGGACAATTGCGGGCTTCATATCAATGGTGCAGCAAAATTCAAAAAGCTCGCTTCCAGTTTCGACAATGGCAGTTCCATGTCCAGTACCGAAGCTGTATCCTTTGATGATGAACGTCGCATTGAGATTTTTCTGAAAGATCAAATTCCCAAGTCAGTTGCATACGGGGGCTACGTTGCAGTTGCCGCAATATCTATCGGCACCCTTCCTCAGATCTTCCCGCAGCTCAAGTGGTACTACATTGTGGTTGCCTATGTGGTGGCACCTGTCCTGGCCTTCTGCAACGCTTATGGAAGTGGCCTCACTGATTGGTCTCTCGCTTCCACCTACGGCAAGCTCGCCATCTTCGTGTTCGGTGCGTGGGCCGGACTCTCACAAGGTGGCGTGCTCGTTGGGCTCGCTGCGTGTGGTGTCATGATGAGCATCGTGTCGACCGCCTCAGACCTGATGCAAGACTTCAAGACTGGGTACCTGACGCTGGCATCACCAAGGTCTATGTTCATCAGCCAGGTGATCGGCACCGGGATGGGGTGTGTCATCGGGCCCTGCGTCTTCTGGCTCTTCTACAAGGCGTTCGGTGACATTGGCGAGAGTGGCACCGAGTACCCGGCGCCCTATGCCATCGTGTACCGCAACATGGCCATCCTCGGCGTGGATGGCTTCCGCTCGCTCCCGGAAAACTGCCTCACCCTCTGCTACATTTTCTTCGCGGCAGCGATCGTCATCAACCTTGTGAGGGACCTGACCCCGCACAGGGTGTCGAGGTTCATCCCGCTGCCAATGGCGATGGCGATCCCGTTCTACATCGGATCCTACTTCGCCATCGACATGTTTCTGGGCAGCGTGATCCTCTTCGTGTGGTCGCAGTTGAACAAGGCGAAAGCTGACGCGTTCGGACCTGCAGTCGCGTCGGGTCTGATCTGCGGAGACGGCATCTGGACCCTGCCCCAGTCCATTCTGGCCCTCGCCAAGGTGCAGCCTCCCATTTGCATGAAGTTTTTGTCCAGATCGACCAATGCCAAGGTGGACAGCTTCCTGGGGTTATCATGATTTTACATAGAACGGCAAGTAGGCACGTCCTCATACTGTAATTATTGGTGCAAAATGTAATCCCCAGGCTACTGATCTGTAGAAGAGAGGAGGTTTTGCTGCTTTGTCCGTGTAGTCTGTTAAGAGGAAAAGCTTTACTCAATGTCTCTGCCTTCTTTTGTTCAATTCATGACTAGCGTATTTCACGGTTATAGGTCTTTTGGAATGTGATGAAACGTTCAAATTTGTACGATGTATAGGTGAAACTCCGACACTGCATGGGCAGGAAAAATCACAAAGCAGATTCCAAAACACACACACACACACACACAAGGCAGATCTAGCACCAGGGGACTTCGAAACTGATTTTGCTAGATCCATCCTGCACACGGTGTTACTTATACATTACTTGAGTAGCAAACACAACTGATGTCCTGCAGGTAACCCTAGCCTACTCGCATCATGTCCATTACATATAAAATGACATAAGAGAGCAGTACTTAGATACACATCTAAACCTAGAAGGTGTTGACACCCTGATGATTATATGCAAGATAGAGGCGATCCTGCAGAGGGTTTGCATTTCTTGCTTGAAACGGCTCCATACCTACACGGAGCCTGAAGGCTGGACTTGCGGCATGATCAGCCATTCTTGACAGACTTGAAATGGTCGTCATCAATCGTGTTGTAAATGTCACCAACTTCAACATGATAATCGATGACCTTCCTGTGAAAGTAACAAGTGCCTTAGTTTGTGATAAAGAAAAAAGACAAGATTCAGAATTGTAGGTCGTGATAAAGAATAAGACCCATTTCGATAAAAAAGGGTCAAACAATTTAATGGATATTTGTCTGTATCATATCAGTTTCTGCTTATGTAGCAAGAAAAAAAAATAAGTCACTGGGATTGGGAGGCTGTAATCAGGAAAAGAAAAGCTACCGAGCAGAATACTAATAACAACTGAGAACTGGAAGAAACAATATGCAGGAAATCAAGCTGCCAGTCTGGTTTTGTTCATTTAAGAAAGATAGCAAGTTAAATACTGTATAATTTAGGGAGGGAGAAGGCAGAAAATAACCTGAGTACATCTACGGGTAGTTTAAGACGACCTGCGACCTCATTGATGTGCGGTCCATGCTCCATGGCCCTGCAGTTCAGTATTAGTCTATTTCTCAACCAGAAATGTTTCACATTTGTAATAAAGTAAAAAAAAAAAAATTGCTTTCAAAATTGGCACTGCGATACTACAATATGAGGTTTATACAAGACCCTTGAATCTATGTAATACAAAATTAGCCTCAGATGATGTTCATCAAATTCAGCGTTCACCAAAAGGAGAATAAAATTTCCTGAATTTGTTTTCCTTAGAGTTCTTCCATTGTTTCTAGGTTCATAACCCTGTGTTTGTAGGTCAAACTATTACTAAGTATGGGCCCTCCCTCCCTCCCTGTCTGCGAATAAGGGGATTGGGTTCTTTGGACTATGCTATTCATGGACATGAATCATGCGTGTAAGATTAGTTTTCTTTTTACTGGGTGATAAAAAACACTCGAGATCATAAGCGCAGCAATAACGTTAGATAGAAGAACCAGCTATAATTAACTTACAAGTATGCTGGCTCATTAAAAATATTCAAGACCCTTTCAGATATGTCGTCTCCAGCAGCGTTTCCTGATGCAGAAAACGGTGCAGCCTGAGGAAAAATATAAAACATTAGAAAGAGACTGGTAGATATTTGTATATTATACAGTTAGAGAAACTACCTGATTATTAGAGAGCCGAACTTGGTTAGTATGACCAAGGGTTGCTGCTGTACTAGCATTTATTTGGGCCTGCAACCAAAAACCATGTTCATTGAAAAATCACCCCCCCCACACACACACACACTATAAAAAAAACTTAGTCACTCAACTCCTGGAATTAAATGTGTGGGATCCTAGTACCTTTGACCTGGTGTGATACAGATGCACCTCAATGCAGTGCAGAAAGTGATTGGTTATTTCATTGAAGTTTGTCACACGCCTGACAAGAAATCATAAATAGTAAGATTTCAAGATAAATGTATGTCTGGAATAGCTGTATCGAATTCACAAAACATTTTCGCAGGCAAGGTGACTTTCTCAATACTAGTTCATAAGCGACCTTGAATCATCCCAAGATCTTGCTACCAATTTGAGACATCAGATGACAAACAACTTTCAATATGATATGATGTTGGATAAGCAACAACAAAACATTACATATTTCATTAACAACGACATCCTGGAGTATAAATAACCTAGACAGGTGGCCGCAAACCTAGCAACCACTAAGTTATGATTTGAATTTGACACAACATAGGCCTTTTATTTAGTCTTCTACTTTAGCACAGGAAAATGGAATTTTAGTATGGTGGCATAATTCCATGAAAGAGATCAAACAACACACCAGTAATCCACAGGAAGCAGGCATTGGAAGTAAGCGGCACAAATCACCATGCAAGAGTAGGAAGACTAGTATATAGAGCTCACCGCACAGAGTAGGCAACTATATGGCGCTTTCCTTGAAAACCTTTCAAGCCACCATTGACTATGACATAGTCCCCGTCACTTGTAAAACCAAAACAAAGCAACACTATCAATTTTGATGCATGAAAAAATGAATCATTGACATGTGACAGCTAATCTGTAATTCTTACTTGACATCATCCATTTCCTTATCTTCAGACGACTCATTTGCCCTTGAAAAAAAAATAATGCCATTAAATTAATCGAACAATCCAAAAGTGCTAAACATTGAATACAATCTGAAGCATCCTACCAACGATTCACAGCTATCTTGCCGGTACCATCATCAAGATCGAATGCAACATCTGTGACACGCGCATCCTTATTTAACATGCGTCCAACAAGCCTAACCTGCAATTCAGAGTAAATACAACATTCTAAATGTCTTCGATATGCCAACTAAATGCCCAATGCAAAACCTTCTGAAACCAGATAAACTAGATTTCACAAAAAAAAAAAAAAAAAAAAAGACATTATAGCAAGCATTGGAAAATCACATAAAAGGGAAGCATTTCATTTGAACCCACCATACCTATGTCCCAGAGGCTAATTTTCAATAGAACAACACTAGATAAAAGAGGTCATTTTTCTTTCTTAATGGATAATGGGTCTACTACAGAACAAATCTTCCATCGAAGCACTGTGACCATCCAAAACGCAATGCGCAGCCCCCACCCCAACCCAACCCATAAAAAATGCTGCTTTATGCTCCAATATTCGGTCGATGAACGAATCCTACAAGCCCCGGGGGGGGGGCGGCAAAATCCTTACCGTGGACACCTCAACGCCGTCGACGGCGAAATTAGACCTGTCATCGCTGGCTTGCGCCGCGTCCATGATCTGTTTCACGGTGAGCGGGAGCAGCGTCTGCGCGCTCCGACCCTGCCCCCCACACCGGTCGATTGGGAGCGCCCATAACAGGTCAGCAGGAGATGGAGAAGGAATGGACGGAAGGGGCAAAACAAAGGGGAGATTCGGAAGGACCTTGGAGAAGCCGCTGCTCTCCGGGACCGCCGTGGACTGTGAGGGCATGAAGCCGCCGCCGCTGAAGAGCAAGTTGGCGTTCCCGGCGCCGCCGCCGCCGTCGTATTGCCCGCCGCCGCCCCCGCCGCCGTACATCGCGGCGGTTAAAGCCCTAAACCCTAGGCTTCTGGAGGAAGGAAGGGAGGAGGAGCAACGGAACGAGGGCGGGAGAACGGTTTGGGTTGGGGGTTGGGGGTTGGCGGAGCCAGACTTGGCCTCGTCCTATTTGAGCGGAAATGCTGTGGGTTGGCGGAGCCCGTCGGCGCGAGCTGTGCCGTTAGGGTTTATTATTATTATTATTATTATTATTATTATTATTATTATTACAAGACTGTGCCGTTAGTTTTGACTCCCGTAGTTGTCGACTCGTTCCTTCCCGGTTTTTAATTTTTGTGCCGCTAGCCATATCATATTCTTCGTTCGGTTCGGACCGTTACTAAACTCATTCGGATAATAAGTATTTAACTACATATTACAAATTAGTATAGTGTCCGTGTTAATACATTTTAGATACACACGAAAACAAACGATAGATCAATCTCTTCTCTACTCTAAAAACACAAGGGAGGTTTTTGCAGGGGTTTAGCTTAACCAGCGGGTAAGAAGAGGAGCGAGAAAGCGTGGGGAATCTGGTGGGAGGGAGGAGGAAGTGGCGCGCCCAACACCTTGGCCGCCACTGCCTCAGGATCACGCCCTCCGACCGCTCTTGCGTGCGAGAGTCGGAGGAGCGGCCAGCGAGAGGAGTGGCATGGAGGCCGGAGAGGAGGCCAGGTTGCGGTGAGGGCTTTCTGTTTTGTATGACAGGCTGTCGGGCTTGTGGGTTGGGCGAGTGAATGGCCTGCCAAACAGACCATCTGAAGTCTACTCATACGGAAGCGTAGCAAGACCTCATGTGCGCGAGCCATGGCCTGTGGGGATCTGTGCCAGTGCATGATGCCACAGCTCAAGGGGCGGATTGGCATTCATCGGATGATTTTCCCTAAAAAACCCCTGTTTTTAATAGCT
The DNA here is from genome assembly GCA_015847255.1 of Hyparrhenia diplandra. Taxonomy (NCBI): domain Eukaryota; kingdom Viridiplantae; phylum Streptophyta; class Magnoliopsida; order Poales; family Poaceae; genus Hyparrhenia; species Hyparrhenia diplandra. The sequence continues at coordinate 216,546 of JADLZK010007075.1, read as the reverse complement.
AGCTATGCAAAATAGCGGCACTAATTTTTCGTGGCTACATAGCTATAGCGCCAGCTATAGCGGTTAAGTTACCCTTAATAGCGCTTTTATAAAAGATATGAAAAACACCAATAATCAAAGCCAAAAACATAAAAAATATCAAATTTGATGAACATAAATATGTTTCTAAGGTTTCACAAGTCTAAATAATATTACAACATGACATTACAATATGGTTCATGAAAGTTTGGTTGTACAAAATATCAAATTAGTAGCAAATGATAACCGATAAGTAGGAAATACCAATTAAATTTCAAGCACACAAGTGCAATCTAGTCTGAGATTGAGTTTTGGAAATAGCTAGCTATTTAAAGCGCTAAGTTATGCAACTTAGCGCAGCTATAGCGCAAATTGTGGGGAAAATTGTCATAGCGAAAAAGACGAATAGCTTAGCGCCGTGTCTCTAGAAAAGCCATAGCAGCTATAGCTAGCTATTTAAAACAGGGTTAAAAAACAATTCTTTTATTTAAAAAAATATCTGTTGATTAGAAATACTCATCCATAATAAAGGTTGATACTAAAAATGTGCATTGCCCATCTACAAAAATTGAAACCAAGACATAATGGACAGATTTAAACTGAAATCATCACGGTTCTTATTACAGTCATTGTAGAGGTGTGTTTGACAACTACAATGCAACCGAGAAAGTTAAAGTGGGAATTAGACTTTTAGACTGGTTTGTGGTTACAAATAAGAAAGGGAATTAGAGGGATTCATTCATATATTTTGTTTGGTGCAGGGGTTTGAGTGAGAAATGACAAGTCTTTCGGTCTTCCTGGCGGAGTCCTCAATATATTTATTTTTCATTAAAAAGTAAAGTTGTCACCTCTATCTCAAAAAATCGATTAGTGAAAGTTGGCCCTCTAAACTCTCGTTCTTATTTCCACCTAAACTCGCAGTTTCACAAAAACAAGTACAAGATTTTTAAGCCCCTACTTCTGAATAGTGAACTACCATTCTCCTCTTCAATGACCCCCAACCAAACAAGTTGTAGTGGTAATTTTTTTAAAACCAATAAAGTTGCAATGGTAGTATTTTTTATAATTTTCTCAAAGGAGTGGTACATAGCCGTAATACTCCGTAGTAATCATACATACATAAAGTGATAATAAAACAAACAAAACAAAATGTTAGATTGCCGGATTCTCTTGTTTGTTTGTTAATAAACCACCGACTGCATTTCAAAAAAAGGAAACAAAATAAACCGATGACTGATTCACTAGACAAAGACAAAAATACAAAATGAGCCATTTGCATTTGGAAAGAAATCATTGCTACCCATTACACCTGATCATCACGTTCCTAGTATGACAAAATCCCGCGCAAGCACCGAGCGTGATTGAAGCGCGTCCGCAAAACCAGATAGGCGGCCGGTACAAAACTCGACGATCGATCCCCACGGGCAAAACCCACAGAAATCCTTGTTTTATAGGCGCGTACAGGTACAGCCTCCCCGACCCATGTGCACACCAATTTATTCGCATTCCAGCCTGCTTGTTGCTTTGCATTTGCGCTTTGCTTTAGTAGTAGCCTCTCGCCGTCTCGCCGGCTCTGCTTCCGCGTTCTTCGCCCCGTCACGCGAGCAACTGCCGCTGCCGGCCATGGATCCGCCATCGGCTCAGGTGATGTCCGCGACCGACGACTTCCAGGACAAGACCGTCGATGAGTGGTAAGTGGACTCGACTGCCTTCTGATCCCCAGACTCCCCGTGTCCCTCTCACCGATCCTTCTCTTCACCGCTTTCTTCTCGCGGTTCCGTCGTGTTTTCGCAGTTGCTCTTGCTGCTACGATTGCTGCTCCAGCATCCTCGACTTCCTATGCTGCTCGTCTTGATCGATCCCATCGATGGATGCTGCACCTCAACGGGCAACGTAACTGCCATGCGGAATTTCTCAAAGGAACCGGAGGCCTCACCGTCGCTAGCTGATCTTGGGTTCGGGATGTCGTGGGATTTGTATGTTCTTTTTATTAGGTCTTTCGGTGACGATATTTGTAAGCCGGACTCAATTCATCAGTAACAGTAAGGAAACTTGATTGATCGACTGCTCAACTAGTACCGTGTTATTATTATCTTCAACCCTGCGGTGATTTCCTTCTGCGCGTTTGCAGATCGATTCTATGTTGGAATTCTTTCGGATGACGTGTGGTCGCACTTGATACGCTGCATTTACAGATTTACATGAGTTATCGTTTCGCAAATCATTTGGTTCTGCGTTTCTTGCGCACTGATGAACACTGAACCAGGGCACTTCGCCGCTCACGCAAGTCCTCTTCTCTGCACTGGCATGTGTTACGCGATGTGATTGTTTGATATGGACATCCGCGTTGTGGTGTTTGGAAGTTTGCTACATCATGATGACTTGTGATATTGGAAAGCTGAATTGGACCACCAGAGATTACGCTCTTTTCCGTCCGCGTTTTCCGTTTTCGTGCGGTGTGGACTGCAGGATGACAAACTGACGTCCTGACCTTTAACAGCTCATATGTGGATGGACTTTTTGTACTAGTTGACATATATGTCGAATTGAAATCTGTATTTTATTAGGAAACAATATTTTCCGACCTCAAATTTATGTGACACTATTTATTTTTTTTAAAAAAAAAAAAATGACAGGAGATTGCTACCCCTCAATTAAGCAGTGAAAAGAGAGGTTATACACAAGTTGACAACTGAGGTGCCAAAACAGCCAAAACTCTTGGTGCAAAGACACAGTGCGATTTTTGTGCCCCCACCAAAAAATCATTATTTGGTTAATGAGGCAACTTCTTGTGCCGTCCTATGTATATTTTTTTTAGGATTCTTCTGTTCATCTGTTTCCACAAATTTCACATAATGTAAATCAACGTACCATTGAAAAAAAAAATATCGCCTAACTGTGGTGTTGTTTTTACTTATCTCGCTTGCCGCTTGCTCCAACCATTCAGCAACTAAGGCCGCTTCTTGTTGTGGCCATTGTGCCGTAAAGTTTTCCCAGGCTATCTATCGGTCTCAAACACCTTTTACGAAGGGTAAAGCAAGGAGAGATGAAGCCTAATTTCTAGAGGACCGTTACACAAAACACAGTTCTTGGTGTGGCCAACCCCTTTTTTTGCAGATTGTTCGTGCATGAAGATCCAAGAGTGTATCTTGCATTTATACTCTATTTGTTCCTCCCAAATGTGGTCATGTTGCGACTTCCGATGTGAGCAGGTGGAATATGTATCGTTAGTTGTCCATTTCCAAGTAATTGTGTCATGCACATCGAGCTGTAGCTGAACATTTTGTAATCTAATCCATAAGCCAATAAATTCTTGGAGTTGTGTCATGGTGATATACGCTCGAAGTGCTTTAATCTTTGCGCACAAGCTTGATTAGTTGTGGCGCTATGCCTCTCCTCAAGGCAACCGTGGTGCTAGAAGCGCACATTGTTGCTATTGTCAATTGTAAATTAGGTAGAAATTTCAAAAAAAAAATTCCTAGTTAATTTGCTAAAAAATCTATGGATGTTCAACGATTTAAATGCCTGCCTTCCACCTCTAATGTGACTGTGGTGAAGGATTTTTTTTTTTAAAAAAAAACACTGGTGAAAGAGTTGCACAAGTTTTAGATGTTGAAGGTACTAATAACCTCACTCCGTGTATGTCGGAGAGATTGATCCTTAAGCATCTGTTTGCTTACATTCCTTTTTCGTGCAATATAAGTAGAGTAGGTGGGGTTCAAAGGTTTGACTACCCCAATTGTTTGGAAAATAGAATAGAAGACTGTTCACGCTCGAGAACAAATGTAGGCTTAGTTGCTGACCGTAGGCACCACTACTTTGTGCTTGTGTCAACTTCATTACTATAGCCTATAGGTTTACAATTTTGTTTTATATTTTTACGCTGTTTTGATTTCTGTAGCTGAACCCTATAGCCTATAGGAAAACGATCTTGATGAGCTGCATTTGCAAGGAAAAAAATAAAAGAAGAAAAGTCTAAATACACTCCATTATTTTCTAGGAAAAAAATAAATATCGATCCTCACAGTCCAGTTCTAATACTTATCAGCTGCAATAATGAAATTCCAGGTTTTATTTCAGAGAATTCAGCCCATGGATGCTTGCTTATATTTGTACTAAATGTTGTATTTGGGAACGAGCGCTAGCTCGTTTGGCTCGACGTCTCCATATGGTGGAGCGGCCGATCGTGGGTTCGAGCCCCGCTCAACCCATGATTTCCAGCACCGACGCGAACGTGAGGTTCCCATCCATCCTTCCGCACGGATCATCCGAGCCCTTTGCGCCGAGCTTCGCCGCGGTTCCCCGATCTTGGCGGGAATATCAGCAGCTTGCCGATGTACGCGCGCAGCTGACGGAGACCATCCGCGCGTAATTCCAATGATTTCACGGATGGCAGCGCGTATCTTCCAGCGCCGAAAGTGGAGGGCGGTAGCGTCCAAGCTGCTGTTCGCCGTGGACGGGCGGGGTAGTGTCACCTGCGCATCATCTTGACGGCCGGCGGTGGTGTGAGTTTGTTCGAAGACGCGCATCATGGCGGCGGCCTCGCATTCCGTCCCTTCTTGCATAAGAGGCATCTCAAAAAAAAAAATCCACTAAATGTTGTATTTAGATGTTTGTTTGGCAAACTTAATTAACAGAGCAGTGCTGAGCAGTTCGAGGTAAAACTTTCTGCATCCGACTTCTTGTGTTTCAAGTGGCCAAAGGCTGTAAATGAGATTGTACTGTATCCAGCTTGTGAATTTTACAATATTGCAACGCATGCACCATTGGAATTGCACTAAACTTTTGTGATGTACTTTCTGTACGGTGAAGTGTCCATAGCTTAATTCTTGGAGCCCCAAATTTGTTGAGCTTGGGGCCCGTGGGGGTGGTCTAAAGATGAGGATTTGAGCCTTCAAATTTTGTGTGCTTCAGATTGTCAGTATTGTCGCGTGCGGTCATGCACTATCGGTTTTATTATTTTCTTCTATCATTACACAATGCAGAGACAGCTCTGCTAGTAATTGTACTATATAGTAATGCTAGAACAAATTAACATTTTGCCAGCGTTAAATGGTTCCTAAAAAATCAATCGGAGCTTTTTATATATAAAAAATCACGAATCCTTGGATACAATATACGCGACCATGACCGTAATGTCGTCCTCCTTTCCACCATGCCATAGTTCCTTGTATCTCTGGAAGAATCCGACACCGAACGGCGAGCATGCCCAAGTGTTCTTGGATACCGTGTAAGCGATGCCGGCGACAATGTCCGCCATGTTCTTGGGCGTGAAGCCCAGGTGGGTGCCCATCCGCACGGCGCGCTCGACCTGCGAGTCGTACATGTTGTCGAACAGCCCGTCCGTGCCGACCACACTAGGACGTCGCCGTCCTTCACCGTCGACATGCCGCCCACCTTGGCCTCGGCGAGGCTGCCTGCACGGCCCCTTGTGCTCAGCTGGTACGGCTTGTTGAAGCGGTGCTGCTGCTGCACCGAGCGGTAGATGATCCTGCCGCCTCGGAACACGGCGAAGGCGCTGTCACCGATGTACGCCCACCTGAGCGCCGTGCCGTAGAGCGACAGGATGACGGCCGTGGAACCCCCCGGTGTTTTGTTCGAGGCCGCTTTCGTGTACGCCCGCTCCAGCACCTTCTCGGGGCAGAGGCAGTGGAGCCTGCGGGCCTTGGCCACCCGCTCCGCCATCGCTAGAGCGTTCGCCATGAGAGCTCGTGCGAACGCGCTGGCGTCCACGCCTCGGTCCCGGTACCCGCCGACACCGTCCGCGATGCCGACGACGCCGGCTTCGGCGTGTCCGAAGTGCGCGTCCTCGCCGTGCAGAGGGACGACGCATGGCGCCCAGTCCATCTTCAGAGCCGGAGCGCATGGGCATGGCCGCGCGTCATCAGACTGTTGTTCCTCTGCGCGGCATCCATTGCCGCTCTTCCACTCCGACGGCGGCGCGTATTCGGTCCCCAGCGAGTCATCATCCAAGACGGAGGCGACGAACCTGGAGATGCTCACGTCGGGTGTTCGTTCCCTGATCTCGGTTAGCGTGTCCTGGATCTGCTCTAACGTCTTCAGTGCCCTCGTCATCTTCCTGATTGGTAGCCATGGTGCGTGGATGCACGGCTAATATCATGGTCTTCCTAATCTAGCACAAATGTGCTCAAGAATGAATTGGAAACGGACAGCAAGGACATGTTTGCAAATAATGCAAATACGGATCGAGACACAAAAATGACTCGTCTTTAACTCTTCTCATGTGTCTCACAAGATCTAATAGGATTTAGAGTCCAATACGTAAACAAATTCGCTAAACACGTGGCCGTGTGGGCTTTCTAGTCTATACGACTCGTATTGGGATTCAGATCAAATTAAAACTCATATTAGAATTCGGACCAAATTCGTGTTTTATAGCCTGGATGGGAAGGCATGGAGTGCCGATCGATCATGCGATTGATCACGGTTCACGAACCTATCACAGCTCGGACGCAAACACGAACGGTGCAGGGACCAGGGCTCGTTGATCTAATAAAGTCCCCTCGCACAGAAGGCCCAGTGAGGCCCAGCGGCCCATATTCTCTGCTAAAGGCCCGGCGACATACTCCCAACTCCTTTCCCACACTTTTCTCAAAAAAAAAAAAAAAAAAAAATCATATCCCACACGCAAACTCGCGGTCAGTCGAGGAATTTGGTCGACTCCATTGTTTTCTCCTAATTCCTTGTAGAGGCCACTTCTTTTTATGAGAAGCACAAAATTAAAGTTATTTACTCGGAGGGAATGTGTAAGCCTATACCGTCGAGATCACCTCTTTTTAAGTAGATTATTACTTAACTAGGTAGTCCACCATTGACGGCCATTAGTTATAGATAATAAACTTAATCGGTCAATCTAATACACCACTCATAAGATGTACTAAACTAACTTCATTCAGGATCACACGGATGGAAAGGATCATTACAACAAACCAAGTTCACATCACACTCAAAGTTGTACATCATGGTCTTGATGCGTCTTGCCAGTCGAACATCTTGTTCCATATTATTACAATTATTAATGAAACGACCTTAGGTTGTGGACTTGTGGAGTAGGAGTGGAGTAGAAATTGACTTGTCTATGGGTGTTGTGCTCAACATTTTTTTAGACACAAATTTTGTGCTCAACAATAGCCGAATAGTCAAGCACTACTGAATACTGATCAATTATCTTCGTACTATATACTCGATTATACAAACCAATAATGCCATGGCATGCATCGATTTGTACACGCAAACAGACGACGAGATTAATGTTGGCAGCATGGACCAGCTTTCAAGCCGTTTCTGACTGGTGTCTTTCCGAGGTCGTTGTGCCAATACGCTTCAGATTTTTCATTTTTGTTTCTTGACGTAAATTTAGTACGTTATTAGTAACGTAGACGTGCGTGACGGTGACCATACGAATCGGCGGTGTCGAGTAGCTACTACTTAAATCTGATCTGCATATGCATGTGTGTGAGGCGAAATTACGACACGTTTGTGATACGCCCGGATCCTAGAAAGGGATCGGTGAACCCACACGTTCACAGTGGTGTATTATTTGGGCTTTGCGGTGCGACGATCTTTGATGATGCCATGATCCCAAGTGGTCGTGTATTAGTGTTGCTGCTTTTGATTGAAACAGCGCGGACACAACGTTGAATTTCCTCACAAAATAAACTTGAGGGGTTTTTCCCCTCCTATATTTTCTTAGGAAATTTCCTCACAACCTATAATATATAGTGACATGGGTAAATTCCCCTCATATATTTTCTCATATTTCTTCTTTAGTTGTAGTGACACGTCATCGTTTTGTTTTGTTTTGTTGGAACTCTGTAATAAACAAGATGGGAGTGCCCTCAGGCCCTCAATTGTATATATGTTCAACCATTTGGTTGACCCGAGACTAAAACAAGGAAAACTAGAATGGAATGACTCATAATTAATTCAAGGAGATGAATGAAGCTAAATTAGCTTACCACAAAAATATCATTGGATATCCACTCTGCATATATACCAGCAACCATAAAAATTATTTCCCTTCAGGAGTCCACACATCTTCACACCTGGTGACTAAAAATATCAACGTTTTTAGGCACGTGATGTATGAGGTGTGAAAACTTCAATATATGAATATGATATTGTTGAGTAGTATGATTATTATTTAATGGGAGAATGCTGTTTTTTACCTCATATAATGTCCCTTCGATCATAGTCAATTGATGTGCTTTGGATCATAGGCAATTGATGATGTGTTTTTGGCCTAGCTTGTTAGGTTTGGAGAAAATATTATCACTACGAGGTTTGCCTCGAGAAGTAGTTTCATGAATATAATTTAGCACACATTCAAACAATTGAACCAAAGACAATATTGAAAATTGTGTTTCAAAATAATTTGGACAGGAATGAGTACATGTGTATTAATGCACATATCTATACATAGAGTAACAATACTGTACGTGATCTTAATCTGACACGTGGATTAGACGCTGTCACTTTCTTCCAACAAACTGTCGTAACCCGGCTAGATGGGCCGGAACGACACACGTGTTCGTCGACCGTTGGAGCTTCGAAGGTAGCGTAGGGGGTTGCAGTCTCTCGTCGGTGGCGGCGAGTGGCGGCACGAGCAACAACGGTTGGGAGTGGTGGCGCCGTGGCTGAGGGGGCAGCGGCGCGGGCGGGCGGCGCCGGCGGCGCAATGCGCAGAGACAGGAGCGAGATAGATACGAACTATTTTTATTGCTTGCTTATCCCCAAAGAGATTACATGCCTATGCTTATATAGCCCGGTTAGTGGGACTTGTAATTTAAGCAATCTCTCTATAAGGTTTCCTTATACGATTGGAATACCTTTTACAAGCAATATTTATTTCCTAATAAGGGCCTTCCTTATAGATTGGAATATTCCTTTCACAAACCAAAAATCCTAAGATAATCCTAACTTGAAGACGAAGCGAGTTGGACTCGGACGGAAGGAGGGAGGCGGCGGCGGCGGCGGGGCGCCGGCCCTCCTTGCCGCTACGGCATGCCATGGCCCCCTCGGCGGGCGGCGGCGGCTCGTCAAAGGCCCTTTAGCCCTTCCCGGCTGGCCCACTTCGGGTCATGACACAAACGATGTTGGGCAAATGTGACATTTCACTCTTGCCGGACCTCTATATAAGGAGACAAGGCATAGTCTACAAAGCACACAACCCATCACTGAACTCTATTCTTCTCTAGCTCTACCCCAAATTCAACTGGTATTTTTTTTTTTTTTTAGGCGGCAAAAAAAGCTTTTGCTGATTTTTATTAGATGAATAAAAAAATATTAGATAATAGAAAACCACTCATGAGTTCAAAAGCTGCCCCGACAAAGAAATGGAGACTAGTTCCACTCCATCTGGGGATAGTTTGGAATCTTTGCATCCATTAACCATCGACTGCATTGACTGCCCTCTAGAGGAAGTTTTGATGATTAGATAAGATTTTGAAATTCTGTAAACCGGAGGAGTACCTAGTACTAAGAAAATTGTTTATTATGGAGACCAGGAACATATTTATCTTCAAAAGCGTGCTGGATACAATATTTATTGTAGCGAAGATCCAAAATAGATAAAATGGCTAATCAACTAGCTTTTACATTGTAAACCCTAAGAAATTATTTGACAATAATTATAATGTAGCATTTGATGAAACCCTCAGGAATGTGATGAAGCTCACTCAAACATTGTCTCTGTTTATATCCCTTCATTCTATGGGGCAAATTATGGGTCTTGTTGAGCTCCATTTCAAGGATCGTGTGTTGGATTGCTCTAAAGTGGAACAAACTATCCCATATAATGCTCATACAATAAGCCATGTGAGCTCCACCAGAAGGCTCAAATTTCTGCTGATTGTGGACACCTTTAAAAGCCCGTCACGGAAAATACAGAGAGGCTCGATAACCGTCTGTATACAAATAGAGAAAATTAGGGTTTCATCTTTCACTCTCCATTCCCCTTCCACGGTCTATTCCCCAACGCTGTAGCAGCGCAGGCCCGACACTCCCATCAAACTTGTTGCGATTGTCCCTTCCCACTAGCCGCACCCGACGTGGCCCCTCTCCCTTGAGGCCATCCTCCTCAATCGCCCTCCTCTCTCTCCCCCACACCTCCCCCCTCAGCAGCGGCAACAACAGTCAACGTAGGAGCCGTCGGTGAGCCTAACGCGCGCGCATCTCTCTTAGCGTGAGACCTTGGCGAGGCGACCTCCTCTTACCGCGAGATAGAGACCGAGGAGACCACCACCTTTGTCGTCCAGACCGACAATCAGTGAGGCGTGGCATGGAGAGGATATTGCGCTGCGCGGTGGAGATCTCTCCCTACGCCGTGTCTTTGCGGCGCATGGCGTGACAACGGTGGCGTGTCGGTTGCGTCGAGAACCATTCGAGCAGGCGCCCGTGGGCCAGCAGCGGTTTTGCACGAGTGGAAGGTAGTCGTTGTTGCGCGTCTGTTGGTCGATGCAAGCGACTGCGACTCTACGACGCAGTGTTGAGGTAGGCTCGGTTTTCTCTGTTTAAACCAAAAAAAAACCAAAGGGAAAACCCAGTTTTGCATTTTGTGATTAACCGATTGGCTTCTCAATCTTGGAAACCGAACTTTTGAGGAACCGATTGAACCAAACCGAAGCTTCAGTTTAAACCGAACGCCCAAGGTGACACACGCACTCACCCAGTACAACTAGCAGTGCAGTCCCGCATAGGAACTCCTTCCTCTCTGCCTCGTCTCTCGCTCCCCAGCTTAATTTGCTTCCTCTGTTCTTCATGCGGCGGTAAACCCCCTGCCTAAATCCACCACCATGGGTGGAGAATGTCTCTATTAATCACCTCTCTGTCGTTCTCCTGCCTGCCCCAAAGCTATGCATGTTGTTTTCCCCTTCGATCAGGCCTTCTAGTGTTGTCTCTTTAGAATCCCTAGCCATGGTGCTCACCTAGGCAAAATGCCTCACTGGTTGCGGCCGCGCGCTGCTGCTCGGGCTGCTGTGATGGGGCCTGGGGCCGCCGCATGTGCTGGCTGCGAACAGCGACGGAGCCAGGAAAAAATTTAGGCCAGGCTAATAAAGCTCTAACCATACTTAACTCTTTTTAATCTATACAATTATACATAAAGTGCAACGGGGGCTTAGGAGGGGCTCCACTTATCTGCAGTTCGTAGGCGGGGCTTGAGCCCGGGCCGCGCTAGTGTTGGCTCCATCCCTGGCTGCGAAGATGCACACGGTTTTGCCGCTGGGTGCACCGGCGCTGGAGTATGTGGTCGCGGCTGCCGTGGAGTGCCAAAGATGGTTGTAATGTGTTTGTGCAAGGTGAGTTCCGAACTTAGCATTATTTTCTCCCTAGCACGCCATCTACCCTCCCCTATCTAACTACTGAACTGTGTCGCGGCCTTGATCGATCTGCTTCTACAGGTTGAGTCATTTTCTTGATGGTGAGATACTGACTTACTGAGATAGTGCCATGATATATACTGATGGAGGTGACGGTGTGCTAGAAATCGATGCTCATTACGTGCATAGTACTTAAACAAAATTTAGTGCCCGTGGTGAGAAAAGGAAATCAACTTGCTTTGTGATGTGCTCGGCCAAGGCCACGAGCTCACCGTCATCCATACCTGGTCAGGTGAGCTCGCTCCTCCAATTCTAATTTTGACCAACTGGCCAGTGCCTCTGCCCCCCTTGCCCGCAATCACCACCCTAATCCATCCAGCTTTCCTCCCATGCCACACATTGGGCGCCCAAGCCCGGAAGCTAAACCACCATCTTTCGTCTGACAAAATAACAACTCTCCCAAAGTGACCCTAAACTAGAACTGTCCCAGCAACTTGCCAAGCCACAGTAGTAAGCAATGGCAAGTGTGTGTGTGCTGCCTAGGCAAGTTGTGACGAGTGACCATGACCTGCAGCACCACCACCACCACAGCCCACAGGTATATATAACCGCCTCTCTCCTCCAGCTCTACCAGCTCCCTTCCCTCCTCCCTTGGCCGCCGTTCGTCCTCCTCCGTGGAACGGCCAGGCCATCCAAAGAACCTTGAGCCTTGAGGTGGTGTAGGGTCTGTCTGTCTGTGTCCGGTTTACCATACAGGGAGGAACAAAGCAAAGAAAGGAAAGCAGCAGCAATGCCGGGCGTCTTCTTCTCCCAGCACCCCACGCACGGGGCGTCTTGCGCTTGCGCGGCGGTGCCGGCGGAGGTGGCGCGGCACCACGAGCACACGACGCGCGCGGGGCAGGCCTGCTCGGCGGTGGTCCAGGAGATCACGGCGCCCGCCGGGGTCGTGTGGTCGTTGGTGCGGCAGTTCGACCGCCCGCAGGCGTACAAGTTCTTCGTCCGAAGCTGCCGCCTCGTGGGCGGCGACGGCGACGTCGGCGGTACCGTGGCCGTCGGGTCGGTGCGCGAGGTGCAGGTCGCGTCGGGCCTCCCAGCCACCAGCAGTCGCGAGCGGCTCGAGATCCTCGACGACGAGCGCCGCGTGTTCAGTTTCTGTGTCGTCAGCGGCGGCGACCACCGCCTCGCCAACTACAGGTCCGTCACCACCGTGCACGAGGCCGACCACGGCGCCGGCACCGTCGTCGTGGAGTCGTACGTGGTGGACGTGCCCCAGGCAACACTGCGGACGAGACACGCGTGTTCGTCGGCACGATCGTGCGCTGCAACCTCCAGTCGCTGGCGCACGCCGCCGAGCGACTCGCCCTGGCGGCTGGCCCTCGCCAGGATTTGTAGCCTCCTTAAATATTTGCCATCGTTACGAATATAAATTTGTCATCCAAATCCGGGAAATGTCAAACCGCACGTATATGCGGTCGGCAGGGTTATCTCCGCCGTTGAATGTGGTTCGTCGTCAAGATTCGCGCAATACTGTTTTGAAGGGTAGGGATGGAGGCAGGAAGTTATATGGATGAGCCGGTTTGGGTATTGTGGTAATTTGCAAAAGATACGGACTTGCTTTCCCCTCCCCTCAGCTGGTTTGCCAGGAAATGAACGGAACACTTCACTGTACGGACATTGTTGCTTTTCCCCCTCTCTCGGCTGAACAGCCTCCACTTTCCCCTCAATCTTCCCCCCAACCTGTCTCGGCGGAGGGCGAGGCGGAGGACCAGCGCGGCGCCGGAGTCGAGGAGGGCGAACGCTGCTGCCGAGAGGCGTGCTCTTCCGAGGTAACTTCCCCACCATCTCGTTTTCTCAATGGATCCGTCGAGTTTCGGTTCGTATGGCAGCTCTTCTTCAGCGGTATGTACTTCTCTGATCCTCTCTGTGGTTGATCACACATTTTTCCCAGTACTTCCTTCTCCTCAAGAAGATGAAGTACCTTGTCACATCTCTGCTGATGGACGGATTCCAATCTTTTCATCATAGCAGCGTAATTCTTACTATGAATTTCATGCAGCAAAGATCCTTATTCTAAGCCTGAAATGTTGACTTCCTTGTTAAAAGATACATTTTTAGAGTATAGGTCACCCAGTTGTTCTTGACGGGGTGTAGGAACCACTTGTATATCATTGTTAATGGAGGGTTGGTTATGGAACCCCTCTTTCATGGCTTGAAAACCTTCTCGTAGTCACGTGAGCTCATGGTTAAGCTGGCTGGTTAGTAGAATTTCTTGTAATAAAATGTTGTCCAATCTCATATGCTTCTTGTACGTGCTGTAGCTGTTTGTATGCTCCTGAACAAGTCTTTGGGACTCTGACAGCTTTCCGATAAGCACAGCATTTTCAAGTGTAATATCATGAAGCTTTGGTTCTAATATATATTTTATGACAATGAGAACATCACACTTCAAAATATACCCTGCTTCGCTTTATTTGCCACGTCTGTCATGGTCCAATGCAGAGTTCAACTTGAGCAGTAGAGCTTGCATAACAAATTGTACTATTGCATTCATGTTTTGAATTCATGATTGTTATGTTTTATTTTCTTTGTGAACGGAAACCGCTGCTTGGCATGTTTGATGTGGAAAAGGATCTGTGCCCCAGATGTATGTACTATATTAGTATTTATGGTGTACCTCTTTCATTGGTCTTCTTGTTTGTGCGGTGTGGCACACTAGACAACGACCCTATGGAGACTGCGTTTTTGTTGTATTTAATTTCCACAGTTTTCATTCTCATGTGAACTCCTGATTGATTAAGGAAACGCAGAAGTGTTTGAATAAGCTTATGCTGTATATAATTTTCACATTTTTCATTTTCATGTGATCTCTTGTTTGAATAAGCATATGCATAACTTTCAATAACGAAATGTATCTTGATTCTTCCTAGGGAATTGCTGGACTTTCTCTTAGTCCAAATCGTTACCAACGATGGGTGTCACCTGTAGTGCTTGCAAGGGAGAGCCAGTTTCCAATGATAGCCGAGAGCATGAGACAGTTGTCTGTCGAAGAGAACAACGTGAGTGCAATAATGATCCCCTCTCCATTAGTTGTTGTGTTATCACCTATGAAATATGATGCGTAAGAGTTGATTATTCTGCGGGCAAAATGTAAAGATGGTATGAGTAGTTATTGTGCTTGATCTACCTTTTTTTTTCTTTCATAGGCTCCGACAAGCTCTCCCTATCCTCTGTTAATGAGTCTAGGTTCAGCTTGACAGATTAGTTACACATGTCTGCTGGTTATCCTATTGTTATACAGAAAAGTCAATTTGTTTCTTTATAAATTATATAATCGTTGTGCTACCTGTGCATCCATCACCCTTTCGATTCAAATCTGAAAACGCATTAGAGTTTTGTGAAAGTATAGAGATCTTGGTAGTAGCCTGTGTTACAATTTCAGTTCGACAGTTTATGATAATAATATTAGTTTTGTCAAAAAGTATTATAGATGGATCTACAAAATAATCCACACTTTGAAGGATGCAAAGAAGCATCTGCTACTTCTGACATGCAAGATCAAAATGGTGTTTGTCCAAGTAAATAATAGGAAATGTCTTCCTGTTCTGGAGGGATTGGTCATTGTACAAGCCTCAAAGAGTTACTGAATTCCAAGACTTACACATGCAAATTTTGAACTTAGTGAAAATATTAGAACAGTATGAAAATGATTAAATTTGCAATGCAGTTTGGCAACACATTTGGCAACACATTCCATTACCGTCAAGAACACTAATGTGTGGTGGGACTATACAAAATTGCAACCATGCAACTTAAGCTTCAGATTCTTTTCATAAGCTGTGAGGTATTCCATACATCTAAGATCTGTTTCTCCCTTCATTTACTATTATGTTGTAACATCAGATCTCTCTCTCTCTCTCTCTCTCTCTCTCTCTCTCTCTTCTTTTCTTTTTGTAGTGCCTTCAAGGAAGTTTCCCTTATCTGAGACTTTATTGTCTGCCATCTCCCTTCCTTCTGAACAAGCATTACATGTTGAAATGTGTGACACTGAACACCACTTGAGGACTATACATCACAGCTCAGTTCTTGATACTCCTACTGCAGGTACATGTCAGTGGAAAAATCAATCTCACAACTATGTGCTGCAACATATACTCTGGATCTAGTCTTTAGTGTTTAGCATTTAGCGTTTAACGTTTAGGGACGTGTGTTGCCGCACATAGTTATAATTTACATGATAAGTCAGCTCACTCATATTGACACTTCCAGAATTTCATTCATTTCTATGCTTTCAGAGTGATGTGGAGACTAAAAAAAAATATTGCACCAAGGAAGTGATTGAGCGCTGCAAAGGAGAGAGAGAAACTTATGCATAACAGGGAAAAATATTTTATCACAAAGGTCATTGTTGAGCAATCTTGGACAGCCCCTTCCTATACCTTAACTGTATCTAGTATTGAAACATTTTCCTTTTTCCAAACTCAGTCACTATGTACGCAGATGAGGTATCCTCTGATGACTGTTTATTTGTTATACAAATGTTTCCATTTGTTTGTTACACTTTATTTGGTCACATGAATATAAGTAATGTTGACCTGGAAATTTGTTTTTGTTCTTGTTAGGAGTTCATGCAGCTAGTAGTAAGATTGGTGGACTTTCGCGTCGTCCAAATGCTTTTGCTCGAGGTGTGACTCCTGTGGGTCTTGCAATGAGTCTTGCAATGGTGACCCAGTTTCCTTTGATAGCTGAGAACATCAGGCAGATGTCTGTCAAAGAGAATGCCGTGAGTGTGACCTGGTATTTAAGTTCTTTATTCTTGATATTTTGACATAAGCACAATGAATGATTGAGTTCCAGATGTACCTGGCTGGTGACTACTCTGTATTTGCAATGCTGCAACTGTCTATATTGAAGCACAAATTCCATTATCTTATAAATGTTATACATGCCAATGCTATGCTAAGACCGTACTTAAAATGATATCTCTTTTTTGTATTACAACTATGTAGTTGTGAATCTCATGCCTCACATAGAGGCAGTAGTTCAACTTGCTACTTATTCACTTTTATATTCTTTTCTTGTTTAGTTATTCCTATATTAGAGCTAAGTTACTCTGTTTATAATCTTTACAATAAGTTAGTGATACTTTGTAGGCAAGCAGTGATGTTTAGTTATTCCTATATTTGGTTATGACATTGACTTCTTTCAGAACCCTCCTCATTCGTAACAAGTTTACACGTCCCTCATAGGTCAGTCCTTTGCAAGAAATACTACCGTTGCAAGTTGCAAGAATCTGGCAAACCTGCTCAGCTAGCAGAATCGAACAGTTGATGGGATGCTGCAACAGTTACTATGGTACAAAGCAACATGTGTGTACTATTTTCTCCAGCCCCTTCGCACTATCTGTACCACTTCTTAGCTTTTTATAGTTGTTTTCTTCTAGTCGAACCTATTTTTCTTCAGCACTCTTTCCTGCCTTCACTGCCTTCCACAACAGAGCAGGTGACTTTAGCTTAACATTTTGAATCTGGTAGTTAAACTTTGGAGCCTCTCTTCTGGTACATAAAATTTCCAAGCCTCTGTTCTTGTGTTCCTCCATTGCTACTTTGTTGCTGAGACCCTCTTACTTTCAAATATAACATTGCATCTGGTTGTGAATCTAGCTATGTTATTATGCTTCCTGGCTGTTTGCGATGTTACATTTTATTACTTCTGGATCTTGCTATTTTTGGAACAAGTTTAATTTCTTCATCTGTTCTAGCACTTCAAAACAGTTGCCTTGTGAATCTACTTATGATGTTCTTGTTCCTACTTTATTTCACCTTAGCTTTGCTAGTTCCGGTTAATCTACGTGTCTCTTGAACACGATAAATTCCTTGTTCACCTTAGTTGTGTTAGTATGTTCTATCATGATTCGTTCCATTATTAGTTCTCTTGGCATCAACAGATCCATAAAGTACATATTCCATTCCAATACACACTCCAATACCTAGTCGATTGAGTCTTCCGAGCGTTCAATCTCTTTATGCCAGTAGTAGTCTTGGCGCAAGGACAATGTTGGTAGATATAAATATTTTTAGGGGCTTGGTCCTCGTAGTTTGTTTTTGACTGGTAGATTTACCCCCTAATTTCAGTCTGCCGTATGTATTATAGGTTGGCTCGAATAATTTAAAATGGTTGAGAATTTTGATGGTGACAATGGTCAGTTCTCTGAACATAGCAATGTATCTGCTGATGGTTCATGGCCTGTTTCAAGGAGTTCAGTAACACACGCTTGCATACATCGTTCAAAAGTTTGATGATGTGAAAAAGATCTAGTCAGATAGATTGGGGGTATCCTTGACCTGCCGCAAATCACAAAAAGTGGATCGCAAGTTCACTCTATGGTTGCTCAGTAAAGTTGATACTGCAAAAAGATGCTTAGTAGTTAATGACCAAATGTGTTGCTGATCTCATTGACTTTGATGTTGCAAGGATAATTACGATCCCTTGTGGAAGGAGGCAAGTTTGTTCACTAGATCCAACTGATAAGAAGAAGAAACTTGAATTCTACCGAACTTTATTTCAACTACAGCTGATTGCAACAGCCTTACAGCAGCTGAAAATAATGTGACGGCTCAGTATGATCTCGCCATGCCCATGTCTATGAAAGATAAGGACAAATTTAAGGTCTCTTTTGTTGTTTGCGTTATGGGACACTTGCTTGCTCCAACTAAGAAGCACAATGTTGGCAGTTCTTGGCATACAATTCAACACTGAAGGAAAGGAAGACCTAGCTGTCCTCGTGGATGCAACCTTAAGCCTCCATCTCCATGGATAGTTCATTTCATGTCTACTGTTTGTTCATTTATATATATTTTTATATTTGCATAGAGCTAAGAAAGGACTGTTAACTCTAATGTAATTGTACATTCGGCAATTTGATGGCTCCAAGATACAGCTTGTTGATAGGGTGCGTAATTCTAGTCAAATCTGATTTACAGTTGATTGCTAACGGCATTTGGTTCCTGTATATGAATCTAAATGTTGGACATGTTTAATCTCAGGAATCTTTCTGCCATTTCAAGAAGCTGATGTTGTATGAGTGATGTGTCTCTTCGATAATCCCGTCAAAGCACCTCTTTTTTCGTTGGCGATTGCCATTGATGACTAGATTTCTGGAATCTTTCGTCAATTCGCAAATTGTGTTATGCTCTTAGTATGTGTGCCTATTTAAGTGAAGTTTGTATCTCTGTCAGGATTTCATGGTGTATAAATATTCAGTAGTAACCTGGATTGTTATTTCAGTGTCGTTCAGCTTTTGTTTAGTCATTTGAGCTTGCTGGTACACTTTCAAAAAATGTTTGTATGTGACGATCGTGGCTTTTAGACATAAATATTATCTGTTCTGTTTCGTACACTTTGAAAATGGAATGTTCATTGCTTTTATTTTGTTATTTGTGCCGATTTCTAATTATTACAAACTGGAATGCTCGCTGCTTAGTATGCCTATTTGTACGCTCGTTTGTGCTTATTTTAGATGATCAATGATCTTAGACATGTGCTTATTTTTGTTAAGCCTATCTCTGTATGTGTGTATTAGGTCACTATGATCATTGGGTATGCCACTGCCTGCTACTTAAATCTCTCAGCTTGCCGTTCACGTCTTGTTTTCAGTCCATCTTATTGTGTAGTGCTCGATAAAAGCTAATACATTTGGTTGGAGTGTCTCATTTTGTTAGTGTTACTACTTAAAACAATGGACATGGTCCAATTGTAGGCACATTTCCAGTACTTAGGAGTGCTGAAATGTCTGATTTGTGACTCTGCTTTTATAGACACCTTAAGGTTCTGATGTGTGCAGCGCTGCATGTACCATCGTTAATGTTCATGCAACTTGTTTTCTGTTGCATCCCTGTGCTCAATTTCTTAAGGGGTCTGTCCCAGCTGAGGTGAATTGGCCTAGTTCCTAAATGTACTTTCTCTTTGTCTGTACTTGTTCTTTGCTCAGCATCTCAAGCAGCATGGACCTTCACACGCCAGGCACGCAGTCGAAATAGTTACATCAGGACACAGCACAGTAGGATTGTTGTACTTCATGCACCATTGGAAGTGGTAGTTGCGTCTACAGGACGTCAATGTTGCAAAGGAACAAATGTGACAGGCCCGAGTTGGTAGAATAGGTTGTCCTGTTCTCCTATAATTTCTATTTTTTTAGAAGAGATCTGTGTTCTATCCCTCAGGCCATTTTTTACTTCCTAGTATATGAGAATGTGTTTTACCATGTTGCAAACAGGGCCTATATATAGCAATACTAGTTATCACTCAAACTAATAATCAACGTTCAATATTAGACTGCAGTTGGTGCTACTGCTGCTGAAGACAATCTGTTGCAGTTAACTTTAACAATAGCTCTAGCATAATAGGAAACCGTATAATCAAAATCTCTAGCAACATGAAGCATAATAGGAAACCGTATAATCAAAATCACGTGAAACACACTATTTAATGTTCATTAGAACAAGTGCACATGTTGTTTAAACAATTTCAACTAAATACGTAGTAACATATACTCCGTAATGTGATTCTACTTTTTTTTCATTTACTATTATTTATTCAATATATAAGATTGTATACATCATTCATTTATTTTACTGAATGTAAATTAAATATGGACTTAAAGAATACAAGTGGCCTTTTCTAAGAAGAAAAGAATACAAGTGGCCTTTTTTTAAGAAGAAAAGAATACAAGTGGTCGGACGGTACTATTTCTCCTGTGACACCTCTGCTCACGGGTCAAGAACGCGATTATCATTCTTCTCCATAACACAAACATATAAATAAAACATTTAAAGGAAAGCTGACAGCAGTAGCATAGCTACAGGTAATCAAACAGTACAAGCAAAGGTGGCCGGTTAAGTCCTTATAGATAAATGGATCTGAACTAATAATATAATTAAAGGCTTAGAACTAGGTGCTTCTAACAAGATTTCTCAAGTTCAAAGCTGGCAGCAGTACCATAGCTACAGATGATCCAACAGTACAAGCGAAGCTGACAGGCTAAGACCATATAGATAAAGGGATCTGAAGTTCTGAACTAATATATAATTAAAAGCTTAGAACTAGGTGGTTCTAGCAATATTTCTGAAATTTAGTACCCTTGTGGCTTGGGGGTGAAATTCTTATTTGATGCTCCTTCTCACTCCTTTTCCTGGGCATGACGCATGAGATTCAAATCTACAACCTCAGCGCAACAGAGATCCCATGGTCTTGAAGACTGCCTTCTTGTTCACTCTTCCATGAGCATCTTCATCAGCAGACACCTCTTTGCTGCTTCAAACTTTTGACCCAATGCCTCTAATATTTCATCAAAGCATTCCGAGTCGTATCCAAATTCTTCGCCTTCACTACTATCAGAGTAGTACTGAGAAGGCTGCTGCAAAACAACGAAGCAAATGAACATCACCAAATGTTCCTCTCAGTATCAAATGAAAGTAATGAAACATCACCAAAGAAAAATAGTTTCTGTATTTAAGAGCATGCAACCATACCATACTTTTTACTATTCAGTCATCAAGCTCAAATTGCTTGCACTGTCATACAGCAATCTGCAACAGGCATTACTAAAGTACTGTTCTTACTTCTGGTCCGTTGCCTAAATTGACATTATCTACTAGGTGACCAGCTTCATTATCTACTAGGCATAATGCACCACTAGTGAAACCAATCAGTAATTCTTGCAAGCTTGTAAAATTGGCCAGGACCCTGAAAAAAAGCATCTCCATTTAGTTTTCGTGATAACAAACTATAGTTTTCGATGACAAGTTTAAAGAAAACGTGGGTATTCAATATTTCCATTACATTTTATCGTCATATTGTTTAGGTCCTCTACAATTCCTGATTCTTCTTTTTAACTGTGTACTTCCCTAATATGTGTGACCAATTTCTCCATTCAAAGTATACCAAAAAAAAGGCAAAAGGAAGATAGACACTTACAGTTTGCTGCATTCCCCATATTGTGAAAATCGAAGACCACAGGTTTTGCTCCTCTAGTTTGGTCTGCATCTGTGTCCCAATCGATCTGCTTGTGTGGACTATTCTTTCCTGGTGCAGATAGCCCCAAAGGAGGCGGCCGAAGATCTGCCGACCATGCATCTGCATCGATTACACCGGCCATCTGAAAGCTCCCTTTGCCCATTTGGACTTTCTCGAGCTCGAAATTTTCTTTTGTCCCTAGGATGGAGGATTTGCAAATGTTCCTACCTCACCTCGACTGCAGACAGCTCCGTCTTTGCCTGTTTTGAAGCCCGCCCATCGTGCCGCCGCCGACGCATTCGCCGCCCATCGTCAGCAGGTGGAGAAGCGCGATGCGGGCAGATTTGGTTGAGGCCCTGAGCTGAGGGGGGCAGGTGGAGCAGCGCGATGTGGCCAGACAATGCGCTGTAAAGTGTTCCTCGCTCCTGGAACCTCGAACTCTTCTCTAGTGTTCTTGGCCACCGGCGCCGCTGCCAGCCAGAGTACCGATTCTACCCTTCCCTACTATTCCAGTACCTTTTCTCAGCTTGAAGGTACTACAGCACGAATCTTGCAGGGGTGGAACATTTGGACGCCCAGGATAGTCCTGCCGCACGCATGTACGTGCGATAAATCCACGTCCTCCAAATCCTTTCGGTGCTACATATTTACCGGTTTCGGTGATATGAACTCCATATCAGCATCCCTCAAAAAAAAAAAAAAAAAAACTCCATATCAGCATGCCACGGTGGATATGGCACTCCACATCAGCATGCCTGTTTTGGTGATATGGCATTCCACATATTTTCCCGTTTTTGTGATATGGCCTCATAGACTGTGCAAAACTATAAACGGATGGAGCAGCACAGAAAGGAGAAGGCTGGGCCTAGTGGATGAGTTTCGTATTTCTAAAATATGGATTCTAAGTAAAAAGTTATTGGAGGGTGTTTATGTCATGTGCCAAAATATGGGCCCCATGCGGCAGCCCAACAAGCCCAAGAGGGGGTCACGCACGCACGCAAGAAGGGGCAGCAGCCCTGCTGCGCCGCCGCCGCTATTGTCGTCATTAGCTTCGTCATTAAGTAATAGATATTTAGGGAATAAAGATAGGAATAAAATAAGAAATAAAGTTAGAGATTTCTTTAGATGCGATGAAAAAACACGGGTGTTACACCTCAGTGGCGAAAGAGCTGGGTTTGAGGCATCCGTCTTCCTCGGCCTCGTCTCCAGGTCGCCGAAGTCCCATGGCCACTCTAGGCGGCGGCGCTGGAGGGAGGACAGGCTCGGGAGCAGGGGTGCCTACACTCTCTCTCGCGGTGGCCAAACTTGCCACATCGGAAGCGGCGAAAAGGGTCACGATAGGCGGATGGGCGGTGATTAGGTGCTAGGCACTTGAAGCACTTGCCAAGGTATCAAGCTTTGAGGCCGATGGAGCGTGGCGCAGATTGCTTTGATGGTGAGGTAGAGGATTGAATGCCTTGCTCTTTGTAGGGCTGGAGTTGATTCACGTCTCAACTTGCACCACCAATGTTTCACTCGGGCTTCAAACCACCCCGCTCGCCGCGCAATGAAGGTGGCTCGCTCCCGGCTGTGCTATGAGTTGACCAGGGCAAGCCACGATGACCTCGGGCGGTATGGTCGGGGCCTGTGTGTCGGCGTAGCGCCACCCGGTACACCTGAATTGAAGGCGGGCGGCGGTACGCCCACCAGCGGGCGATGTGGCGGGTCACTACGCCCGGCCATGGCCAGCTCCCCCACGCGGCATTGACTCTGCGGCCGGTGGGCGTGTGCGATGGGTGGCGCCGCATGTCCTCGGTGAGACGGCTCGCCCGGGGAGAGCGGCGGGCGCGATAGTGCCCCTCCCGGTGAGGTGACGCGGATTGAACTAGGGCGTCGGGGGTTGGTGGACCGCCATTACCGACCTTGGGGCGCCTAACGACTTCAGCGTGCGTGGCTCATGCCCCTTGTTGGAGGCCGAGGTCTCCTAACCACGAACTCATCATCATCGAGCTGGCGGGCGCATGTGCGGCAAAGACCGATAGCGAGATTCAAACGCGAACTCGTCTCAATCTCCGAAATAGCCGGCGACCGGGCCGGGCGCGAGGGGGTGGGGGATGGGTGGATCTGGTGGGAGGGGTCACAAATGGAGGATCTTAGAGCAACTCCAACAGTTCCTCATTTGTAGTTTGGCATTTGCCATGATTTGCCAACTCTCAAATTCAAATGTCAAATCAAAAAAAGAGTTCATCTCCAACGAGTTTGGCATAATTCATTTGGCAAACTTAGATCTAACTTACATCGGAACCACGAAGAGAAACAAAATTATGTTTATTGTGGGGATCGATATTTGGGATACCCGTGTAAGCGAGCTCTCGGCCCAAACATAACCCCGAACCCCGATCGCGAGAAAGGAAGGACATCCTACCGTGGCACACAAAGTCTTTACAACACAAGAGCTCTCCGCGCAAGGACAAGCCTCCGCCTCAAACGGGCTCTCTCTAAGCGAGCTCCTCGGGGCGGAGATCCGTCGTTCGCTCTTGCTCAAAGTCTCTCGACGACGAGCTCCCTTGTCTTCAGCGGCGCTCAACCTCGTCCGGGACCTCTTTCCGTCTCACCGCTCGAGCTCCCTCGCGATGAGCTTCCGCGGCGACAAGCTGCCGAGCTCGTCGCTGCCTTCTCGAAGAAACTGCGGGTGCGGGGAGTTGGCCAACAACTCTCGACAAGCTCAACCACTCTCGGCGTACCTTTGTAGCCCGCGTAGCGCTGCGGCTACGAGGAAAGGTCATTCGACCACCTCGCCATACCCGTCGACTCCAACGGCTCCCACCCGCGGTTCGCCGCGAGGGACATACGAGAATACGCCTTCCCATCGGCCGGTATGGACACCCCCATACCGAAGACATCTTCCAAGCTGCGATTAGAGACAAAGGCGGCGCCTGACCACCGTCAAACCGCGATTCCCGCGTCGACGGCGACCAATTTCGGCGCCCAAGACCCTCGGGAGCTCGAAGGGAGCTCTCGCTCGCCGCCGAGCTCGGCGAGAGCTCTTCCATATATCTACTACCCTGTACACGCGTTCCCATTTCTCCAAGTCCTTAACCCGAGAGGAGCTCATGTCCCCTACCCCCCTTGCGACTTTAAAAGGGGAGGTAGGCCTCCGGGTTGAGGCAGAAGGAAAAAAGAACAACAAGGTTCACTCTCAACAACACAACACCCACTTTCGATATTGGCACTAGCCTCAATCATAGAGACTTGGAAGCCCTCTCCCTCTCTCGCCTTGCTTGTCTTGAGCCGGTATGAGCATTTGAGCTCGGATAGTGATCACACACCGGACTAGGGGCCTTGATTTGCCCCGAACCGGTATAAATCCTGTGTCATTGTCTCTAGAGCTAGGCCATCCGAGACACGCGCATTAGCCGGATATTACTTTGTGGCGGTGGTATTAGACCCACGATAGTTGGCATGCGGGTAGGGGGCAAGCGCTAGTGCGGCGTTCTCCCGCCGATGGCTTCCCGCAGCCGCCGGCCCGGCGCTTAGCGATGCGCTCGGCACCCGCCGACTTCTCGGCGCCGAGCGGAGCGATCCACGGGAGCTGTCTTTACCTGCCCAATCTCGCGGCGTGAGGACATTCGGGCGCCTTAGAGGCGTCATCGACTCCGTCGACGAGCATGGTGCGGGATTCGACTTCGCGCGGTCAGTCCCATCGCCGCGCCCGGATCGCTTCTTCATCGCTTGTCAGGACACGCTCCCGAACATCACGGGGCGCAAGCCTACGCGGGCTCGTTCCCGCGATGTGACCTTCTCCACCGCCTGTCGTCCTCCCTACAGCTGGCCCGGAGAGGGAGGCGTTGTCGGTCGGCCGAAGTTCACGCGGCCTATGCCGGGATGTATCCCGACGGGCAGCGGGCCTTCCACTCTCTTTGGGGCGGCGAGCCCGGCCACCAGCGTCCCACGAAGCTCGAGCTCGCCCTCGGGCCAGGGATGAGCCTCATGGTGCGACCCCCTGTCGGTCACTACATGTCGCGACACCCGAGGGGTGCGGTGGAAGAGATCGTTCGGCGGCGCCTCAGGGCACGCGCTGGGGCTCGGCCGCGCTGGCGAAGCGCGAACCTCGATGACCTCATCAAGGCTGCGGTTGGAAGAGCTCGAGGAAACTCGGCGCGGGGGCAGCCAGACGCGGCGCCCTCACGGCATTGACGGGGGCGGCAATCACGAGGAGCACGGCTCGAGCCGCTGAATCCCGACCGCATCAACCGGGATGAGGGCGAGGCGGCTCCCGGTGTTGGAGAGCATCCCGGGGCAGCGGCGGCTGCGGCTGCCCTACGGCGTTGCCGGCCCCGAGGACCCGGCAGCCGCCGGGACCCACGTGAGCAACTCAAGAGAGGCTCGGCGGGCGGCGGCCGGCGGCCCGGCCCGGCTTCAGCTCGCTGTCGCACCAGCCATGGCGGAGGAGGCGCGAGGAACCTCGCATCCGAGGTCCCACCCAGCGGCGCCCGGCAGTCGGCGGAACGCGACGCCCGGGGACACCATCAACGCCAGCGCAAAGCGGAGGCGCGGGCGAGAGAACGTCCCTGGGGGCGGCGACAAGTACCACCGCGATGACCACGGTAGCGTCCCCGCACCTGAGCAAGCGGCGGTGGGCGCCACGACGGCCGAAAGACAAGAAAAGTAGCCCCCCCACGGTGCGCCCGTCCAGCGGAGCCCGCCTCCCAAAGCGACCCCGCCCCCGGTCCTCGAGCTCGAGCTCAAGGAGGCGAGGGCGTTCGCCTACGCATCCACGGCCCCATTTCCTTCTCGTTTCTCGAGCTCCGACCTCGGTGCGAGAAGTACAATGGGGAGACCGACCACGCCACTGGCTCGAGGATTACCGCCTCGGTTGCGGTACGGGCGCCCGACAACGACTACTTTCACATCGCAACCTCCACTTTACCTTGCAGATCGGCCGATGGTCATGGCTTGAGCACCTCCGGAGAGTCACCATCATGGCCCCGGGAGGACTGCGGCGTCTTCGTCGGCACCTTCAAGGCACCTACCACCCGGGGCCAGAGGCACGACCGTGGGACCTCCAGGGTGCAAGCGGGAAGAAGGAGGAGGGCTGTGGCGACTACATCGGGCCGGCTTCCAAGCTGCAGCAGCCTCTTTGAGGCCTCCGAGCTCCGGGTCATCACCGCCTTCCGTTGTTCGGCACCACCTGCAAGACCCTCATCCACGGCTCGGCGTCCGAAGCCCAAGACCGTGAAGGAGCTCCTCGACTCTCGCCACACGCCACGCCCGGGGAGAGGGCCGTCTCGCCGTCACGGGCAAGGCGGCGGACAAATCGTCGGCGGCGGCGTCGCGAGGATACGCTCCGCCTGCGCGAACAAAGAAGAACAAAGCGTCCCGCGACGGCGGCGGCGATGAAGAAGAAGAACAAGGCGGCCCCAAGGGTGGGCGCAAATTTCGTGCCCAAAGAGCGCCGACAAGATGCTCGAGGCACCGTGTGCCCACCACGAGGGCCCGGTCAAGCACAAGATGAAGGGCTGCCGCCTCATGAAGAAGCACGTGATGGGCGCGGCTAGCGGGAGGAGGCAAGGATGACGATGACAAGGGCGCCAAAGCCCGGCTCCGGCGAGTTCGGCGGTGACCTCTACATGGAGGACGGCGCCCGTCAATGTGGGTCTTCGGGGGCTCTCCGGGCTGAGAGTCAAAGCGTCGCCAAAAGCTCACCAGCTGCGAGGTCCTCTTCACCGAGCTCGCGATGCCGCTTTCCTCAAGTGGTCAAGCTCGGCAATCACCTTCGACAAGGCGGACCACCCATGGCACATCCCATATCCGAGGTACCCTCGTCGTCGTCGACCCCATCGCCGGAACCAAAGCGCCTAGGCAAGGTCGCGATGGGCGGCGGCGGCGGCCTCAACCTCCTCTACATCCGCAGCGCTCCAAGCCCTTGGCATTCCCAAGGCCACGACTCCACCCCTCGCGGAACGATCCACGGCGTGGTAGGGGAGCGATGATGGTCCCTGCGGGCGGATCGATCTCCGTCACCTTGGCACCCCGGACAACTTCCGCAGGAGGTCCTCACGTTAGGTGCTCCCCCTTCAAAAGCGCCTACCAGCGGCTGTTGGGGGCGGCCATGCTGTGAGGTTCATGGCCGTCCCCAACTACCTACCTCAGCTCAAGATCCCAGGGCGAAGGGGTCATCACCGTCAACTCCGCAGCCGAGCACGCCCTTGGCTGCGAAGCGGCCGAATCCCGATTACGCGGCCAGCGACAATCGAGATCGAAGAGATCTTTGCCGAAGATGATGGCCTGGGCCAGCGAGGACTCTCCCGGAGCTCAGAAGGTGGCCAGGCGAGCAGCCCGGCGAGCTCGGCAAGCTGGGGCACGAGCTCTCCGGCGAGGCCGACAAGGTCCGCCGACGCGTTCGAGCCGAAAAAGCGCCAAGAGGTCAAGATCGGCGGCGGCGGGCGCACCCTGCGTGGGATCGAGCTCTCTCCCAAATAGGAAGCGGCTCGTCGACTTCCTCCGCGCCCGAACCTCGGCGTATTACGGCGTGGAGGGCCTCGGATATGCCCGGCATACCGGGAAGTCGCCGAAGCACTCCTTGAACATCAAACCCGGCTCTCGGCCCGGTGAAGCAAAGGCTTAGGCGTTTCGACGGCGATCGGCGCCCGGGCAATCGCCGAGGAGATAGACAAGCTCTTAGCGCTAGGTTTATCAGGAGGTGTACCATCAGTGGATAGCCAACCACGTACTTGTTAAGAAGAAGAATGGGAAATGGAGAATGTGTGTTGATTACATGGGTCTCAACAAGGCATGCCCGAAGGATCCGTTCCTTTGCCGGCTTATCGACCAAATTGTTGACTCCACCTCCGGGTGCGAGACTCTGTTTTCTTGGCGCTTACTCGGCTACCACCGGATCGCGATGAATGAGCTCGATCAGCTCGCCACCTCCTTCATCACTCCGTTTGGCGCGATACGTTGCGTAACAATGCCTTTCGATTGAAAACGCGCTGAAGCCACCTTCCAAAGGTGCATGCAAAAGTCTTCAAAAAGAGCTCCTCGGGAAGCTTCGTAGAAGCATATGTCGACGACATCGTTGTCAAGGCGAAAGCCGAAAAGAGCTCATCCACGACCTCGAAAAGGTCTTACGCCAAGCTCCGTGAGTTCGGGGTCAAGCTCAACCCGAAAAGTGCGTTTTTGGGGTCCCCCGGAAGTTGCTTGGCTTCATCGTCTCGAGCGTGGCATCGAGGCCAACCCGAGAAAATCGCCGCCATCACGAACATGGGGCCGATCAAAAACGTCAAGTGCGTGCAGCGGCTCACGGGGTGTGCCTAGCCGCGCTAAAGTCGTTTCATAGCTTCGACTTCGGGAACGGAGCCTCCCACTCTACAAGGCTGCTGAAGAAGTCGGGCGCTTTGCACGAACCGATGAAGCCCGGCAAGCTCTCGACTTCGGCAAAGCAACTCCTTGCCAATCCGCCCCGTGCTTTCGTCTCCCACGCCCAACGAACCAATCCTCCTCTACATCTCGGCCACCTCGAAGGTGGTGAGCACCAGCGCTTCGTCGTTGAGAGGGAGGAGGAAAGGCACGCTCAAAGGTACGGCGTCTGGTGTACTTCATCGGCGAAGTCTCCACCGACACCAAGACCCGCTACACCGCGGCTCGGCTCGTGTGCGCAGCGGCTGGCGATCACCGGCGCAAGCTCGGGCGTTGCCGACTCCCATCCGGTCAAGGTCGTCTCAAATTCCCCCTTGGCGGTCGTTCGTAGCCCCGGGGTTACGGGCGCATGGCCAAGTGGGCTATTGAGCTCATGGGGCCCGACATCACCTCGCCCCGGGGGACGCCATAAAGTCTCGGGCTGGCGGATCTTCATCGCGGAGTGGACCCCGGGTCGGCGGCCGTCGAACCCGGCGACATCAGTCTTGAGCCCGCCGTACCGACGGGTCCGTAAGAAATACGGCGCCCGGCGTCGGGCTTGTCTTCATCTCTCCAAACAAGGTGCGCATGAAGTACTCTATCCACCTACACTTCCCGCATCCAACAATGTGGCCGAATCACGAGGCTACGGTGAATGGCTTGCGCGCCGCCTTGAGCTTCGGCGTTCGGCACCTCGGGTCGGGCGGCTCCGAGCTCGTCAAGAACCAAGTCATGAAGGAAGTCGACTGCGTCAACCCGAAGATGATCGCGTACCACGGAAAGGTCGAGAGCTCGAGGAGCACTTCCACCGGGCTCGAGGTCAACCCGTCCATCGCCACCTCAACAACGGCGCCCGGCGTCCTGCGCCAAACTTCGCATCGGACCGCCTTCGGTCCCGCCGGCGTCTTCATGCACGGCGGCACAAACCGTCGTCTGGCTCAAGGGTGAGCCCGCGGCGGCGGGCCTTGAACTTCGATCGCCCGGCGTCGCGGGTTTAGACCCTATGGAGTTGGGCGCTCCCGCAAGCTGCGCCCAATCTGAAGGCTGCTGGCGACGAGCTCAAGCCCGGCCGACTCACGGGGCGCTTGGGGGGCTGGGTCAAATTCGACCACGGCGGTCCCCAAGCCTGGCGGCGGATCCCACTCCTCCTATGGTTCGGGGGAGAGGCAAGCTCTCCCGGGCGGGAGGAGTCAAGGCGCTGGCGCGAAGGGCCAAATCATTCGTCCTTGTCGGGGAAGAACTCTACAGACAGCGGAGCCTCCGGCGTCCTCGGTATTGCATCACCTTCGGGCAAGGGGGGCTCGTCAAGAGAGATCCACGCCCCGGCGGTGTGGCCACCACACGGCCCCGGAGCTCGTCGGAAGAGCGTTCGCCAGGTTTCTCTTTGGCCAACGCCGCCGTCGCCGATGCCGTTCGAATCGTCCAGCGGCTGCGGGGCTGCCAGTTCTTTGCCAAACAGACACATCTCTCGCGCAGTCCTCAAAGCGATCCTCTCACGGCGTTCGCGGTTTGGGGGCTCGATATGGTAGGACCCTTAGGTGGAAAACGGCGGGGCTGCGCTCCTCCTCGTCGCCATCGACAAATTCTCCAAGTGGATCGAGGTCATGCCCATCGCACGATGTCGCGCCGAAGAGACATCAAGTTCTTCACCGGCACCATCCACCGATTCGGGTCCCGAACTCCATCATCACCGACAGCGGCACCAACCGTGGGAGAGGTCTTCATCGGCTGGTGCGGCGATCCGCGGCATCGCATCGACATGGCCTCCGTCGACCACCCGAGGACCAATGGGCGGGTAGAAAGAGCTAATGGCATGATCTGCGGGCGTAAAGTCCGCGCATCTTCAAGAGGCTCGGACGCATCTTCAAGAGGCTCGAATCGCCCGCCGATGGCTCGCCGAGCTCCCCCTCGGTCGTATGGAGTCTTCGCACAACTCCAAGCGAGCCACGGGGGCGGACGCCCGTTCTTCCTGCGTCTTCGGGTCGGGCCGTGCTCCCCGCCGCCTCGAATCTGGCTGCGCCCGTCCGGGCCTTCAACGAGCACAACAACCGTGAAACTTTCGAAGACGGCGCCCGATCAGCTTCGGCGAAGCCCGTGACATCGTCCTCATCCACTCCGCCAAGTATCTGTAGTCCATGAGGCGCTACCACGACCGCCACGTCAAGGGACAAGCTTTCAGCATCGACTACGTCCTACGTCGAGTCTAGAGCTCAAAAGACAAGCACAAGCTCTCGGCGCCGTGGGAAGGGCCCTTCACCATCGACCAGGCGTCTTTGAGGCCGGGCACGTACAAGCTCAAGGACCACCAAGGCCGAGTCCTCACCAACACATGGAACATCGAGCGACTACGTCGCTTCTACCCTAAGTGTATTTCGAAATGTTGTAGCCACGAGAGCTCAATAAAAGCACAAATTCGATGCAAAAATATGTGCAAGAATTTTGAATTCTTTCCTTAGCACATCGAGCAACGGCGGCCTTACGCCCGGCGAAGACCCCCCTTCTTTCGGGGGCTACAAGGGGCGGGGTGCACACCCCACGTCTTTAACGCACCGTTTTTTCGCAAAACTTACAAGTTTAGAGCTCAGCGACGAGCTCAAACTTTCGAACTCACACTCTCTCCTCTTAGCTCAGGCAATGTTCCGAAACGACTAAGTCGCGAGCTCATCGCTTTAGAGCATGGCGTGGCTTGCCTAACAACCTCCAGCCCCTGGCGACCCGGCGAGAATGGCCGCCATCTAGCTCTCGAATCATGAGCTCACCAAAAGTCGAGTAGAAACGAGAACCACGATATAAGAGGAAAGACGACTTTCATTAAACGTCACATGAGCTGCCATAAGTTTTTACAATTTGCCTCGACTACGAGGACTTAACGAGCTCACAACCAGCGAGTTCCTCGAGTTCCTATCCTTGCGCAGGCGGGTCTTGGTCCATCGACAGGGCGGGGGCGTCCTGCGCGGCTTCCTCCTCCTCAGCGGGCTCCTCTGCCACCCCTTCCCCACCGGCGGGAGGCTCGAAGCCGAGCTCCTCGGTGGCGAGCCGAAACTCGGCGGAATAGCTTCCGCGGTGGCGACCTCAGCAGCGGCACTTTTCCGCTCGGTGTCGGCGCCGTCAACACCGGCGCCCACCCGTCTTCCGCGGCGTTGACCTCGAGTAGGGGTAGTGGGTGAAAACGGCGATAACGCCTTATGGACCCTGCGCCCGGCGTCCTCCGTCACCTTCGCGGGGGGCGACACCAGCTTCGACGGGTCGGCCCGTCTTCCACCGAGAGCGTCGCGGGCGTCCTCGGCCGAACCTAAGGCCCTGCGTGCGCGGGCGAGCTTCGGCCTCCTCCACGGCCTTAGCGGTTTCACGGAAACTCGAGCTCCTTCCTCGTCGGCGAATTGGCCGGTCCCGCGCCCGGCAGGTCCGCCTCCTTCTCTTGCAGCTCGGTACGTGTGCCAACGAGCTTCAAAGCGGCGAGCTCCGCTTCTGTCTCGGCCTCAGCGCCCCGCCGCCCGAGGGAGCTCACGCTTCTCATCTACAAGCAAAAACAAGGGGTCAAAACACAAGCCATGGGACTACGAGGACACGAGGCGTAGAACAAACCGCCCGCCGCACTCCACGGCTCGTCATAAAGCTCTGCTGTTACACCACAGCTCGTGGTTTTCGGCCTCCGGCCGATCCTTCTCCCGCCTCCGCCGCGCGCAACATACACCACAGCTCGGAAGCTTCGTGGGTCATAAGCTAAAGTCTCGCCAACGAGGACGATCAGCCCCGGCGAAGAAACAGGATAAAAGGGCGGGGGCGGAACACTTACTCTTGAGCTCGGAGTCGCGATGACGGTTGCTCGGGCGAGCCCGTCCTTGTCCTTCCGAGGGACTCGCGCTCGGCTCGAGCCGGCGCCGAGCTCCGGTGTCGTCAAAACCGCTCCGTGTCGTCAAGCCTCGGCGAAGAGACTCGAGCTCCTCCTCCGCATCTTCTCGCGCTGCCGTTTGTGGGCGAGCTCGAGCTCCCCTCCTCGCCGGGACGCCCCCGCAGGCGCGATTTCCACCTTCCGGGCCTCTCGAGAAGCCCGGCCTTCCCACATCGCGAACGAACTCGGCGACATCCTCCGCCCGATGCTCGAGGAACCGGTGCTGGGTTGTGTCGCGCCGAAGCTCCTCGCGACATCTCCGGCGCCAGCTCGCTCGGCCTCTCCCGACGAAGCCGCCGACCCTCGAAAAGCCGCGCCTGCCGGTTGTACCCCGGATGGAGTCCTGCGCACCCCGAAGAGCACAAATACGTGAGCAACTTCGGGGAAGCGAAGGGGGACACCGCGTCACTGGTGGATCCAAACCTCGCAAAAGCGAAGCACGCACACGGGTCTTGACGGTGAAGGCGGCGGCGGCGTCATCGGGCGTAAGTCGGGAAGAACGACGTCTCGCCCGACGGAGGGCCTTCGCCGCCGCGACAATCGCACCGACACCTTGGCCCGTTGACCTCGATCGTCCCCACTCGGCGAGCGGCGGCACTCGCGGCGTCGGACGACATTCAGGGCGGCGGCACCCTCCACGGCCTCATCCGCTAAGGCCTGGCCCTCGACCCGCACCTTCCTTGCCGCCACGCCGGCATCTTCGTCGTCGGAAATGTCGACGACCTCCTCGCGGCTCGGGGTGGGCCACGGCTTCAATGCGGCTCCCCTCCGCGCGCTCTTCGGCCGGAGTCTCCTCCGAAACCACCTCCTCCCGTCTCCGTCGCCGCCCGAGGAGGCTCGCGGGCAGCTTGGGTACAGACGCTCCTACCGCCCCCGTGAGGCCGCGGCCGCCGAGGCTCTTCGATTGAGCTCAACACGGTCTTGAAGGGCACGTCCCACTTGGGGACGGTGCCGGCAGGAAACCAGGGCGCTGGAGGTCCCGAGGTCACGAGGCGCTGGGTCGACCGCGTCCCCTTGAAGGGGGAACAGCGCCATCATCTTCGACCCGAGCCCGTTGTCTCGCCCCGCCATCTTCGACGCCGGGGGTCGTCGTCCGACTTCGTCGCGGTCGCCCCCCATTCCCATTGACGAGCTCGTCGTCACCATCGGCGAGCTTCGCCCGCCCCCGCGCCGGGCTCACCGGGCGTCGAGCTCATGGTCAACGGCGCCATCGAGCTCGCCATCTCTAAGCCCGAGCCCGGCTCCGGCTCGGCTCCGGCATCCCGCTCGGGGGCGCCACGCGCCGCCGCCGCCTAAGCCCGGCCCGGTCGTCGCGCCGCGGCCGACCATCACAACCAACGACAACACGAAGGGTGGAGAGCTTACCTAGCGGCCACCCTCTCGCTTCTTCTTCTCCGCCTCGGCCGCTCCAGCCCCCCGAGTCGCCCTCGATCGAGCGCCCGACTCAAGGTCGGGGCTTGGGCGCCGGCGGTGCCGGGCCGCGGGCGGCGCGCCCGCGCCAGGGCCACCACTGGGCTCACGAGCTCGCAGGCCCGGCGAGGTCCCGACCTCCGATCGAGCGTGCGCGGCCGAAGCGCCCCCGCGGCTTCGACGGCGGTCTCCGCCTCCTCGGCCGCATGCTCGCCACCGCCGCCGATGACCCCGCCGCTCCTCCCGGCGGGGCTCGCTGAAACGCCGGCGATCGCCGGCATCGGCCCCAGCTTCTGCGGGAAGAGGGAGGTTGGGAGCCGAAGGGGCGCACCACGCCGACCTGCGAGCTCGTGCTCATTAGAAAACCCATGGCGGCAAGGGAATAAAGCTAAGGCAAGGCGATGAGCACTTACCAACGCGGAGGTCTCGGGATTAGGGAGGGATCTGGGAGCTCCGGCGCCCTCACCCCCGTCTTCGTCACTTGTTTCATCCAAAACTCCACCTTGTCGACGGTAAGACCGGGGGCGTTGGCCGTCCCCACAAACGGGGCCTCCTTCTCCTCCATCTCCCACATCCGAAGAGTTCGACGCTGAAGGGGCACCACCGCCTTTGCCGAGCCAGGCCTCGATGATGTGATTCACCGTCGGCCGGCGTCCCGGAGCACCTTGATCTTGCTCACGCCGCCTCCCACGTCCTCCACGGTGTTGTCGTGCGGGCGCCGCGCCCGGGTAGCTCCCCGGGCGAAGGTGCGGCCGGTGAACGGGGCGGAGGGTGAGAGGGGTCGTTCTTGAGACAGAACCACTCCTCCCTCCACCCGGGTTGGCCGACGGGGAAGTCATCCTCGGGAAGGATTCGAACCTTCCCCCGCGGAAAAGTGCATCGGCCGCAGCGACGATCGGAGCCGGCCGCCTCCCTGCCCGGCAATGGCTGGATCTTGGCGTGAACATAGTGCTTGAAGAGCTCCCAGTTGGGAGGAATCCCCACCACCCCCGCGCAGAGCATGGAGAAGGCTAAAAAAAGACCGTTGGGCGTCAAAGTCTTTGGGCTCGATGCCCCAAGATCTGATGAGCCGCCGGAAGAAGTCGTCCGCGGGCATGCCGAGCCCACGCCGTGGAAGGCCACGAACGAGGCGACATGCCCCGCCGGCGGATCGGGAGTCTCGTGCGTCCTCGGCGGGATGATCCACTCCTCCGCCGCCCGTCCGCGGAACGGCAACCCGCCCGGCATCTTTGCACCGCTCGATCAACGCCTCCGTCGCCCGTCGAACGCAGCCACGAACCCATCTCTCGGTCCTCGGAACAAGCCGCGGTGAAGCGGGGAAGTGGAGGATCGGATCTACGGGCGAATGGCGCGATCGAGCTCTCTCTCTCTCTCCCCCAGCGTGTGCGCAAGAAGGCAAGAGACGGGAAGGTGACTCCGCTCCCCGATCCCCGCCTATTTATAGAGCTCCGACGCGGCGGAGGCGACGAGATGAAACCGCCGGGGGGCCCACCACGCACCACGTCCGCCTGCAACAGACGCCGCGAGATCGACGCGCGCGCGACATCTAGTGGAAGCAGAACGGCCGCAGCATTAATGGGGCAACTCCCCACCAACGGTAAAAATCCCAACGGTAAGATCTCAACGGCTATTTTTACACAGCGGGTAAAAATCCAAGAGCTCAGCGCAACGGTCGATTTGCCGAGCTCCAAAAAACGAGCTCACGGCGCGAGCTCACCGCCTCGAGGGTTCGAAGGCCAGCTCAACTCTTGAGCCGAGAGCCGCCGGAGATACCATGAGTGAGGGCGCCTCGCGGCGGCGTCAACGGCCCGGCGCCTCGAGCTCTCGAAATTGCTCGGGGCTTTTTGCGCGCGCGTCAGGGTCGGCGAGGGGCTACGATCGACTCGAGCTAACCTCTCCGATGAGGAAGCGCCTCGCCCCGGACAGCGCTCGGGGCTCGAGGACCACGGGAAGTCGGGCTCTGGAACTGAGGTTGATCCACCGGTGATCGGACGAGCGGGCGGACGAGCTCGAGCCTTACACCGGACTATCCGATGGCAGCTCACCGAGCACTCGATCTCGGCTAACGAGGCAAGATCGAGCTCGAGCTCACCACCTCCGCGAACAATCGCCAGAGGAACGGGTCGACGAGCCCACGAAAATTCTAAAAAAGCCTCCGCGAGAATCTACTATTCTCACGGGCCTCGAAAGCTACACCAGCGGGTGCGCTGCGCGCACCCACGAACAAACATCATTCCTCAAACAAGGGTCCCCGCTTCTTTAAGAAGACCGCCACGCGGACAGCATCTGGGAGAGACCTCTTCTCCCCAAATGCTCGGGGGCTCTTGTGGGGATCGATATTTGGGATACCCGTAGCGAGCTCTCGGCCCAAACATAACCCGAACCCCGATCACGAGAAGGAAGGACATCCTACCGTGGCACACGAAGTCTTTACCACACAAAGAGCTCTCCACGCAGGACAAGCCTCCGCCTCGCTCGGGCTCTCACAAACGAGCTCCTCGGACGAGAGATCCGTCGTTCCGCTACGCTCAAAGTCTCTCGGCGACGAGCTCCCTTGTCTTCAACACGCTCAACCTCGTCCGGGACCTCTTTCCGTCTCGCTCCGAGCTCCCTCGCGATGAGCTTCACGGCGACAAGCTGCCGAGAGCTCGTCCGCTGCCTTCTCGAAGAAGCTGCGGGGTGCGGGGAGTTGGCCAACAACTCGACAAGCTCAACCACTCTCGGCGTACACCGTAGCCCGCGTGGCGCTGCGGCTACGGGAAAGGTCATTCGACCACCTCGCCATACCCCGTCGACTCCAACAGCTCCACCACGGTGTCGCCTGTGAGGGACATACGGGTACGCCTTCCCATCGGCGGTATGGACACCCCCCCATACCGAGAAGACATCTTTCAACTGCGATTAGAGACAAGGCGGCGCCGACCACCGTCAAACCGCGATTCCAGCGTCACGGCGACGACCAATTTCGGCGCCCAAGACCCTCGGGGAGCTCGAAGGGGAGCTCGCTGCCTTGCCCGGGAGCTCGGCGAGAGCTCTTCCATATATCTACTACCCTGTACACGCTGTTTCCATTTCTCCAAGTCCTTAACCCGAGAGGAGCTCATGTCCTCTACCCCCTTTGCGACTATAAAGGGGAGGTAGGCCTCGGGTTGAGGCGAAGGAAAAAAAAGAACAACAACAAGGTTCACTCTCAACAACACAACACCCACTTTCGATATTGGCACTAGCCTCAACCATAGAGACTTGGGAGTCCTCTCCCTCTCTCGCCTTGCTTGTCTTGAGCCCTCCTATGAGCATTTGAGCTCGGATAGTGATCACACCGGACTAGGGAGCGCGATTTGCCCCGAACCAAAGATAAATCCTGTGTCATTGTCTCTAGAGCTAGGCCATCGGAGCACGCATTAGCCAGACATTACTGTGACGGTGGTATTAGACCACGACAGTTATATTCTTCCACCTCTTAAAAACTTACCTCAGGAACCCTGATGCAGAAACAAAATTATGTTTATGCCCTTCCACCTCTTCTAATACGTACGATGTGCCGTGAATGCCAAACGTCGTAGCGTGCGCATAAATGCGCGCAAACAGGCTGATTTGCCAACACTCACTAAATTGCTAACTCCAAATGTCAAACTGTTGGAGGGTGATTTTTGGAGCGTTTTGGCAAAATTGAGAATGCCAAACATAAATAGGGAACTGTTGGAGATGCTCTTAGAGATCTCCGTGCCGACGGGGTCAGGGGTCGCCATCGCCATTGGGTCTTTCCTTACCTCTCTCTCAGATATCGATATTGACGCACGGAAGACTGATTATGTCTCCGAAATCAGCCTTCTGTGCGTCGATATCGATATCATCTGGAGCTAGCCTGCACTCTCCCGAAATATCGAGGCTGAGGTCTCTGGAACCACGAACTCATCTATCACAATAATATGTCTGGATTTTATTACAGTTTCACAGCGAAACAGGAAGTGGATTAAAAGCAAAGCCTACTATTCCAGATAGTGAGAATAACCATACCAATAACAATAGCACAACCAAAGATTCACTTGAGTGCAGGCCCTAATAAGTTGAGGTCGGCCACGTCTGACAAGAACTGGCTGAAGGCCACGCGCGACAAACCACCATCCTTCCATGCCATGGCAGCGGCTTCCCTGTGTTCCGCCACGCGTGCCCTGATCCTCTCACCTTCCTCGGATTCTATCACCATCCTTACCTTGGCTTCCACCTCCTTGGCCGTGACCATACCATGCCACGACCCAAACAGCTCCACACCGACCCCGAACTCCTCCACCATGACCACCTTGTTCATCATCTGCTCCGCGTACAGAGGCCAGCAGAGCATTGGCACGCCAGCCATGATCCCCTCGAGCACCGAGTTCCAGCCACAGTGCGTCATGAACGCGCCCGTCGCCTTGTGACGGAGCACCTCGACCTGTGGCGCCCACACCTTGACGACGAGGCCGCGCCCTTTGGTCCTCTCCAAGAACCCCTGCGGCAGGACCATGCCAAGGTCTGGGTCGGCACGTGGGTCGAACGGCTTCTCCGGGTCATCCTGTGGAGGGGCTCGCACCACCCACAGGAACCGGTGGCCGGACTTCTCCAGGCCGGCGGCGATCTCGCTGAGCTGATCCTTAGAGTGGTTGCCTGTACCTATGCTTCCAAAGCAGAGGTACACCACACTTTGCTCCGGTTGCCTGTCGAGCCATGAGAGGCACTCGTGCTTCTCTTCTCTCTTTTTCGGTCTCGTCGACCAGTGGCCCGACGCGCAGTAAACTGGAGGCATCATGGGGAAGCACCGCTGGTCCCTGAGCGCTCCCACCGCCCGAGCTTCTAGGGGCAGGAACGTGTTCACGAGGAAGCCGTTGGATTCTTCTTGTGACCTGCGCATCAAGTTGTTCACCACCTCCCCACCCTCACCGTCAAGCGTCTCGCCGTCGATGCACGAAGCTGCCATTGGTGGGACACCATGAAGATTCAGAGGGGTGTCTCCTAGCTCCCCTGATGCTTGGCTTGCCCTTGCCGCAGATCGCATGAAGCTGGCAAAATATGGCGAAGGCGGAGGCGTTCGTTGAAACGAAGGAGTAAGCTGGGATCCCGAGCTTCTTGGCGACGCCGAGTGCGTCGAAGGACAAGCCGTCCAGGACCAGCGCGTGGACGCTGCCGGGAGGCATGGAGCTGAGGAAGTCGTGGAGGTGCTGGTTGTGGCGGCTCACGAGGTCGCAGTACCTGACGAAGAACTTGGCGTCGTGGACGACGGCGGGCGGGTCCTGGATCAGTGGGAGCCTGTGGAAGGCGACGGACGGCTTGGAAGAGGCGACGCGGTCGACGACGGCGGCCAAGGAGAGGTCTCCTTTCAGGCTGGGGTCGATGAGGGGCGACCGTGACGCCGTAGCCCTCCCCCAGGAGGACGTCGGCGAGCTGCATCATGGGGACGAAGTGGCTGACGGCGAGGCCGGGGTACAGCACGACGGTCTTCGCCATGGCCTAGCTAGCTTGCTTTTGTGGCGAGCTTGTAGCACTGTGCACGTACTTGTGCTTGGGAATTGGGAATGCAGCCCGGCCAGCTGGTTATTGCTTCGGTACAATGCTGTGGAGGCAATGGTCTATAAAGACACGAGGTGCGTGGTCCTTGATTTGGAGA
The DNA here is from genome assembly GCA_015847255.1 of Hyparrhenia diplandra. NCBI lineage: Eukaryota > Viridiplantae > Streptophyta > Magnoliopsida > Poales > Poaceae > Hyparrhenia > Hyparrhenia diplandra. Next base: position 176,858 of record JADLZK010007075.1, on the reverse strand, counting down.
GAAGAACGTTGAAGGAGACGGCCAGAGGGTGGTAGGACTAACAAATCGAAGAGTGATTGCATATTAATGCGTTGGGTCCATGGCGCCACCAGTCGACCACCGCTGCATCGGCAAGGGCCGGCAGAGTTGCAGATCGCACCTTGAACATGGCATCTCACCTATAGCTCGAATTATTTAGTACTATGAAGCTTGTTCGTCCATTGCTCCACAATAGTAAGTTTGACTTGTTTCCCTGTATGCTGAATTATTTAGTACTATGAAGCTTGTTCATCCATTGCTGTCGTGACTTTAACATACAGTAATGCCTAAAGGTAATAGTGGAAAAAAAAGGGTCGTGATGTAGTTACTCAGCAACCTTGTACATGGGAAACAAGCTGAGAACACAGGGTCGACTCCCACCGTTTCAACATGTATGTCGTTTTGATTTTTCTAGATATATTTGCTATGTATCCAGATATAACTTATATTTATGTGCATAGCAAAATGAATGTACTATCTAGAAAAGTCAAAGTACAATCGATGTTCTGTGGAGCCATCTCAACAATTCTTATCTTTTGCAAGAGAAATCATATACACTTCATTATAAGGAACGGTACTTGAAAAAACGACCACCTCCTCGGAAGATCCCCACTGCGCAGCGACAGTGCCTCAACTATTTGTCTTACTCGCACCGTGTGGCATCATGTCGGCTACCGCTGCGCTTTACCACGGCCTCCACCACCTTGCTAGGGACTACAAGCTACCTCGGGCGGCGACACGGTCCTCGGCGAGAGGCCCGACTACCGTGGCGGGCCGTCGACCGCGGTGCACCATCGGCTTTGGTTGGGGCCACTCTTGGTGCTCTGACGACGGCGCCCGGCAAACCCCGGTTGCCGCGTTGGCGGCATCGAGGTCAACCGGCGGTTCTCAGCTGATCGAGTGTAGCGCCGGCTCGGATCGTCACCTCGAGGATGCCGAACTGGGGGCTGTCGGCGCTCTCGCCGGCCTAATGCGATGGGCGGCGGGCTCAAACCGGCTGCGCCCGGCGCGGGCGTCGGTGTGGGCGGCGATGAAGGGGCGGCGGGACCGACGCTCGCCCGGCGCCACTGCGGCGGCGGATGCACCATGGGCGTTGCAATGTCCCCGCATCGTGAGTCGACCGAAAGCGAGGTTGACCCGGCGTGCGGGCTTTGCGTATGGATCGCGACATACGGTGCCGTGACCTGCAGCGACCGACGACGATGCTCAAGGCTTTGCTAAATTGGGTCGCCCGCGGTGCACCGTCGGTCGTGGCGGCCCCATTGGATCCTCCCAACACGGTTGACGCCTCGGCCTTCGCCTTCCGTCCCCCTGCCCTCGATGACCATTCGGCCCGAGTGTGCCCGGGCCACGCCACGCGGTTGAAAATCGACGAACCAATCGGGCGTTGAGGCGACCCGCGGTGGAGCGATTTGAAGTGGCCGGCGGACGGAGAATGCGCAGCGGAACCAAGTGCGCCGCTACCCATGGGCAAGGTCAAGACGGCGTCGTGGATATCGATGTCGACCTGGCGGGCGTGGATGTGGTCGCCTCATCGATGACTCCTTTAGCGAGAGGATGAAGCGGTTGTAGGGAAGGTGATGTGCGGGTGTCGCCGCCGCTGCCTCTTCCCAAGACGCCGTCGCCGCCAACGTTACCACACCGCAGCAAGAGGATCGCCGCCGCTGACGGCTTCTCCCCGTCTCCCAGCTTGCAAAACGGGCGAGATATTGGCGATGCAGCGGTTGGGGTTCATCGACCATTGCGAGGAGCACACAACCGCAGAGAGAAGGAGGCGACGACAAACGCCTCGAGGATCCCAACCCCTCTTTAAGGAAACGTTGTGGCGGATCCTCGCAGTGAGATGCCGAGGCGATCGAGGCGATCGCTTAGCCGACGCGCCTGATCGTCGGAAGCGTCTAGGTTGTTCGACTAGCGAGTAATAGCGTCTTAATATCCTTCCGCTAGGGTGGGCTGAACTGATTGGGAACTCTTTTTCCCCTAGTGCGCCGGGCGCCAAGCCGTTGTAAACTTTATTATCTCTCCGCTTAATATAAAAGATGTGCAAACCTTTGCGTATTCAAGAAAAAAAAAGAGAGAGATAAAATGTATTTCCATAGGCTTGCACCGAAACTCCTATGTAACTAAACCATGCAACGAGAGAGATGTTGTGAGACCCTTAAGCCTATGAAACTGCGCAATGAGGGAGACGCCTATTTCATTTCAAAGTTTCATATATTTGAAACCGGAAGTAAAACTTTCCATTGAGATCGCCTAAGGCATATAAATGCTTGTGTATTTGGGCCATCCTATAAGGGAAGTCATATTTTCTAGGTAATTTTATGGTGGTAATTAAAATGTCTTGGAAGACTATTGGATGTGCTTGCATTGTTTTGCGCGCCCATGCGAGCCGCCCTCGATGGTGAGTTTTATAGCACTGTTTTTAAGATCTGTCATGTCATATGAAATGAAATGAAATCGGGATGGGATGAAACCCCTACTCACAATGGAGAGTTTCATTACGTGGTTTCATATGCATTTAATTTCATGACTCGTAGATAGTTGGTATTCGTGCCAAGAGAGTTTCACCAAGATGAAACTTTTTCATTCTCTCTCTTCGTAGTTTCATGCAAAAAGTGAACATTTGCTTGATGTGGCAACCTATTTAATGTGCATGAAACGCCTATGAAACCCCCATTGAGATCGGCCTTAGTTTGCATGTGCATGCATGCCTAAATAATGATAGCATTAATTCTTGAGTTTTGGCTCTTGATGCCTTATAAATTGGACCGGAGGTAATATATAACAAATGAAGGTGGATTCCCTACGCGTTCTTTGCAGTACGAAGAAGGAATGCAATGAAGAGAAAAAAAAAATTCTACTAGGGGTAAATAAGGGATGATATGGACTTTGCGAAAAGAAAGAAACGATGCAATAAAATAAAAAAAAAGACTAACAAGGGACAAATTGAACTATAAAATATTTTCTTTGTCTTTGAGCACAAGAATCATGTAAAGTTGACATTACAATTTTCTTATTTTGATCGACAGTGTACACAGTTTTATGCATGAGATAGTCCACATAAGCCGCATACATAATTATCTTTTTATTACATTTATGAGTTGTCTACTTTTCTAAAATAAGAATAATCATATGATATTTATGAATTAATTATATGAGAATAAAGTACCATATGAATATGAATGAATCATATGATAAGCCGTATACATAATTACCTTTGCATTTTGCATTTTGCCTATGAATATGAATTTTTTTTTTTTTGAGATTACACAGTACAACGCAGACGCTCAACACGCATACACACTCACCCTCGTGAACACACGTGACGCAAAACCCTACCCCCTATGAGCACCTTCGGCTGACTGAGCCGGCAAATCTTGAAGTTCGAAGTCACCACAAGCGCCTCGCTATCGACGGGGGCGCCGCCTACCACTTAATGCACAGCGCGGAAAAATCCTCAAATAAATCCGTGATAAAGTGTCGCGACTCGAGATTTGAACCCTAGGTGGGAGCCCCCTAACCAATGGCCTTTACCATTGAGCCATATGATAAGCCGTATACATAATTACCTTTGCATTTTGCATTTTGCCTATGAATATGAATTAGCATAATGCAAAATCTAGGAGCTATGGGACCCACCGATCACAATCTCATGAATGCAACACACTTCCATCTGGGCATCCTTATCCTCCTTTCTATAAAAACGAAGAACAAAAATTTTATTGTTCCCACGGTCAACGACACGGGGAGGCTGCGCGGGGATGCTGCAGGACAGGCGGGCGTCGACGATGGCCAGCAAGAGAGCTGCTCGCGAACTACGAACGACACCAGGTAGAGACGTACTCCGTCTTTCCCATGGAGTTGGTCGTTTTTTGACTTTTTAAACTTCATGTTTGATCATCCGTCTTTATTCAAAATATTTATGTAAATTATAAAATAAATTAATCAATATTCAAGTATCTTCATTGATAAAATAAGTCGTACTAAAATAAATTATATTTGTACAAAAAATTTAAATAAGACGAAAACATCAAATAAAATGGCGCGATTAATCCAGGGGTGACAAACTCAAATGGGGACGGAGGGAGTATCATGTCTGAGTCTGAGCACCCGTTGTCCCTCTGTTTTGTCCATGACCACTCTATGAGCATAGGACAGGACGTCGTGTTGCGCGCACTGGTGGTGACCTACCGGCGGGCTTCGCCGTGGCCGCACAAGCGGCAACCTCCGCACTGGCAGCAGCACCGGTGGTGGCGCGCGCTGGTTGCGAGTACCGAGTAGCCGAGCAGGAGCGAGAAGCAAGCAAAGGTGAAGTCGTGAGATGCGACGGGGAGGAGCTGGATGCTGGAGAGAACAATCCATTTTTATAGGCAGGAGGGAGAACCACTCCAGCTTGATGACCTTGAAGGAAATCGTCTGTTCCAATTCTAGTGGAGCACTCAACATTAATTTGTAGTGAGCACTCAGCGGCAGCCTCTTCAATTCGTTTGCAGCTGAGCCACAGATGGGATAGAAACGACAATCATTTGTCACCGTATTCAATTGAATGGAGCTGTACTTCATGTTGTGTTTCTTTTGTATGGGTATTAGAGTTGCTGAGGTGATATAACTGCATGTCTAGAGAACTCTCTAGTGGGGGTTCCTTTCCCTATAGAGATGTAGTAGACTTTTTTTTTAGATTGTATGAGTTTGCTTGAGTGTTTAAACAACTCCATCAATGCTAACAAACAACTTTTGAGAGGACTTGTGAAAGGAAAATTGAGATTGCTTGCTGCTTGTTTAGTGGTTAAGAACTAAAGTTTTATCAAAACACTTCAAGTCTTTTCAACATGAAAAATTCAGCACAAGTCCCGAACTTTATACAGGAACAATGTTTGGGCAACATTGATCCTTACATTTTCGTTTATAGTCTCAGAAGTGTTTAATTTCTGAAACATGCCTTGAACATAGAGAACAACCTTGATCCCTTTCTCTTTCTTTTTGAAATGGATTCATCACTTCCTAAATGGAATTAGCCAACAAACAAACCCGTCCAAAACCCGGAGATCGGAAGGATCGTTGGCTTGCCGGCCTCGTTCTGGCTGCGCCCTAACGTTGCCCTGAAGAAACCGTGACGCGGCATGGCGCTTCTGCGTGCCATCGCGCGCGCGCGCGGGTTGGTCGCGGATCACGCGTGATCCGCCACGGTCGGCCACGGTTAGGCTCCGCTCCTCAACTTCCTCAACCTCGCTTTCTCAACCTTGCCTGCGCGAAAGACCCGCGTCGCGCCCCCTGTCCGCGAACGACGCCACGCATTGGCCGCTCACCGGCGACCGCCGCCGCGGTCACGTGCCCGACCAAGCCAGCAGCCGTCCGGTCTTGTCCACCGTTGGGCCGCGCGCCTTCTCAGACTGCCCTGCTGTTGCTGCCTTGCCGTGCTGCAAACGCCACGCCATGACCCGGCGTCTGACCGCGTTCCCGTCCACCGTTCACACCGGCTGCTGCTGTTGCTTCGCATCGTTCCGGCCGGCCCCCAGGCGCTCGAAATTGATGGCCTTGACTTGGGACGTGCCTGTCCCAGGCACAGCGTCAGAAGTCAGAACCGAAAGCCGATCGAAGCCAGCCCTCGGCCCCGCCGGGGCTACAAAAGCCTGTGGCGTACGCCATTGCCGCCCCCTTGCCCACGTCAAGAATTTACAGAAGTAAACTGAAACGGTGTCCATTCAATTCCTTGTCCAAAACGGCGCCAATTCTAAAGCATGTCCAACACGGTGTGTTCGGATGGGTGGGCGTGGCCTGGCTCAGCGTGCCAGCCAGAGCTCGGCTCAAACAGGTTACCCTTGATTGGCGTCCAGAGATTGTGTTTGGGCAGCACCTGCAACCGCCACCGACTGCCCAGTTGGGGTGGTGTTTTGCACACCACGCCACACTAGCTAGGCAACCATCGGTAGCTTTCACACTAGATAACATACACGTTCATAAATTTGCATCATTTATCACAGATTTGTTTGATTAATAAACGCACAATGTTTATATATGGAATCAATGATCATAAGTGCAATATCATTTGAACATTATCTGTAACAGATTTCCATTATGCATCATTTGTAACCTTGGGATGTTTGGAGGAGGCACAAGAATCAGAAGAAGAGGAAGCGATTTGGTACGCACAAACCCTAGGTCACCACCGCACCGAAGCGAAGAAGCGCACCACCCCGAGTCCCTGCGAGGAAGGAGGTGTGTTGGCGAGTCGTAGCAGATCCGCGACGTGGGAACAGAGAGGAAGGCCGCGAGAGGATGGAGCCCGCCTCACCACGACCACCGCCCCAAACCCTAGCTGGAGTCTCACGGGAGCCCACCGATGAAGAGGAACCTAGGAAGATGGGAGACCGCGGGAGAGAGGAAGACAAGGACCGGCGGCGGAAGGGCGCGGCGGAAGTTTCACCGTAACGTGCGAGCCACCCACTGCAGCCCAAAATCGCTCGCATTGCGCCGTCGCGGAGCCCCGCCGCCGCCCCCCGGCTACGATGATTTTGTCGCACGAGTAGAGCTAGATGAGGGAGCTTTGGCTCTCACAGGCCAAGGCGAGGAGAAAAAAACGAAGCCAAATGCCGAACTATGCGCTCCTGGGACACAGCCGAGCCCACACATGTCCTACCCCAGCAACTCCAAGGCAGTTCTTCTGTCAACCAATTTTTTTTTTTTTTTCTTTTTTTTTTTGGTTCCAATTGAAAAGACTTGCTGTTATTTCAATCTCAAAGAAACAAAATCGGAGTTGGAGAAAGAGTAAAAAAAAAAAAAAAAAATTGAAGCGGACCAACTAAAACCGAGTCGGATTATTTTTGTACGGTGCCTATATAACACGTTTGCTCGCCCCTCACCGCACGATGAGCCCCTCGCCGCGCCTTTGATTCGTACGCGTGCAACCGCACTTTCCAAGAACCCTAGCTAGTAGCTACAGAGCGGAAGAAGAAGAAAGATGGGGGATCTTATGGGCGGAGGAAAGACGGAGAATCACATGGCGCAAACCATGACGCAAATCGACATGCGGATCCCCGAGGGCCTCCGCGCCCGCCTTCCGCATACCTCGCACCACGCTGGCGCTTTCGCGGTCGTTGCCCGGCCAACAGGACGAGGCGGCGAACTTCGCCGCGGTGCTGCTCGCGCCGCGCGGTGACGCCAGCGCCAGCGCCAGCGACCCCATGGACTGCGACGAGGCGGACGCGGAGGGAGACCTGGGGATGGTGTTCGCGCCCTGCTACATAAAGGACCACGACGAGGACGCTCACTTCGGGCACGCCGAGGCCGGCGTCGTTGGCGTGGCCGACGGCGTCGGCGGGTACCGCAACAGCGGCGTCGACGCGTCGGCGTTCTCCCGCGCGCTCATGCACAACGCCTACGCGGATGTGGCGACGAACGCCGTGCCCGGAATGCACTTCTGCCCCCGCGCGCTCCTGGAGCGGACGTACCAGGTGACGGCCGCGGCGCGCACGCCCGCCGGGTCCACGGCGGCCATCGTCTCCATCGCCGGCCGGACCCTGAAGTGGGCGTTCGTCGGCGACAGCGGGTTCGTCGTGCTCCGCGACGGCAGGATCCTGTTCCGGTCGGTGGCGCAGCAGCACTACTTCAACTGCCCCTATCAGCTCAGCTCAAGTCAAGACAGCGACAGGGGTCGCCGCAGCGGACGTCGGCGAGGTCGCGGCGAAGGAGGGCGACGTTGTGATTCTGGGCACGGACGGGCTGTTCGACAACGTGTTTGACGACGAGATCGAGCGCATCGTGCGGATGGGCACGGCCTTGGGGTTCGCGGCCGAGAACATGGCGGAGGTCATTGCGGGCTTCGCTTGCGAGGCTGCGAGCTGCCACGGCAGAGACACACCGTACAGCAGTTTGCGCCGGACACAGCCAGGGAAGGATTTCTTCGCCGGCGGGAAGCCGGATGACATCACTGTAGTCGTCGCATACATTGTATCATGCCCTATTCGATCTGAAACAAACAATAGTCGATTGTGATTTTTGTAACGATCTTTACAACTCTTCAATCCCATGTATATGTACACAAAATTATATGTAAAAAGGTACAGCCTAGAGCCCTAGAGCCGGCTTCCACGGCGAAACTCGTCAAACACTGTAGTCCGTAGACGTAACAACTACGTACGAGGACAATGTGCTCTAGGATTCGTGTCAGGTTAAAATCACTAACCTCTCTGTGTTAATACGATGGCACAGAGGCGGCATTTTTGTTAGCATGGGACAATGTGCTGATCAAAGTTGTTCTCCTCGTTCCCGTGAAGTCTCGTTCTTGAAAAAATATAAGGAGATGATCCATACCACCGATGTGATCAGCTATAAATTCGTGTATCTCGGCTTCAATTCTTGCAAAAGCATCTAACTTGGATTGGAAGATCCAACAATTTTTAACCTCTTTTTTTTTCTTTTCTTTTTTTTTTAAAAAAAGAAGATCCAACAATTTAAGCCCAACAGATGACGCAAGAAAGGAGGATTTTATTGTCAAGCCAACAAGTGCCACCCCATTATCGCAGGTGATTTCAATCAACCTCATATACAAGGCTAGCGATAAAGTAATGTTAATCTCTCAATAGAAGGTTGATTGAAAAATTCAGAGCTCCATTGGATGAATGTGAACTCTTGGAGATCCCTTTACAAAATAGAAAGTTCACCTAGTCGAGCGAACGAGAATGCTCGACCCTCATGAAATTGGACAGGGTCTTTTGCAACGCGTATTTTGCAATGCCTAATAAGGATGCCGTGTTCCAAATTTTTGCTTCATAACGCGCTATCAACAGGTGGTTCAGACCAAATGTCCAATCCTCCTGCATCACCAGCAAAGCACTGTAAAGACGGTTGCTTTCATATTTGAGAACTTATGCACCAAAATCAACGATTTCAGTGAAGTAGTCCTGCGCAAAAAGCTCCTAGAAATGGCAAAAGAGCTGAGAGCCGGAGCAAGCCTCTCTTCAGCCTAGAGCCCCCAGACAACCCTCCCACACGCACAATTAAATGTTTCAGTTGATCTCTATCAACGACCAACTGGACCTTTAACTCACGCCTAGGGGTGCCAGCCAGACACTAGGCTAGTGGGCCCTCGTCACGCAACACATACAAGGAGGTAGAAGTGGGGGTCACAAGACACGAGGTTGATCTAATGTTTTAAAACTCTGGCTAAGCTACTTAGTTGCTATCCTCTTGAACAACTAAGTGAAACTATAGCGGAGATATCCATAGCTAAGACATTTTGTTGTTTTTGCAAAACTCAAAAAAAAAAAAAAAAAAAAAAAAAAAGGCAATAGGTACCATTCACTACCACAGGGATTGATTTTACATGGTGTTCGGATTTTATTTTCCGTGGCGGGCATTTGAGAAACCGCCACGGAAAATATGACGATTAACCCGTGGACGGTTATTTTTATAACCGCCACGGTAAATCAATTAACCGTGGCGGTTTTTCTAAAAACCGCCATGGTAAATGCGCCCAACCCAACAAACAAACCCTAGCGAAAGGCCCACTTGGGGCCCGAGTTTCACCTCCCAAAGATATAACAAAGGGCAACACAAGAAACCCTATGAAAGGTCCTAATGGCTAGAGAGGGGGGGTGAATAGCCTATAAAAAATTTTCTACAAACTCAACTAACCAAACCGATTAGTATAAAACACGGCGTAAAAGCGGTTTGCACTAGCTCTAGTGGTCTTGCAAGCCTTCTAGTGACAAGACTAAATATATCTATGATCTCTAATCCACACAAAGTCTATGTCACTACTCTAGCTAATGAGCAATCCTAATATGGTCCTTATGCTAGCAAGAACAACTACACAAAGCAAGTGCTAGCTCTCTACTCAAGGTAAACTAGGAAAGTAATGCAAGAGTGAGAAGCTTGTTATACCGACGTGTAGAGGATGTCAACCAATCATCGGGAAGAAGAAAAGCTATCAATCACACGAAGGTGATGATCCACACACCGAGACAATGAACAAGTCGATTTGTTCACCCGAGTTCACTTGTACACCGACAAGCTAGTCTCCTAAGTGCCGACCAACACAAGGATGGTGTTTGAGCTAGGCGGTGCCCTTGCTAGCCTCAACACACCACTCAACAAGTGTGGTACCCAAGACACGAGCAATGTATTCCTTGCACTTTGTCTTCCCGACGAGGAGTGCGTGATCCTCTCACAATTTCGCCCGGTGGCCAAGAAACAATCTCCTCTTCTTGCCAACAACTCCACCAAATCACCAAGCCGGGCTAGGAGCCGTGTCTCCAAGAGAAACGGAAAACTCACCGTCTCTAACGATCCCCAAGTGCCTCTAGATGCAAGAACTCGATGCAATGCACTTGGATCAACTCTTCTCTCAAGAATGAAGCTCAAATCAAGAATGAGAGAGGAGGGAGACTTGCTTGCTTGCTCAAAGGTGTTAGGAATGATTCAAATGACCAAGAGAGTGAGCAATGGCCGGCCAAAGGGGTATAAATAGGCTCCACCTAAAAAATGGAGCCGTTGGGGAGGAACATGCAATTTCGCGGGCCGACCGGGCGCCGACCGGACTCATGCATGAGTCCGGTCGATGAGTCCGGGCCACAACCGACAAAACCCAACATGCCAAATTTAGAACCCCTGGCATGCGTGCGTCGTGGAATCATGCGTCCGGTCATGCTTCCGGTGCATGCGTCCGGTCACTCCCCAAAATAGACCACGAAAACATGCTCTCTGTTCTTTTGACCGGAACCACACACCGGTGCGTCCGGTTGATTCTGCATGCTTCCGGTCGCGTGTCCGGTCCATCTGCGTCCGGCCGCCTCGAAGCGAGCCGCGAAAATTGTCGTTTAGGTCGTCGTTCCTTCGCCTTTGCTCCAAACCGACTTACGTCACTTGTTTCTTGTTGCCGACACGTCGAAGAACACCCCGACACCAAGTGTTAGCATTTTTGAAACCATTTTCGACAAGGACGGAGTTAGCTCTTTAGGTTAGAATGCATGCATATGAATTTTGAACCTAAAGGCACATGAGGATCGATATGTACGAAAAGTTTTCCCCTCTTTATAGTACGGCTTATCGATCCTATAATCACCCACACCCTCTATGGTGTCTTGGGTGTGAAATCAAAAGCCCTATGGTTATACCTTTGCCTTGGGGACAATTGATCTCCGAAACTCCACCGAGTTGCATGCTTGATCATCTTTTGGATCACCTCGATCCATCCTCCATGATCACAATGCACCAACTCGACACACGACAATCTAGTCAAACACTTAGCATCAAGAGATTAGTCCTTAGGTGTCACTAATTATCCAAAACCAAACTAGAGATCTTCGAGGGGTGAATAGCCTATTAAAAGTTCTTGCAACAACACTAAGCACCCGGATTAGTAAATAAGATGGCGAAGCTAATAAGCGGTGCTACAAGCCATCTAAGCAAGCCACAAGTCAATTCTAATGTTTCTAAATCACACAAGGGCTATGTCGCTAGATTACTCCTAGGTGAACAAGCAAGTCTAACTAGAACAACAACTAGGAGCTAAACAATTCTAGCAAGGTAAGCAACTAAACAATCTAGGCAATTCTACACAAGAATACTAGCAAAGGTAATGCAAAGGAGCTAGAATACAATACCACCGCGGAGTGTAGAGGATGATGTCAATCACCGTGTACAATGAGAAATCTCCAACGAACTCAAGACAATAGACACGATGATTTTTCACCGAGGTTCACGTGCTTGCTCTAAGACGCTAAGTCCCGTTGTGGCGACACACTCACTTGACGTATGCTAAGCTTAATGGCCGGTGCCAAATCCCCCTATGGGAGCTCAAGCAAAAGCGATCACAAGAGAGGGTCCAACAAGCCACGAGCAATCCACTAGTGCTCCTTTCGCGAATCTCCCGCGGGGTAAGGAACGACCCCTCACAATCACCACCGGTGTGGCCTCAAACAAACTCCTCTTGAGCTCAACACCGCCTCTTGCTCCAAGCCGCTAGGGGAACCGGGCAAATTCCCAAGAAAACAAGAATCCCGCTGCTTCTCCAAGGATGAAGTGCCTCTAGATGCAACCACCAATGCAATGCACTTCTATCACTCTCAATCTCACCAAGAATTCGAGTTATGGATGGAGAGATGAGTGGAGAGGAGTCTCACAAGCTCAATAGCAAGTTAGAGTGTTCAAATGTGTGCAAGAGAGAGGTCCCAATACCGGCCAAACCAATATATATAGACCTCCTCACGAGATAGAGCCGTTGGTCTTCAAAAGGGCTCTTTTCGGTGGTGGCGGACGCACCGACCGGAACCACCGGTAGTCCGGTCAGCGTCCGGTCACCGCTTCCGGCCGCTACCGACAAAGGGTCGGGCCCACGGTGGCGCCCTCGCTTCGCGTCCGGCCGCGGCTTCGGTCCGACTTCGGTCATGCGTCCGGTCAAAAAGCTTCGCCCGGCGGAAAACATCCTTTTTTATTATTTTGATCGGACGCCTTACCGACGGAGCCACCGGCCGATGCGTCCGATCTTCCTCGTCGCGTCCCGGCCGCCACGGGACAGCGGCTTGTTCATCTTTTTTTTGCTCTTTGCTTCAAACTTGCTTCGCCTCTTGCCATGGGTTGCCAACACGCCCAAGATGATCACGTTATCATGCATGTTAGCTCGTCGATAAGTTAGGCAAGATCGAAGTTAGTGCTCTCATGTCCCTAAATGCAATATGCAAGTCAATTGGACCTAGAAGCACTTCACCAAAGGATTGTCGCGGCATTCCCTCTTGATAGTCGGCTATCTATCCTATAATATGATCACACGCTCTATCGTGTCTTGATCACTAAAAAAAGGAAAACCCTATCAAGATACCTTTGCCTTGATCTCGGGTTCCTCTCAAGCCGATCATCGAGCTTGACGATCCATCATGTCCACCATCATCGTCCATATTCATGATCATCATGCTCCTTGTCATCCTTCTAATCCTATCTCAAGTCATACACTTAGAGCAAGGATTAGTCCACAAGTGTGTCATCAATTTTCAAAAACCAAACATGATTTTTCACCCTAACCCATCCTCACTCAACACACTCGGCACTCACCGGTGCCCCATCCCTCACTCTCTCTCTCTCTCTCTCTCCACCGGCTCCCTCCCTTCCCTCACCTTGGTGCGAGGTCGGCATCGACCACCCCAGCGTCGCCTTGGCCCCGATTTAACTCGCGGCCGGCCGAGCACCGGCGGCACGGGCGCGAGCACCATCCTCTCCCCCTCACGGCGGCGGCGAGGGAGGTGGGGTGCGCGGATCAACACCCTCCTTTGGCGGGCGGCGCGGGATCCGGCGCGGCGTGGGAGCACGGACCAGGACCGGCGAGCTCCTTCGCCGGGCGGCGCGGGCATGGGCGCCCCGGTGCACGAGGCTTGCGGCGCGGGGCGCGGATCCGGCGGCCTCCCTCTCTGGGCGGCGCGGGATCCGGTCGCTCGTCCCCCGGCGGTGCTCGATCCGAGGTGGCGCGGGCGCCACGGGGACTGCGGCGGCCCTCCTTCCCCACTCGATAAAGGTAACATCTTGAGGTAAGCTATCATTAACTAAGCTTTTCCTAATTATGGCATGCTCATAAATAAAGAATCAAACATGTTGTAGTCAAAACCTAACCTTATCCATCCCGCTTAGCCTCTCATGTTTAGTTCTTTGTTCCTAAACACCGCTCTCCCGATCTCATAATCCCTAACCATGTAAAATTTAAATGTTGCTCATCCTATTCGGAGGATAGTTACAATCATTAAACCGTTGATGCTTAATCTCTTGATCTTACCACCCTCATCATAAATGAATGAAACAATTAAACATTAACTCTGCCTTGTTTAATGTGCCTAAGGTAAGAGAAGAACGAATAAAGTTTTGGTTACGTTGGTGTTTTCCCACCAACGGGGCCCATGCACTGATCTCTACCTTGTCTTTGCAAGCGGGACATACTTCGAGCACAACGTGGAGGATGTAACACCCCAGTGTTAATTATCGATTAAGCTATGGATTTGGACAAAAATAGGTTTTGTTACGTTTGGTCTCATCGTTGGTCGAAAAGACGCGAGAGAAAACAGATTCGGAAGTTATCCCCCTTTGTCGGAAACCCTAGATTCCAAACCCAAGTTTGTCCCCTTTTATTTTATTCAAACTTTATCAAGATTTTGGGTATGGTCATTAAGGCATTTTGGTAGATTTTTCAAAGTTGAACAAAGTTGGTATTTTGAGTTTTTGAAGTTTAGTTCAAAATTTTTTAAGTAATTTTGAATTTTATCAAAGCCCCTAATTGCCCCCTTTTCTATATTTCAAAATCTAAGCATAATTTGAGAAAAATTTCAAAAGCTAGTTTGTAGATCTTGTTGAGAGGAACAAAAGTCATGTACAAAGTTTTTCAAGTTGTTACATAATTTTTAAAAGTAATTTTGAATTCAAATTTCAAATTTTGGAGCTGCATTTCAAAAAGTCATATTTAGAGGCAGATTTTGAAAATGCTTCAATTGTGAAAATTGTAGATCTTGAAAAAATTAAGGGGGTTACTTTTTGGAAATTTTTTGAGTTTAGTTCAAAATTTGGGAGTAATTTGAAAATTTCAAAGCTAGGGTTTGAAATGAACGATGGCCGACCAATCCTCCTACGCCACCGCCGGCGTTGAAGGATCGCGCCCGCCCATCCACCGGCCGCGCTTCTGCGCGCTGCGCCGCCGAAACGCCAGCGACCCCTTGGCCACCTGTCCACCCTCCTCTTCCTATAAATAGGCCACCGACGGCCATCATCTTCTTCTTTCCGAAAACCGCCCGCCGGAGTTACGCCGCCGCCGTCGCACGCCGGCGTCGGCCGCCTCTTTTGCCAAACCAGCTTTCTCGACCACTTTGCAACTTGCTTAGCTTCCTGCGAGTCCGGCCGCAACCCATCTCGCCGTCGGAATCGCCAGCGCCACCCTTTCTTCCTCGGTGCCGCCGCCGGACGCCGCCGCCCTCGACCCTCATCGTCGCCGGCTCAAGCCGGTGAGCTTTGGCTTGCTTTTCTCTGCGTTTTCCTTCCCTCGATGATGTAGTAAGTGATCGACTCACTTCTTTGCCCAACCGTGCCTCAAGTTTGTCGAACGACGTCGTCCTCGCCATCGCCCCACGCTTTCCCGCCGCCGACCTAGCTCCGCCCCTAGCCCCGCAGAATCGAGCCCCGCCCCAAAGACACCCGGTGAGCCCCCGGCCGCATCCTTCTTTCCGTTTACTTTTTAGTCCATCGACGACGTCGGAACGCGGCTGCGCCGCCACGCTGGCGAAGCCCGCACGCCGCCGGTGAGCGCGTGCCGTTAACTTGCACGCGTGCGCATCAGTCGATATCTTGCAGCAAGCGGTGCCCCAATAGGAACAATGTGTTGGGCCAAATCCTTTTATGGGCCAAAATAAAAATAAAATCGCCCACGGTACACGTATTGGGCCATGAACAGTGACGGGCTGTGTACAAGAACAGGCGAATTCAGCCCAAAACCCATTTTTTCTTTTATCAAATGTTTTATTCAGGTTTCTTTAATTTGAATAGTGTCTAATTTTGTAAATTTCATACAAATTCAAATACTAGCTCAAAAAATTCTGAAAATTTTTGTGTAGCCTTCCCCATGGGTATGTCTACCCATGAAAATTATGAAACTTGAATTTTGAATACTTTTGACATGATTTAAAAATACAAATTTTAATTGAAAAAATGCATCTTCCTTGATTTTTAATAATTATTTTATTTATCCAAAAATCATGAAAATTATTTTGGTACTGTTTTATGACATGATCTACTTGTACAAAAATTTTGAGCTTGTTTAGAGAAAAGTTAAAATATTTATTAATTCATGCCCTATTATTTCATGTGTTGAATAAATTGTTTTATATCTTATAACCTAGGGTTTTGGGTGAATTTTGGATTGTTTTGTGAACCCTAAACCATGCTGTTATCAAGTGGTCCTTGAGAACTCCTTAGGCAATGGTGATGATATCTCGTAGAGTAGTTCATCAAGTTGGTTTTGTTGGGTTGCAACTTTATTGTGAAGAAAAGTTGTACTCAAGTTGTTTATCATTTCATGCATACATCAAGCATCATGTTTACCATTCCATCCTGTTAAGCAATGCATCATTATTACGTGTAGTGAACGAGTGATATGGTTCGCGGTGATCAAGTTTCGAGAAGATCCGTCCGTTGACAAGGATGTTATCAAGTTTGACTTCGACAACCTTCTACGGAATCGACTTTTCCTCGCAACACGTGCAAGCCCCTGTTCATTTAAACCTTCCTTGTGTTTTTTACAAAGCTTTATATCACCTTTGCTTTATGTTCTCGCATTAGGTGATAGGAGTTGAGTGACAACCTAATTGATGCATTACCATTCCTTGATTATTTCAATATCTACCTTCATAACCCGTTTTGGTAAAAATGTTTAGGGATGCTTAGCCTCTAAATTAGTTAGACTTTTGAGTCAAAATGTGACAAGTCTCTTATGATAGCCCGAATGGGCGGATTGACGAAAAATGATGCTATATGAGAAAAACCATACTGGGATATGGTAGTAAAGTTGAGACCTGTCGGGTAATTTGCACCGAGAATGGAGTCTCGGTGTAGTATTTTCGGCTTGTCGATTAAGGACCGTGCGTTGTAAGCAATGTGGATCGAGACTATGGAACGCACCGCGCCCGAGGTCTTGGACCAATGGCACGCCTCTGTCATGGGTGTTACCCCATCACAAATCGACCTAGTTCTCGACGCATACTCCGGTAAGCTCGATCTTTGGGGTGTCAAATCGAAACGCATAACCGCCAAGACCGGGAGGAGAGAGATGGCGGGAGTACATGTTACCCTCGTGGGTTAAAGTCCCTGGACAGGTGTACGGTACTCTCTCGTGGCGTAGGACGCGGTTCCGTTTTGAGTATGCAGAAAAGGTTGATATATGCAAGCAAAAGTGCTACATATGTCGTGAAAGAAAGAACTCCCCCAGGTGGGTTAATCGATTTCAAATCGCCGTGGCTTCTGGATATGGAGACTTGGTTTCCCCCTTACATCGTAGTTTAAATATGAAACTATGAAGAAAATGGAATAAGTGATGGAATATCTAAGAAGTGTATGCTATAGTGTAAGATTACCTAGAATAGGTGAGAAACTAAATTGGGATTAAAATGTTGAAAGTAAGGATTCACTATTAGTAAGCTTTTACGCAAAAAGAGTCCTTGCTTCTTGCTAAGCCTTACCTTTGATTCCTATTAGACCAAAGATTCCCGAAGTCTTCTCCTATTTTCTTTAGTCGGGTAAGTCTTGTTGAGTACTCCCGCACTCGAGGTTTGTTGACCCTCGTTGTAGGTACCGACTGTGTCGCTTTAACCAAGGTTATGCCTGGTGGGCACCACATGATCCGGTTTATCTTCCAGATTCTACCTAGCTTCCGCAATTAAGTTAAGTTTACACAAGTGTAACTTATTCACTATTTGTAAAGTAATGTTATTATTCTTCCGCACTCGATCAATATTTTTATAACAAATGTTGTAATGTTGTAGCTACTCCTTTGTTGATCCGGTATGAGTGGTGTAATCGGGGTTTCCGGCGACACTCAACAGGCTTCTTAAGTTATCGGTGTATCTCGCACAAATTGCCAAAGGTCTTTGGGACAAAGGACAAAAGCGGTGGGCCCTACGAATTAGGAGGTTCTCATGCAGAATGGTATCGAGCTCATACTTAGGATCAGCTTACAACATTACTTTTGAAAACTTTAAAATGATTTTATAATCTAAAAGTTTTTAAAAAGTAACAAATTAAAAATAATCTCCTATCTTTCCTTATGCTTGCCGAAAGGCTTTGAGAAGATGTCCCGATGACTCAAGTAAAAGGCTTCGAGAAGTTTTCATCTCTTCTTGTGAAGAACAACTAAAGAGTCGAATATCGTCGACAAAGTTCTACTAAGAGCCATTTCATCATTCTACCAAGATCATCGGAAGAGATAATGTATAAAATATTGCCCTATATATATCTAACTTATGTCCCACTAACATTGTGAAGACGATAGGGCGAGCATGCATCATATCATCCATATAATGTTGATTTTTCCTCCTTTATTCGAACAACTATTCTTCTTTATATAGTTGTTTGTCCTAATTTTGTCCTGCACTGTGTTTTTGTTAATGGACTTCCATTTGATGATCTTTGCTTCATAAGTTCCAATCTTTGGGAGCTTACACCTTGCCATGTCAATTTTATTTAAAAAGCTTGAGACTACTCCTTGATTTCTCAACTCATACATGTGTCGTAGATTTTGACTTCATCAATTTCGACACATGTTCTTCTCTTTTACTATAACTCACAATTACCGTGCTTTCACCTTCGTTGCAAACTCTTTTCGAAATTCATATCCGAACTCTAAAATTTTCAAAAACCCATATAGATTGCAATCACCTTTTCTTCCGGTTGTAATCCCGATATCAACTTTGTTGTTTTGCAAAATTTCTTATAAGTCAATATATATTTGATACATTTCCTTTCCCAATACTTATTCCATGGGATTTGTCACCTTGAAACTTCGAAATTAGATTTCTTTTTAAGGGGAAAGATCATCATATCTCGCATGTTCATGGTCATCTTGTTGCATCATTAGCAAGCATCATTGCATTGCATATGTTGTTTATAGCATTTGTGTTATGCACATATGATGTTTCACATGTTATTTAAAATGGTGTTAATGTTGGTTGTTGTTTGTGTTTCAACCGTTTAAGCCTATGTGTACTTCGGTTGAACCCTAGTTCAATTAGGATGTTATGCGTAAATCTTTGCCACGGCTTGTGTTGCGCCGTGGAATCAAGCCAAGATTTTGTTGGGTCTCTTAGGCGACTCTTGCCATGCACATCTCTCTTTGATCTTCAATAACTCCTTGGTTTTACGCCTGGATCCGGGTTGCTTAATTCCAAGCTTCTCTAATATTTCAAAGATCGGTCTTTTTAACAAAACCAAGGACGTTACGTGGACTTTGTAGCCACGAGATTATATTGCTCGACACGCACCGGTGTCGTGGTTTCTAGTTATGATCTATTACAAAACTACACTAAAGTATTCCCTTGCCGTGATCTTCCTTGGTCATTTATCTATATTCTATCCAAGGACTTGTATACCGGATCGCTTGCTTTGTGAGTCCTTCAAAAGTTACAAGAAAAGGTGACCCTTGAAGAGCAAGTCCACCGACATCAACATTAACAGGACTATAAGCAATTGGTAGATAAAGGGATTCGCTTAACCATTTCACGAAGGTTAAGATCACCGTGGCATCCCTGCTACCGCCACGTGTCTTCTCGAACGCCGTGAGCATCCCGGCCCTTCTCGCTCGTTTTTGGTTGCGCCTCTGTTTGCCACACTCGCTTAAATCGGTCACGTCTTCTCCCCGCACCACGCCCTCTTTCTTCCTCTTTTGTGTGTCACGCTTGCCCGTAGCTCTTGTCATTACACCGTACTGAACCCCTCCATGGCTTCGGTCACTGCTTGCCTCCACGTCGTAGGAATCCTGTCACCCTATACTTGAGCACAGAAGGCGCACCCTAGCTGGTGGCCGCACCACCGTGAACTGCTTTTGTCTCTCTCTCTTTTTCTCTCTCGGCTTTCTCTTCCTCGGGCGCCGCAAAGATCTCTATCCGATCCTCTGCGCTATAGAACGCAACCCGGGTACCTTGCCTCTCCACTTCCATCTCTTCAAAGCCCACCGCAAATCTTTTCTTAAGAATCATAGAGTCGATTTTCTTCTCCAAAGTGAAGCTGTCTAGCTCAAGAAGCAATTGAGCCAGAAAGGAAGACGTGAAATTCAGTATTGCCAGATCAAGTTCTATCATCCTTAGTGCAGTTTTAAAGTTTTCGAAATCTCTTGTCGTTTTCTTGAAAGTTCCCGTTCTAAATCTCGGGACGAGATTCATTAAGGGGAAAGGCCAGAACACCCCAGGTGTTAATTATCAATTAAGCTATGGATTTGGACAAAATAGGTTTTGTTACGTTTGGTCTCATCGTTGGTCGAAAAGACGCGAGAGAAAACAGGAAGTTATCCCCCTTGTCGGAAACCCTAGATTCCAAACCCTAGTTTGTCCCCTTTTATTTTATTCAAACTTTATCAAGATTTTGGGTATGGTCATTAAGGCATTTTGGTAGATTTTTCAAAGTTGAACAAAGTTGGTATTTTGAGTTTTTGAAGTTTAGTTCAAAATTTTTTTAAGTAATTTTGAATTTTATCAAAGCCCTAATTGCCCCCTTTTCTATATTTCAAAATCTAAGCATAATTTGAGAAAAATTTCAAAAGCTAGTTTGTAGATCTTGTTGAGAGGAACAAAAGTCATGTACAAAGTTTTTCAAGTTGTTACATAATTTTAAAAGTAATTTTGAATTCAAATTTCAAATTTTGGAGCTGCATTTCAAAAAAGTCATATTTAGAGGCAGATTTTGAAAATGCTTCAATTGTGAAAATTGTAGATCTTGAAAAATTAAGGGGGTTACTTTTTGGAAATTTTTGAGTTTAGTTCAAAATTTGGGAGTAATTTGAAAATTTCAAAGCTAGGGTTTGAAATGAATGTGAGTAGCCGACCAATCCTCCTCTCGCCACCGCCGGCTGCGTTGAAGGTCGCGCCGCCGCCGTCCACCGGTCGCCTCTCTTGCGCCCTCAAGGCGCCGAGGGGCCTCGCGACCCCTTGGCCACCTGTCCACCCTCCTCTTCCTATAAATAGGCCACCGACGGCGGCCATCTTCTTCTTTTTCCGAAACCGCTGGAGGAGTTACCGCACGTGCCGCAGACGCCGTCGTCGTCATTTCTTTGCCAAACCCCGGCTTTTCAGCCACTTTGCAATCCTGCTTAGCTTCTGGAGTCCCGGCCAAGAACCCATCTCGCCGTCTGAATCGCCCGCGCCACCCTTTCTTCCTCGTCGGCCGAGCGTCGCCCTCGACCTCATCGTCGCTGACCAAACCGTGAGCTTTGGCTTGCTTTTCTCTCAAGGCTTTTCCTTCTCTCGATGATGTAGTCGTGATCGACTCACTTCTTTGCCGGCCGTGCCTCAAGTTTGTCGGAACGACGCCGCCCTCGCCATCGCCGCCCGGCGCCTCCCGCGCCGACCTAGCTCCCGGCCTAGCCCCGCCGCAATCGAGCCCCCCCGCCCCAAAGACTGAGCCCCCCGCCGTCATCCTTCTTTCCGTTTACTTTTTTAGTCCATCGACGACGCCGAACGCTGCCGCGCGCCACGCTGGCGAAGCGCCGCGACGCCGCCGGCCGGAGAGCGCGTTAACGCGTAATGCGGTACGCATCAATCGATATCAGAAGCGTGCCGCCCAATAGGAACAATGTTGGGCCAAATCCTTTTATGGGCCAATAGTAAAAATGTTTAGGATGCTTAGCCCGGCTAAATTAGTTAGACTTTTGAGTCAAAATGTGACAAGTCTTTATTATAGCCCTAATGGGCGCTTGACGAGAAATGATGCTATATGAGAAAACCATACTTTGGGATATGGTAGTAAAGTTGAGACCTGGTCGGGTAATTTGCACCGAGAATGGAGTCTCGAAGGTAGTATTTCGGCTTGTCGATTAAGGACCGTGGCGCTTGTAAGCAATGTGGATGAGACTATGGAACGCACCTGGCGCTTTGAGGTCTTGGACCAATGGCACGCGTCTGTCATGGGTGTTACCCCATCCGCGGTCGACCCTAGTTACGGGCGCATACTCCGATAAGCCCGATCTTGGGGGTGTCAAATCGGAACGCATAAACCGCGCCTTTGGAGAGATGGCGGGAGTACATGTTACCCTCGTGGGTTAAAGTCCCGATTGGAGGTGTACGGTACTCTCGGGTGGCGTGGGGACGCTTGTTCCGTTTTGAGTATCCAGGAAAAGGTTGATATATGCAAGCTTAAGTGCTACATATGTCGTGTGGAAAGAACTCCCCACCGGGTTAATCGATTTCGAAATCGCCGTGCTTCTCGGATATGGAGACTTGGTTTCCCCCTTACATCGTAGTTTAAATATGAAACTATGAAGAAATGGAATAAGTGATGGAATATCTAAGAAGTGTATGCTATAGTGTAAGATCACCTAGAATAGGTGAGAAACTAAATTGGGATTAAAATGTTGAAAGTAAGGATTCACTATTAGTAAGCTTTTCTGCAAAAAGAGTCCTTGCTTCTTGCTAAGCCTTACCTTGATTCCTATTAGACCAGCATTCCTGAGTCTTCTCTATTTTCTTTAGTCGGGTAAGTCTTGTTGAGTACTCCCGTACTCAGGGTTTGTTGACCCCATTTGCAGTGCACGACTCGTCTTTGTTTAACCAAGGTTATGTCGGTGGGCACGACATGATCCGGTTTATCTTCCAGCTTCTACCTAGCTTCATAATTAAGTTAAGTTTACACAAGTGTAACTTATTCACTATTTGTAAAGTAATGTTATTATTCTTCCGCACTTCGATCAATATTTTTATAACAAATGTTGTAATGTTGTAGCTACTCCTTTGTTGATCCTGGTATGAGTGGTGTAATCGGGGTTTCCGATGACACTCAACAGGGCTTCTTAAGTTATCGGGTGTATGCGCACAAAATTGCCAAAGGTCTTTGGGACAAAGGATGGCAAAGTGGGGCCCTGTGAATTAGGAGGTTACATTACATGAGGAGTATGTCATTCCTCTGAAATTCTATAAGGAAATGTCCTCGAACTCATAAAAGTACGCACACTAAAACAAGATGTTGCATGCTTCCACCGCCAAAGCTTCACTTCAAACCATGAGACAAGCAAGCAACATGGGTGATGCCATCCTCGAGAGATCATTATCTCGGAGACACGCGACCACCAAGATCGATGATGCACTTGAGGAGTGAGTAAGGTAAGAAGTCTTGTTCGGGAGGACTTGAAACACCGAACCCTCACCGGAAAGGTAAGATCGGTAGTTATCATGCATAGCATATTTATTTCCTTGCATTGCATAATCATTTTCCTTTAGCATATTTAAATTTTTGCATTAGCATTGCATTGAAAAGTTCTAAAGCCCCATGTGAATAATCTTAAGGCATGTAACAACCCATAAGGATATTCACCGTGGTGGCATAAAAAATAAATATGCATTCATCTAGTCGCATTCGCATCACAGTTCTTTGCATGCATATAAACTTATAGAACTTCAAAAACATTTAGAAGAGAAATCTTGCTGAAGTTCTATCTAGAATAATCATGATCCATCTTGAAAATCTTTAGACACATGAGGTCTATGTGGCCAACCACTAACGCTTAATTAAGTTCCACAAAGCTTTGTTGTCTATTTGAGTTCAGCAGGATTTCAAGGGAGAGAAACATGATAGGGCGATACTCTGCCATTTGTCTACCTCAACTTCCACATCAACAAACCCAACACTTCAATCCAGCTTTTTGGGGAGAGCACCCCCGTTATCACGATAAGTATCCTTACAATGTTATTATTATTAGCTAATATTTTGGTTTGCTTTGTTTGCTAAGAGTCTAGTTCATAAAGATGTTTAAAGAGTTTTTTTAGTAGAGTGTGATCTTTAGAGTGTGGGAATAAATAAATAAATAAATAAATAGGAGTGTATCGAGGTTTTCTTTTCCATCAACATAAAATGATCTCCGAAGCTAAATCGATGCTTGAAATGATGAATAGTTGCTCCGCTAGTAATTCCTTTTTCATTACCTAGCTTTCAAGCTTAATTTCTCTTGAGCCTTAAATGCAAAACTGTTTTTGACTTGAGACTTACTTTGAATCAAACCCGTGGGTTGCAAATTGCTTGCTCTAAAGTTTAGGTAATTGACGGATATGATATATAAGAGTCTAAGCCGCTATTGATCTTACTCCTAGTGATGCTAGATTTACGAGGTTTATTTTGAAACTTTAAAAGTGCACATGATAAGTTCCTCGTGTGACGTAGTGTTGAACCTCCTACGACAGCCCATATATACATGCTCCTTAGATTAGGAAAACCTTTTTAACATATATATAGGCTGCTTGCTTTTTATTGAGTTTGTTCAATCTTTGTCGACCCTTAGAAACTTGTCATGCTGATCATGTACACTCCACCACCATTCCATCTCATTCCATCTCATTCCACTCTATTCCATTTCACTAGATTCCACGCGTCCTACTGAAGATCTCTAGATTGGTTTTGGCTAATTAGTGACATCCTAGGACTAATCTCTCTATGCTAAGTGTTTGATTTAGTTGGAGATTGGTCAAGCCAAGGTTGGTGCATGGTGGTCATGGTGGATGGGTCGAGGTGATCCAAATGATGATCAAGTGCGCAACTTGGAGTGGTTCGTGGATCAAAATAGGCTCAAGGCAAAGGTATATCTATAGGGCTATTTTGATTTTGCACTCAAGACACCATAGAGGGTGTGAGTGATTTAGGATCGATAAGCTGTACTATAAAGAGGGGAAAACTATCGTACATATCGGTCCTCATGTGCCTCTAGGTTCAAAATTATTTGCATGCATTCTAACCTAGAGAGCTAACCCAACCTTCGAAATTGATTGTGAAAATGCTAACACACGAGCACATGGTGATGTACACGTGGTGGTGTTGGCACATTTGCGAAGGCGGTGATGGTTGTAGGGTTCAGATGGGTTTGGCTACCGCTCACCTCATTCGGCGCTTTTGAGAAAATAAAACGTCTATTTTCTATTGCGCTGGATGCATCGTGGTGATGAAAACATGCTATTCCTCATGCTCAAGTTGGTATACTTGTTGGATAGCATGTCGAAGCAAAGGCGACGGAGAAACGACGACATTTTCGCAGCTGAAATGCCGACCGGACCTGCGGCCGGACGCATGACCGACGACATGGGTTCTCGACCGGAAGGCCCGGTCGTGAGTCCTGGTCGGGTTCCGTAGAGCATGTTTTTCAGTCGATTTCGTGGCTCGACCGACGCCGAATTTGTGAGTCCGGTCACGGCCGGACCCGTTGACCGGACGCACTCGGTGTCGGCGGCGGGCCGGCCAGGCTTGGCGGTTCGACCGAAAGCTTCGACCGGACTCATGGACGAGTCCGGTCGGTCGCGTCCGGCCGGCCCGCGAGAAACATGGTTTCCTCCCCAACGGCTCCATTTCGTGTGTGGGGGGTGTATATATATGTGTTTGGCCGGCTTTGTGAGGTCTCTTGGTCATTTGAAATAATTCCTAACACCTCTAGAGCTGAGCAAACTTCCTCCTCCTCACTCTCTTTGCTTGTGAGCATCATTCTAGTGAGTTGAGGTGATTCAAGTGCACTTTGCTTTGATCTTTGCATCTAGTGGCACTTGGGGATCGTTGTGAGCCGGTGGATTTCCTTTTGCTCTTGGAGAGCACCACTTCTAGCCGGCTTGGTGATTGGTGGAGGCGTTGGCAAGAGAAGGAGATTGTTCTTGGCCACCTCCGGTTGATTTGTGAGAGAACTGTGCATCCTCGTCGGGATGACAAATTGCAATTAATACATTGCTCGTGTCTTGGGTACCTCTCATTTGCTTTGGGTGCAAGTAGCCTAAAGGCACTTGGCTAGGAGTGAGCTCCACCTGGCCCCACACGTGAGAAGGTCGGCACAACGGAGACTAGCTTGAGGGTGCTCAAGTGAACTTTGGGTTAAATCTCGTGTCTCCACTTTGTGTGATTGTTGTCTCTTCGTGATTGGCTTCAATTCGGTTATCTCATTGTATCATTCTTGGTGATTGGATTGACTAGCCTCGACATTGTGGTATATCACTTCTACACACTTGCATTACTTTCATATATATTGTGCTTGTGTAGTTTGAGTAGACTTGCTTAGTTTGCTAGAGTAATTAGCTTGTTCACCTAGTGGTAAGGTAGAGACTTAGCCTTTTGTGTGAATTAGAGACTATAGCAACTAGAATTGTTAATAGGAGGCTTGCTGACAAGTAGAGCTAGAGCAAACGCTTATATCGCAATTTGTTATTCTAACAAGTTTGTCTAGTGTTTTGTAGAAATTTTTATTAGGCTATTCACCCCCCTCTAGCCATTTAGGACCTTTCACCTACGCTATGCGCCGAACACGTCCTACGCACCCCCGCATCGCAGTCCAGCAGAGCGGCAACCGACCCGCCGGGGACGGGTCCTACGCTATCGCGTCCGACGCGCGTCCACGCTATGCGTCGGATGCGTCCTACGCTAGTCTCACCATCCGGCGCTCCTTTTTCACCAGGACCTTCGCCCGATCAAACAACCATAACTCTTTGATCCGAACTCCATTTTTGATGATCTAAGACTCTATGGAAAGATTACATAGAGGGATACACAACCCAATGCACAAACACCGAGTAATTCATGATGGAGAAGGACGAAACAAACGACTTCCATTAACTCCTTCCTCTTCAAACGATGGTTTGTGCAACTCTTGCCCTCACATCTCCTAAAAAGTTTTGAAGTTTAAATCTGAACATATTAAAAGGACAAAGCTTTTTGGATGCTCCATCTCCATGCTATCCTATGATAAAATTTGCATACTCTTTATTCCTCGCTAATATTCCTATAACTTGTGAGCTATCTATCATAGGGACCTCATGTTATCTAAGTGATTGGAATATGTGATATCGCTGGATGATTTGAACCTTGCCCTTTTATGTGAACTTGGGATTTGTTTTCAAAATTCAAAATTCGAATAGCATGCTCCTTGATGATATACAAATTCCTACGAGCCATATCAAGTTTATCAAGAGCAAAACCAAACACATATGCTACTTATCTTTGCATTGAGCTTGTGTCAAGTCTTGTTGACCCTTGTTAAGATAGTTGTCATGCCCCCAAGATCAAGATCACATACACTCCACATATGTCAGCTATTCCTACACTGGGAATACGCTAAAACATGCTCTGTCCACCATACCAAAAAAAGCTCTGCTCCTACACTAGGAGTAGACACAAAAAGATGTCTTAGAAATAAAGACTCCATGTTCTACCAGATAGTGATCTCTCTCTATATTTGTGGTTTAAGAGACAACAACAACAACAACAACATAGCCTTTAGTCCCAAGCTAGTTGGGGTAGGCTAGAGATGAAACCCATATGAAATTTGAAGATAAAAGAACATAAAAGGCACAAGACAAAAAGATAAAGATAGGGTAGATAGAAAAGGAAACAAAGTCATGGTTCGTGCACGTTGATAGCTAGCCTCCATGCGGTCCTGTCCAAAGCTAAATTCTTGGAGATATTCCACTCCTTAAGGTCTCTCTTAACCGCCTCGTCCCAGGTCGGTCTAGGTCGACCTCTACCTCTCTTTACATTATCTACCCTCTCTAGAACTCCACTACGCACCGGGCGCCTCGGGAGGCCTCCGTTGAACATGTCCAAACCATCTCAACCGATGTTGAATCAATTTCTCCTCGATAGGAGCCACCCGACCCCTATCCCAATATCTTCATTCGAACTTTATCCCTTCTAGTATGCCCGTAAAACCAACGCAACATACGCATCTCGATCCACGCTTAGTCTGCTGGACATGTCGCCTTTTGTAGGCCAACATTCAGCACCATATATAGCATCGCCGGCGAATCGCTGTCCTATAGAACTTCTCTTTTTAGCTTCGTGGCACCCTCTTGTCACATAGGATGCGGAAGCTTGACGCCACTTTAGCCAACTGCTTTGCGATTCTATGTCTAACATCTTCATCAATGTCGCCATCCTTCACGTAGCATAGATCCTAAATACCGAAAAGTATCCTTCTTGGCCACCACTTGTCCATCCAGGTGGCGTCCCCATCCTCGTGCCTAGTCGGGCTAAAAGTCGCACATCATATACTCGGTCTTGGTCCTACTCGCCTGAACCCTTTCGACTCTAGCGTGTGCCTCCACGGCTCCAACTTCCTATTTACCCTGCTCTACTCTCGTCCACTAGCACCACATCATCGGCCAAAGAGCATACACCAAGGGATATCACCACAGATATCCCTTGTGACCTCATCCATCACCGAGTAAATAAATAAGGGCTCGAGTCTTGACCCTTGATGTAGTCCTATGTTAATTGGAAAGTCACCGTATCGCCATCACATGTTCGAACACATGTCGTCGCATCCTTGTACATATCCTTGATGAGGGTAATGTACTTAGTTGGGACTTTGTGTTTTTCTAAGGCCCACCACATGACGTTTCTTGGTACTTTGTCATATGCCTTCCTCGAGGTCAATAAAGACCATGTGCAAGTCCTTCTTACGCTCCCTAAATCTCTCCATCAAGCTGTCATTACTAAGAAAATCGCCTCCATGGTCGACCTCCCGGGCATGAACCCAAATTGGTTTTGGGTCACACTTGTCGACCTTAAGGCGCGTGCTTTCGATAACCCTCTCCCAAAGCTTCATCGTATGGCTCATCGGCTTAATCCCCCTGGTAGTTAGTACAACTTTGAATATCTCCCTTATTCTTGAAGATTGGTACTAATATACTTCGCCTCCCATTCTTCGGGCATCTTGTTCGACCGAAAAATGTGGTTAAAAAGCTTAGTCGACCATACTACGCTCTCGCTCCCGCACATCTCCACACCTCAATGGGGATGCCATCGAGGGCCCATCTCTTTACCTCCCTTCATCCTCTTCAAAGCCTCCACGATCTCTCGCCTCAAACCTCCTCACAAAGCGTCTACAAGTATCGTCAAATGAGTCGTCCAACTCAAAGGTAGGACTATCATTCTCCCCATTGAACAAACGACTTATCGAAGTACTCTACGCATCGTCCTTGATCTCCTCGTCCTTCAACGAAGAATCGATCTGTCCCATCCTTGATGCATTTGATTTGGTTTATGTCCCTTGTCTTCCTCTCACGTATCCTAGCGATCCTATAAATGTCCTTCTCCCCTTCCTTCGTTGCCTAATTTGTTGGTAAAGGTCATCAAAAGCGACCCTTTGCTACACTCCGCGGCTAAACTTTGCAGCCCTCTTCGCTATCCTATAGCCCTCGATGTTGGCTGCACTCTTGTCAAGATGGGAGGCGCTTGAAGCACTCCTTCTTCTCCTTAATAGCCCTTTTGTACCTCGTCGTTCCACCACCGGGTGTCCTTCGCTTCCTTCTTGCCTCCCCTACTCACACCCAACACTTCGAGGCCACCTTCCGTACACATGTTGCCATCTTGACCACATATCGCTGCGCATCTTCTCCTTCTTCCCAAGGCCCCTCGCCTAGCATCCTCTCCTTAAACGATTGTGCCGCTTCCCCTCTAAGCTTTCACCACTTCGTCCTCGCAATCTTGACACATTTGTCCCGGTGGACACGCACCAAAAACGAAAGTCTGCCACTACAAGCTTGTGTTGAGGGACCGCACACTCCCGTGTATCACCTTACAATCTAGGCAAGCACTCCTATCCTCCCTTCTTGCAAGGATAAAGTCGATCAAACTCGAAAAGTGTTGTCCACTATAGAAGGTCACTAAATGGGATTCTCTCTTTCTAAAGAGGGTATTCGCGAACAACAAGTCATAGGCCAAAGCAAAATTCAAAACATCCTCCCCCTCTTAGTTCCTACTACCGTACCCGAAACCCCGTGCACTCGCTCAAACCCTACATTTGTTGCACCCACATGGCCATTGAGGTCTCCTCCTATGAAGAGTTTCTCACGATAGGCACAAAGACTAACCATGCTATCTAGGTCCTCCTAAAACCCGACTCTTGGCGCCTCACTAAGACCTACCTGAGGGGCATAGGCACTAATCACATTCAAGACCGAGTCTCCAACGACCAATCGGACTAGGATAATCCGATCACCTTGCCTCCTAACGTCCACTTGAAAGTGCATCTAGCCCTTTAGTGGGTTTTGGTGAATTGAATGACAACATAATTAAAGGTCTAATAAGTTTGCTAAGTGTTGAACAGGAAACTGAGTCTATTACATATACTTGTGGATTATGTAGTAACAAGTATATTCAAGGTTCAACAAGTAAGCAAACTTGATGGTATTCCACATAGTATGGAAGCAAAGCCAAATTGTGTATTGTTGTACTAGAAGATGATGAAAACAATCTAGTTCAAGCAAAAGACAACAATGCAAATGGAATCAAGGAAATAGCTTATATGTTGTGGAATATCATAGCATCATGTGAAAGCAAGCATACTTGGCAAAAGGCAAATGAGACAAGAGTTGATGATTTTGGATTGGTCTCTATAATGGCTTGTTTCCCATGAATAGAAGATTGAAATAAGTGTTGGAGTGTCAATCCAAAATGATAGGATATAAGGAACCGTGGAATTGGCTTGACCATATTGATGTTGATCCATGTATGTCTCTATGTGAGTCAAACCCAAGCTTGATTGGTCTCAACATTCATATCGCAAAAAATAATCAAGCAAGGATCAAAATGTTGAAGAAACGATTATTCAATGGTTGCTTGATATGATGTGACTTGAGTGTATCTTGATAAGGTGAAGATAGCAAGGAAAGGGCTTCGAGGTACTAAGCGAAGGTGAAGGGCAAGCGTTGGCTTGGGGCCCGAGGTACCATGGCTAAGGTGAAGAAGAGAGTACTTGCATTTAGTCGAGGAACTAATCAAGCTATGAGGAGTCATATTGTGTTGAGGATCAAATCATTAGTGTGAGTGACTTGAAGCCATGGAGGTGAACTCATATTTGTGGAAATGGTTCAAGTCACATGCACAAGATATATTTGCTCTAAGAGATGAGACAAAGATGATAGAGGGTGATGTACAAAGTTGATGGAACCTTCAAATGCAACGGATGGCAACCTAGACTCATGGAGGTTTAATTTCATTTATGTTTTGAATCTTGAGTTTAGGACATGCCGTACTATTAAGAGGGATCCTAGGACCTTTGGCTACATGTGAACTAAATGCTCAAACCTCCGGCTCAGCCAAAAAACATCACCTCACGGCCAAAAACGCAGGCAGTAGAGACACTTTTTTACACTTTCTTTGTTGCAGCGTGGCGCGATGCAGCGTAAGTGAAGAGGCAATGCAAGCAAGGCTTGCAGCAGCGATGCAGCGTGTTAAATCGCTTGGCGATGCGCGCAATCCGACCGTTGGGCCCGATCGGGGTATAAATACCATTCCTACCCCTCCCACAACGGTCATCCGGCTCACTTCATCTCCTACCTCGCGACAGCGGCGGCCGAAAAAGACCTCTTGCTCTCTCTCACTCCTCCATTGTTGCTCCTCCTTCCCTCAAGCCAAGATTTCGATTCCACCATCAAATCTTGAGGGAAAAGGCAACAAACCGCTTGTGGAGGCCGGATCTACTACTTCCCCAACTTGAAAGAGCATTTGGTTCACGTTTGGCGGAACCCTAGGGTTCTTTCCTCTTGGAGCTTGCTCCTAGACGGCTAGGCGTCGCCCCTTGAGCTTGCCTCTTCGTGTGGCAGCCTTGGGAGGTTTGTAACCTCACTCAAAATCAAAAGAAAATCACCCCTCATCTCAAGGGTTCACTCCCTTGACTTGAGAACGAGGGAAGGGGCGGCTTGTGTGGCGAATCCCAATCCTTTTGTGGATACCTCAACAACGTGGGCGTAACCCGGCCTTTGTGGCGACGGTGAACCACGGGAAAAAATCCTTGTCTCACGCGCGTGCTATTTACATTCTTGCATATTATTCTTGTGAGCTAGGGTTTCATCCCGATCTACTTTGTTGAGGAGTTCCCCGGCACATTCTATTGGATATATGTGATATATTTGTGTGCGTGGAACTTGGGATATTCACTCGATCTAAGTTTAGTTGCTTAGATTTCAAACCTGCGGTTTGTGTTTATATCGCGGCGAGGGCGGTGCCGCTAGCGAAAGCGGCGATTACCGCCTTGCAGACAGGCCGCAAAGGCCGCTTTATAGGCGGCGATCTGCGTTGTTCCGAAAAACCGCCGAGTTTATTTTTACAGGTGATTTTAAGGTACAGGCCTATTCACCCCCTCTAGGCCTCCTAGGCGACATCAAGGTCCTTACAAGTGGTATCGAGCTAGGCTCTCAATTTCGGGCTTAACCGCCTTGAGAGAAAGATGTCGACAAGTGAGGAGGTATCTCTAGAACTTTTACTTTTCGATGGCTCAAACTATGCATCTTGGTCTGCTAATGTGCTTGATATTTTTAGGGCCATGGGTCCTCATATAGAGCGGTGTAGATGTGAGCATTTCACCTCCTAGTGATGATTTGGACCATCTATCTAGAGAGGAAGTGAAATGCTTCCAATACAATGCTCAAGCTTCTAATGTTTTATTTAGTGCTTTGAGTGAAGATGTATTTGATCTTTGTCATATTTGGAGATGGTGAACCTCTTGATGATGCTCATATCATTTGGACCACGCTCAAAGAAAGATATGGCAAGTGCAAATGTGATGAGAGAAATCTCTCATTGGAGGAACCACTTGAGGAGTGCTCAACTTCACCAACAAATGATGAGCCTCAAGTGATTCTCTCCCCGAAGGCAAAATTGATCATGCCACATTCACTACCTCACCAACACATGGCTTAATGGATGGTAATGAAATGGTTGGTGAGAGCAATGTTTTTACATGTGGTACTTCTACTTCCTTTAGTTCTTGTGAGACTAACATTTTGAAGGAAGAAGAAGCTTGTGATCGGTGGAGGCCAAATGATGAATCCACTTCACCTAGAGACACAACTATCTATGACACATCTCATGTGTGCCTCATGGCAAAAGGTGAGAAGGTAAAATCAAAAGCCAAACCTCCTCCACCTCCTAGTGACATTTCTAGTAGTGATCTAAGTGAAAGCTCTAGTGATAGTGAATCTAGTGATGATGAAGAGTATGCTAGACTCATCCGAATCTAGATCCTAAAACTAGAGTCTTTCTTGCTCAACTAATGGCAGATTTAGAGAGTACCCAAGCTGAGTTAGCAACTAGAAATGAATAACTTGACAAGCTTGAAAGGTTGTATGTTGCTAACAAAGAAGCTCATGTAGTAGAAAGAAGTGAGTTGGTCACCTTGCGCAAAGGCCTAGCCAATGAGCAAGGGGAGCATGCTCTCACAAAGAAGGCAAACATTGCACTCAATGACAAGTATTATGTCTTAAAAGAAAAGCACAAAGAACTTGAGCTGCAATATAGCACTCTTTGGGAGAGCAACTCACATCTCTCTACCACAAGGGACACTTCTACTCCCTCCACTAGTCAAGGTTGTGGTAAATGCTTTAATCTTGATTTGAATGTTTATGCCACTAACCTTGTTGATATGGAGGCTATGAGAAAAGGAGATTGCTAGGCTCAATGAAATGATCAATGATGAGCTCGGGCACACAAAAAGAGGCCAATACAAATGCAAGCCAACCTTCCAAAGAGCATGTACTAGTAGAAACTTGTGATGATTCCATTACTAAAGAAAATGAGGAG
Source organism: Hyparrhenia diplandra (assembly GCA_015847255.1). NCBI lineage: Eukaryota > Viridiplantae > Streptophyta > Magnoliopsida > Poales > Poaceae > Hyparrhenia > Hyparrhenia diplandra. The sequence goes on along the minus strand of JADLZK010007075.1, from coordinate 143,582 downwards.
CTCAAGGAAGAGGTTGAAAGGCTAAAAAGGGACTTGATTCGGTTGGAAGGGAAATGCAATGCTCAACCTTCTCAAGATAACAGTGAAGGAATGGTGAATGACTCGAGTGTGTGCAGTTTGAGAGGAAGGAGCAAACTGCATGCGGTTCAGCTGCACACGACATCAGCCGGCGAAAGTGCGCACCCTAAGGGCGGCAGTGCCGCGCCCCGCAAAAATGGGAAGGCTATCAGTCTGTCTCCTGATCAAACTAAGCTCATAACAAAGATTACAAGGCATGAAAGCAACGCTACCAAGACCATTAAGGTGCAACAACAATCAAAGAAGACTCTCACCGGTTGCTTCAAGTGCAAGAAGGAGGATCATCATGTTAAAGATTGCCCCTTGAGAAAAGAAAGGAAGGGCATGAGCAAGATCCAAAAGAGGAAGAAGATGGCTCATGTCGAGTGCTCCAACATGGGACACAATGCCTCTATGTGTTCCAACAAGGTTGATGACCAAGCCACACCTCCAAAGAACAAGACAAGAAATTGCAAGAGGAAGTGCTATGGATGCAATGAGAAGGGTCATAAGGTTGCATCATGTCCTAACAAGATAGGTGAAGATCTGTCATCATCAAGAAGGAGGCACATCAACAAGGTAGCAAGCAAAATGCAAAAAGAGAAGGCTAACAAGACTAAGAGCCGCCTATGCTATGCTTGTAGAGGAAAGGGACATTTAAGTAAGGATTGTCCCATGGGTAACACTCCTAAGCTTAACTTGTCAATTGATTCAAATATGCTTAGGATGCCCAAAAATGACACTTGTGCTAGAGAGGTGATTGGTTCACCACGTGCTAGCACAAAGGTCATTTGGGTACCTAAGTCTCTTGTGACTAACCTTGATGGACCCAAGTCAGCTTGGGTACCACCAAGTTGTGCTTGATGAGTGTTGTAGGTACTTGGAGGTGATATGAAGCTTCGGGGTGCTTGAGCAAGTCGATTGAAAATATTCACTCAAGCTATCAACCAACTTACATTATATACTTTTATATGGTTGACCTGAAAATGAATCAATGGAAATATTTCATACTTCATACTCACCTCGGTAACTAGTACCTAACCCTTCTTATCTAGCCATTTGACTTGTGTAGTCTCTAGTAGTTCACAAATATATATATGTGTTTGTGGATTATTAGGAGTGGCTAGAGTGCTTCATGTTTAAATGAATTATTTGCCATATGATGCTTTTAATGGCTCTCTAGTAGAGCAAGATCTTATTCATGTTGTAGGTATTGAAGAACCACCTTGTGTTGCTGATCGGTCTTACGTGCGGTCTGTATTGATCTGGTCATAACTCCATCTTGAAAGTGCAAATGACAATCCGTTTGTTGGGTTTGAAAGTTAACTTGATGAGCTTTCATACCATGTGCAGCATGTACCAAGGAATATTGTAGATTGATACAGTTTTGCATTTGAAGTTGAGCATATGACAGACTGTAGACCTTCTGACCAGTCTGTACTTAAACTGATGTGCAGCCATAATAAAGTTTCTAAACAGATCAGCACTGGTGGATTTGGAAACTAGACTTGACAAGCTTTCCAACAAGTGCTCATTGACCTTCATAGCCTTTGGGAATCAAAAGTTATGAATGGTTCTTCCACTGCTCTGATTTTCACTGAAGTGGTCTGTTTTTCAGTGATATGGTCCATTTTCTGTGAACTGATCAAACCTTGATAATGGTGGTGAGTTGACACTTATGGAAGCTTAAATGGTTGAGATGTTCTCACCAAATGAAGTGGAGGATCCTCAAGTTGCTGCTGCACCAAATTCGGCCGACACAACTCGATGTAGTGTAGGCTGCGCACCTCTGTTGCAACACTTCTTGAGGAGCGGCAAAGCAGCGCTGAGCGGCGAGCGGCGCAGCGCTGTCTGGCACAACAGCCATTGATTCCACTCAAATTCATGGACAAAGCTTACAACTTTCATATGAGCAAAGTGAAGATGAAGATATTGTCTCATTCATTACTATCAAGAAGGGTGATGACAACTAAATCTTAAGTGCAAGTTATATTCAAAATTTACACCTTTGTGTCTTGTGTAGCCACTTCGGTAAATGAAGCACTTGAGGATTGTCATTGGTTATTGATCATGAAAAAGAGAAGACTATGATTGAAACTGAATTGATCATCTACACCAAGCAACATAGATGACTTGAGCTTCTTCCATGGACTTCAAATCAAGAATTTCAAGTTGAAGAAAGTTTCTCTTCATTCATGCATACTATGAGTTGGTTTGAAGGATTTAGACTCTTGGTTTTCGAAATGAAGAATACAAGCAAATTTGAAGAAGACCAAAGAGAATCAAAGTTCAAGTGAAGTAAATCCATTGATCACTCACAATTCAAGACCTTCATGCTCGATGGAATCTTGTCATATGGTAGATTGCCAAATTCTCATTCTTACATTATGGGCATCTATATGGTACAATGATTGTGAGTATCTGTTGGCATGCATATTTCATTTTGGATATTCTATTGTTGCCATGACCTAGACATAGAGTGTGAATCCCAAGCTCTTAAATGAATAAAGTGCTATGTGAGAAATTCAAATACTTAGAGCACTTATAAAAGGAGATTTGCTCTATGGCTAGAGTTGTGAGACTAATCTTTTCTCTAAGTGATTTATGTAGTCTCACTTGTGCGAGAATGTGTCTCTCAAATGGAGTGTGCTATCATATGAAGGCAATAAATCCAAACCATGTGATGTATTCTCTCTCTAGTTATTTTGGAAGTTAATTTGCTTATGTTAGCCACTCACCATAATATGGCTTAAATCTACCCTATGGACTTAAATGACCAATCATGCACATTCACATTTCCATTCCACTTAAAAGAATGTGCATGAGACATCAAGGGAGATTTAGTCCATGTTATGAGGTTTCTCCATTTAGTGACCCACTTGCCTTCTACACATATAAAAGGGTTACTAAATAAGAAGCTAGTGTTTGTGTTACTAATGACCTCTTGTGTTTGAGCTTATTCACGAAAATTCATAGAAGGTTGTGCTTATCAAATTGCATATATCACAAGCTTGAAGGTTTCTCTTCACCTAAAAGAAAGATGAGTTTTGCTAGAGGCCAACGAGATCAAAATCTGAGATTAGGCAAAATCAAGTTTGAGGTTGAGATTGGATGAGCTAAATTGGAGAAATTCACAAGATTGCAACTTTTGATAAGAGGACTGAATGGATATAACATCTTGTGAGTATTCTCAACCAAATTCACCTCAAGATTGGACAAGCGAAGAGCAATGAAGTGAATCATCAAATCTGTCCGAAATTCAGAATTTTGAGTTGGCTGTCTTCAAGCATGGGTTTCAAAGATCAAACACCGATGAGTTGACCTGAAACTTTGTGAGCATGATATACATGTATAGTACTTGTTGCTGAACAATTGACATGAAGATTTATTTGGAAGAAAATCAGTGTTGAGTTGATTAAATCAGCTTCAATAGTGCAGTTTCAGACTTGAGCAATATTGGTAGAATAATGTTTTGACCGATCAAATGGAGTTCAAATGAGCTGAAATTTTTACAGAAGTTAGTGGACTCATAGATGAACATCTCTACCAAATTTCATGCATATTAAGCTAGTGGTCTGAGAGATATGGATTTTTCTCTGAGGATGACAAAATCTAAAAAAAAAAAACTGACTAAATGGAATTGGAATGCATTGTGGCAACAAGATTGAGTTGGCTCTCTAGTTGGTCATGAAAGATTCATTGCAATTATGAAGCTTCAGTTTGATCTAAAAGAGTTTATATGAAAGTGAAAATCTCATGTTGACTTGGCTGGACAAGTGAGCAATCTCATGTTGACTTGATCGGACAAGTAAGCGCGGCTGATGCCGCGCCTCAAGCGAGGCGATGTCGCGCCCCACACCCGATCGGCGAGCACGGATGTAGGGGAGGCCCCTAATCACATAAGGGTCCAAATAAGTTGCAATCAAAGTACAAACAGTAACAAGTAATTGCAATTAGTTGGAACAAGAGGTGATCACCCAAGACTATTAGATTGCAAGAAGCTTGAAGGAATTGAGATCTGTTGAAGTATAGTGCAAAACTCTCCCTTGATTGTTAATGTGCCTAAGTGTACTTTGTGTACTCTTGCATGCACAAATTTAGGGGAAGGTTAGCCTAAATCTTGTGTGACTATTGGTTTCCTTCAAGTGTATGATGTGCAATCCCACACATTGAAAATGGAAGGATGGATAGTTCCTTTGGATTCTCTAGGTGCTTTACAATTATTCTTGGAGGTCTCGGTCTTCATAAACCAAGTGCTCCAGGTTTAAATGTTGAATGCCCCAACCCTTGAGTGGAACTAGATTTGAAAGAGTTGGAGAAAACAATTGAAGAGTGGACTTTCATTGCTAATCCTCCTCTCTAGAGCTCATCAAATGCATATGCTTCATCCCATTGATTACCCGGGGATCTTGTCTACAAAGATTGGTGACTCCTAGTTCACAATTGCAAACTTCATGAATTTTACCTTTTGCTCCCTGTGTGAGTTGCTTTAGGTAAAGAAAGAACTGGGAACCTAATATGAATCTTGGATGATCATAAGAGCTCTAATTCACCACAATTTATCAAGTGAGAAACATGGCCATCCAAATTATTGAAGTCTCACTCATGGTGGTCATATCAATATGGTGATCTATCTACCTTGGTGGTGGTATGTGTTCTTGGCATAATTTCAATTATTGCAAATTTATTGTGCCTTGACCAAGATATAGGATGAACTCCTCTTGACTCTTAAACCGATTCAAGTGCATTTCACAAGTAATTCAAGAAGTACTTGATGCATATATTAAGGGGGAGCCCATCCTATGCCTTGTGTCTTTTGAGACTAACCTTTTCTTCTAGTGATTTGTGTAGTCTCTTGCGAGAATGAGTTTCTCATGGGTATGCTACAATAACTCAATCCAGTTTGGTAAAGTTATCTCTCATATTTATTTGGATTGTGTTTTTATCTCTTTAGTAGCTACTCTCCATAATATAGCTTAAATTCCCTTGTTTGGACTTAACTAAGCAAAAAGTGCATATGTTCTTGACTTCCACATATATATGTATGCACTATCAAAAAGGGGGAATTTAGTCTATGTTATGAGGTTTTGCAATTAGTGACTCACCGTGCCTTCCACATCCAAAGGGTCACTAGTTGTGAAACTCTAGCTTGTGCAATTTAATGCTATCTCTTGTCTTTGTGAGTATTGTCTAGGTGATACTATGAGATATAAGCATTCATTCAAATTGGCATCAACTTGTGAAGATACTTTCAATAGAAGAACACTTGAACTTGTTGATCTTTGGGATCTCCATTGGTTGGTATGGATAGCTCTCGAGATAAGCTTTCCATAAAGTCCAAGATCACTGAAATCGAGTTCGAGTGAAAAGTTATGGCATTTTTGATGAGGTGACTGTCTTTGTTTACGTGAGTCGCGGCGTGCCGCACACACCGGCGGCAAAGGCCGCACCCTGGACAGGTCATGACAGTTTGTTTTTTGAACTCTAATGACTAGTTTTGGTTTTGGGCGCATATATACTCATCCTATGGCCCCCGAGCTATCTAAATACAACCAAAACATTGCAAACCTTCTACAAAGCCATATGAAGACTCTTCAAGTGATGTCAAAATTGCGAAGATCTTATTTCAGTTGATATTGATGGATAATCTTTAAATTTGATATATCAAGAAATATGTCTTCAGCTAGTATCTCAGTATGACAACAAGAGTTAGCAATGGATTTTCACTTGAAATGAAGCACAAGCTTGGGTTATCTCCTTGAAAATGATGATGTTGAGAGATGGGCACAAATGAAATTATCTTGAAGAAAGAATTACTAGTCCCATCAAAGCACTAAATTCAAATATTGAAATCATCTTCTTTGGGGAGATTGTGAGGCTTAGAACAAAGGTATATCGCTCCATGAACTCTTGTACTACCTTTGTGCATCTAGGCCCTTACATGCTAGTGTGTGCATGTGTATGCAATATTTTGAGTCACATCATGAGTTTGTTCTTATGGTGGAGATTAGAGATTTCAGTAGATATTTGGTTGATACCTCTAGTGGTGATGTCATGAGTTAGTCTCATGTTGAATGTCATCTTAGTGAGATATGAGCTAAATATACTAACTTCTCAAGCATCTTGACTTAAAAGCGTTGCATACTTTGTTTGGTAGAAATGCTAGGAAAGAAATCCTATATGCTAAACCTTGACCTACTCTTGCTCTCACTTGTCTACCATCATATTTCTTCCTTTTGGTGGAGAGATCCTTTTGGAGATTAATGCCAAAGGGGGAGAAATATTAAAGTGAGATTGATATGTGGATTTAAAGGGGTAAAGGAGAGGCATGTAAGATTTTTGCAAAATTTTTGTGGTATGTGCAAGGATGATAGCTTAAATTAATGATCTTTAAGGACCATTTATGCTAGTGTGTGACTTTCATGCCTTGTGTGGTGAATTGTTTATCTTTTGAGTGCATGAACTGTCATGAGCATCACGGTTATTATGTAACACCTTGCACCCCACGGATGCTAAGATATAGGAGAGTTCTCACACTTCATCTTAAATATGTGCATTTGGCATTTGAGGCCAAAAGTTGAATTTCCTTCAATGCACACATTTAGGGGAGCTCACTATATCATAGGATTCAAAATCTTAATGCTTATCAATCTCTTGTAAGCTTTAATTGTGTTGTCATCAATCACCAAAAAGGGGGAGATTGAAAGTGCATCTAGCCCTTTAGTGGGTTTTGGTGAATTGAATGACAACATAATTAAAAGGTCTAATAAGTTTGCTAAGTGTTGAACAGAAATGAGTCTATTACATATACTTGTGGATTATGTAATAACAAGTATATTCAAGGTTCAACAAGTAAGCAAACTTGATGGTATTCCACATAGTATGGAAGCAAAGCCAAATTGTGTATTGTTGTACTAGAAGATGATGAAAACAATCTAGTTCAAGCAAAAGACAACAATGCAAATGGAATCAAGGAAATGGCTTATATGTTGTGGAATATCATAGCATCATGTGAAAGCAAGCATACTTGGCAAAAAGGCAAATGAGACAAGAGTTGATGATTTTGGATTGGTCTCTATAATAGCTTGTTTCCCATGAATAGAAGATTGAAATAAGTGTTGGAGTGTCAATCCAAAATGATAGGATATAAGGAACCGTGAATTGGCTTGACCATATTGATGTTGATCCATGTATGTCTCTATGTGAGTCAAACCGAAGCTTGATTGGTCTCAACATTCATATCCGCAAAATAATCAAGCAAGGATCAAAATGTTGAAGAAACGGTTATTCAATGGTTGCTTGATATGATGTGACTTGAGTGTATCTTGATAAGGTGAAGATAGCAAGGAAAGGGCTTCGAGGTACTAAGCGAAAGGTGAAGGGCAAGCGTTGGCTTGGGACCGAGGTACCATGGCTAAGGTGAAGAAGAGAGTACTTGCATTTAGTCGAGGAACTAATCAAGCTATGAGGAGTCATATTGTGTTGAGGATCAAATCATTAGTGTGAGTGACTTGAAGCCATGGAGGTGAACTCATATTTGTGGAAATGGTTCAAGTCACATGCACAAGATATATTTGCTCTAAGAGATGAGACAAAGATGATAGAGGGTGATGTACAGGTTGATGGAACCTTCAAGTGCAACGGATGGCAACCTAGACTCATGGAGGTTTAATTTCATTTATGTTTTGAATCTTGAGTTTAGGACATGCCGTACTATTAAGAGGCATCCTAGGACCTTTGGCTACATGTGAACTAAATGCTCAAACCTCCAGCTTAGCCAAAAACATCACCTCACGGCCAAAAAACGACATGTAGAGACACTTTTACACTTTGTTTGTTGCCAGTGGCGGGCAAAGGTGCATGCAGCGTAAGTGAGGCAAGTGCAGCGCCGCGCAGTGCACAGTGTTAAATGTTAGGTGCGCGCACTTAATCCGACCGTTGGGGCCCGGTCGGGTATAAATACCATTCCTACCCCTCCCACAACGGTCATCCGGCTCACTTCATCTCCTACCTCGCGACAAAGAGCCGTAAAACCCTCTTGCTCTCTCTCACTCCTCCATTGTTGCTCCTCCTTCCCCAAGCCAAGATTTCGATTCCACCATCAAATCTTGAGGGAAAAGGCAGCAAACCGCTTGTGGAGGCCGGATCTACTACTTCCCCAACTTGAAAGAGCATTTGGTTCACGTTTGGCCCGAACCCTAGGATTCTTTCCTCTTGGAGCTTGCTCCTAGACGGCTAGGCGTCGCCCTTGAGCTTGCCTCTTCGTGTGGCAGCCTTGGGAGGTTTGTAACCTCACTCAAAATCAAGAAAATCACCCCTCATCTCAAGGGTTCACTCCCTTGACTTGAGAACGAGGGAAGGGACAGCTTTGTGTGGCGAATCCCAATCCTTTTGTGGATACCCCAACAACGTGGGCGTAACCCAGCCTTTTGTGGCGACGGTGAACCACGGAAAAAAATCTTGTCTCACGCGTGCTATTTACATTCTTGCATATTATTCTTGTGAGCTAGGGTTTCATCCCGATCTACTTTTTGTTGAGGAGTTCCCGGCACATTCTATTGGATATATGTGATATATTTGTGTGCGAACTTGGGATATTCACTCGATCTAAGTTTCGTTGCTTAGATTTCAAACCTGCAGCTTGTGTTTGTCCGCCAAAGCGCGGCAGTGCCGCGCGAAGGCGAGGCAGTGCGCGCAGACGAGGCAAAGCCGCACCGAAGCGCGGCGGTGCCGCGCAGACGCAGGCAAAGGCCGCGTTGTTCAAAACCGCCGAGTTTGTTTTTACAGGTGATTTTAAGGTACGTGCCTATTCACCCCCCTCTAGGCCTCCTAGGTGACATCAAGGTCCTTACACCACTACACCATCCTTAAGGCTCCTATCTATCAAGATGCCTACACCGTTCCTACCCGATGTTGTCCCCCCTGTACCAAAGCTTGAAGCCGTGCCCTCCACCTCTTTCGCCTTCTCGGCCCTTCCATTTGGTCTCCCCGAACGCATAGAATATTTACACGCCTCCTAGTTGCCGCATCGACTAGCTCTCTTAACTTACCTGTTAGGGACCCTACGTTCCAGCTACCTAGACGAATCCTAGTTGGCTCGGCTAGCTTCCTTACCCTTCGCACCCGTCGAGGAAAGTGCGAAGACCCTTGCTCATTTTTCACTACACCCGGCGCAGATGTAGCGCCCACTAAGGTTGCGACGACCCGACCCTTTTGCTCACTTATCATCGTTCCGGATCACGATACGACGCGCCACTAAGGGGATGGCGACCCGGCCCTTGCCCATTTGACACCACACCCGGGTTCCGATGTAGCGCGTCGCTAAGAGGGTTACGCCCCAACGAATTTCTTATGGGTTTCATATCCATTAGAGTGGCTGATTTTTACGCTAGTTCGCCAAACCTAACGCAACCCTCCTCCTTTACCCTAAGCTTGGGACCGGCTATGTTGAGACGACTCAAGAAAGTCTTCCAGTCAACATAGGGCCGGAGTTTGTGGTTTAAGAGACATGGCTATATAAAAAATAGGGACACATGAAGGTCCCATGAAAAAAAGGAATTGGACACATGAAGGTCCAAGAGTTAAAGAAAAAATGATGAGCACATGAAGGCTCATACAAGAAAAAAAATATATAGCCATGTTCTCAAGGATAAAGTTTTCATAAGAGAGATCACTCATATCAAGGAGTATAGTATAGGTTCCACTTTATAATATCCACACACATGCACTTCTTGATCTAGGGGTATGCCATCCTTCTCCTCGGATCCAAGCTTTGACCTAGCAACATATGCAGAGTAAGTATGCCTTCATATCTTTCCCTACCCAAAGATCCACATAAGCTTTTTAGAAGTAGGAAAGAAAGAAGGCAAAACTCTGATATGCCTTGGTGAGGAACCAAAACAAAAAAACGAAAGTGATCCGAAAGTGAATCATTTGAGGAGCTAAGCTATATTTACATTTTCAAAATCGAATGATAACCAAAGTTCCTGCACTTATCGGTGAATCCATGTTGTTCCATAATTCAATTACCCAAGATTAATATGCTAGACACATCAAAATTTCACAAGTGTAGGTGAAGCTTGGAATAACTTGTATGCAGGTTACATATCAAGGAGATCACCCATCTTAGTCCTTAGCCTTTACTCGAGGACGAGCAAGGGGCTAAGTGTGGGGAGTTTATTGATGGTCGTTTTCTACATATTTTATACCATGAACATTAGTATAAAACTACCGAAACACAATAGTAATAGGGCTTTGAGCTAACCATTTCCATAAGTTTTGGTACTTCCCTTGTTTTGCAGGGCAATATTGGAAACATATACATTTTGGGCCAAAACCAAAGGAAAACATATAGGAAATAACAAGGCCCTAAATGGACATAAGAAAAGCAAGGAGAAGAGAGGAGAAAATCCCATAAACATGAATATCAATATCCAAAGTTTGGATTCCAAACACAAGCCCAAGATGTCGAGGCCCGAATCCAACATGAAATGACGTTGGGCCACATGACATGGGTTTAGTATTTCGGGCATAAGTTTTTCATACGGACTCCGTTTTTGGTGAACCACCCACCAAAACGAAGCTAACGACGAAACCTATGTGCTCACAAAATTTGAGCCCATTTGGCCCATATCTTGGTGCGCGTGCACCTGAGGGTGCGCCCGCACCCATGCGGCTGCCAACCGGGCCCATCCTTCTCTGACGGTGCAATCAATGCACGAAAAGTGGCGGTGCGGGGTGGGTTGCCACGTTTACTGAACCTAGACTCCGTAGTGAGGTTGGTTTAGAGGAATATTCCATGTCACATTCCCTCTCCCCTCCTATAAATAGATGGCTCCTCCCTCTCATTCCAACACACCAAATCCAAGGAAGAGTCTCTCCCTCTCCTCTAAGAGAGCTCTCCCCTCTACTCTTGAGCAACATTCCTATGGGCTTAGTCCCAACCTATGTAGTATAGAGATCGGTGGAGGAGAGATGTGAGGGCCGGGAGCGGGGAAGTGCCAGACTTGTCGGTGGCTCCCTCGAACTTTTACCTCTCGGTGGATTCGTGCTTAGCTCCTTCACGGGATGTTGGCTATGTAAGTCTCCATGGTTCTGATAATCTTTATTGTCTTATGTTTACCAATACTTTATCTACTTGTTTATGGGATCGTCTCCGTCCTTGTGACAACTGCTCTAGTAGAGGACCTCGCCCTGCGGCTAACCCCGATCAACGCTAGAGTAGTAGTCATAGTGTAGACGTGGTTTCTATACTAGCGGCTACCTTCGTTTTGCCCCATTCATCAGACGGACGAGGTGGTAGGCGGCAGGTGGTGACAGCCTCGTCCGTCCCTTTTAATCCCCCACGTCTTGGGTGGTGCAGAGCATTTGCCGGTATTGCCTGGCTGACCAGGTGCGCTCCGGTGCCCGTAGTAAACAAGTAGCTCTAGAGCTTGGCTAACCAGAGACCCTAAAGGTGTAGGAATCCTTCTCTACAATCCTCTCCATCTTTGGCCTTGTGTGTCCTTGGGGGAACTAGCTAGGAGAGAGTACCTCTGTTCCCGTGAAAAAAATACAATACCCTAAATATTTCCATGTGAAAGCTACAACGACAATTCCGTACGTTTGCGGATTCATCTGCATACGTTAAGAAACGCCAACAAATCACCAGTATCTACCCTGCTGCCTTGTCGCGGCAAAGAACGGCACGCCATGACACGCCCCGACCACGACTAAACCTTGTGTGTTCCCGTCCGCCGTTCACTCCGGGTGGTTGTTCTTTGCCTGGTATCGCTTCTGCTTGCCCAGGTACATCGATCCGCCCACCCCGCCAGTGCTCGAAATTGATGGTGTGCCTGTCCATTGTACTTTCGCCAGGGTCGAAGTCGAAACCAAAAGCTTGTGACGTCCACCATGTTTAGATCCCCGAAAATTGGCACCGTAGCGAACTAAAAAACACTGTATCATTTTTCGTTTATTTGTGGTAAATATTATCCTACCATGGGGTAACTAGGCTCAAAAGAACCATCTCGCAATGTACATCTAAACTGTGCAATTAGTTATTTTGTTTATATATACATTTCATACTCTAAACATGCGTCTTGTGGTGCATTTAATGCTTCGATACTATGAAAATTTTGGATTTTTTTTAAGAAAAGTTGGGAAACTAGACGCACCTTTTGCCCACGTCCAAAATTCACACTGTCTGCATTCAATTCCTCGTCCAACGGCACGAGTCCTAAAGCAAATGGAACAACTATGTTGTGTTTCAGTCTCAGCGAAACAAAATCGTAATCGGGGAAAAAGAAAAACAAAAGCGGAGCAACTAAAACCGAGTCCGATTATTTCTGTACGGTTCCTATATAACACGTTTGCGGGTCCCTCGCCGCACGATGAGTCCCCGCCGCATTTGATTCGTACGCGTACAACTGCATGCGCCGAGATCCCTGCACCTGCACTTTCCAAGAAGGCAAGAACCTGAAATGCAAAACAAGTCACCGGTGCGCGCGTCCAGCTTATTGCGGGGCGCTGGATGGTCGCTTTATCTGACATGCATGGTACCTTTGTGCGGAAGACGCCCCACCAAGTCAACTGCATGCAGCCTCGCCCGATGCCTGGTGCCTGATTGAGGGCTTGTTTGGATGGAAGCCCGGACTACTTGTCTCAGCAAAAAGTGTTCGCCTCTAAGTTGCCTGAAATTTGATGGAATCTACCCTACGAGGCAAGTTAGAAGATGGTGCGTTTGGTTGGAAGCCTGTGCCTGGAAGACTAATAAAATATATAATGCCACATTTAAAACATACATTGTTATAGTTATAATGTATATAAGGGATAAATAAATAAAACCATCCACATATTTTCTTAATTAACAATATATACAAAATTACAAATAAATTAATGGATTTTCTAGCTATTTAAAAATCTCACAGGAAAGAGATTACGGTAAAGAAATATAATTAGAGTTAGTATGTACACATGATTCTAGCTTTACGTGAATTTGGTCAATAGGAGGTAGAATAGAAAATTATAAAATGTACTGTACAAAATAGCCGTGTGGAAAAAGAAATAATAAAGGAAAACTAAATTTACTATGGTAAACATTGTTTTAGGAACTTATTAAGTGACTATTAGCAATAAATAATAGCTTAATATAGTATGTATTAATGCAGCCGTGCGTGCAAATTCAGTTACTGGGCGGGCCAGCGACCATTTTCTAACGCCCTTTGGTGATGGTGCCCCCTGCGGGTCGGGAAGGTCTCCGGGTGTCATCCAAACGATGCACATCAACTTCCGTGCAAGGTCTCGTCGAGGCATATCAGCCCAGGTACGCATCCAAACAGGCCCTGAATGCCTCACAGGCTCACACATTGCCTGAGTTCTAGTACCGTATATTTTTTTGGCTGGCCCACATGGTGTACCCGCTCCATATGGTGGAACCCGTCCAGGCTTTTCATTTGCGTCCAGAATTTCAGTTTACATGCAAACTCGCTTAGAAATTTTAGTGCAAACTGCAAGCACGCCGATGGACTCGCACATGTTCGAAATTGTGGACGTTCCTTGTACTGCTTTTCTAATATGCAGTGTTAGCTGTTAAATAATTAATTAACTTTTCTTATTACCTTTACTAGTTATTGATTAACGCATATTTTTTATGGATATTTGTACATGTAGCGCTTGTATTTTTGGTTTACTTTGTCTTGTTTAAGTTTGTGCTCTTTTTTCTCCAGAACTGTAGGAGGGCGGTGGACTAATATTTTTGGTGAACTAAAATTTTCTCTCTTTATAGAAACATGCCCGTGCGTTGCTACTTCAAGAAAGTCTATATTATATTTTGTACCTTAAATAGAATTGTTTTATTTATTATTTCTCTCAATATTCTTTAGATATTCCTAGGATATTGGTTTTCATTACTCATCTTAGAGTCAATTTGTGTGTTACGGTCACATAATTTCCATTTAAAGTATTGCAACTACTCGTACTCGTCTATATTAGTCTTATAGTCTCTACATATATAAGTGTAAGAAAACCGTGTTGTATTTTCTTTTTAAAGTTCTTATGATCATTTATGAGAACGTTTTATGAAAACTGTTACACCAGTCTCTTAGGCTATGTGTTGTCAAAAAGAAAAAAAGGGTAGACTGTGTGAATAAAGGTAATACAAAGTATAAAGTATTAGCACGTAGATATTTATACGAAACAATTTTCAACAGATCATGATAGTATTTCAAAAGGTCTGAGACAACAAAAAGTTAGTACAACTGATATGTTTTGCTTATTGAAAGGACCTCCTCCTTTACTTGACACGTGCTCATGCACCAATCCTAAAGCAACCTTCTCACCGCTTCGCCATTTTGATTACCAAACGTCAGTACAGACGCCGTTAGTGTGCAACACATCCAACAACACAGACCGTTAGTGTACTCACGAAATGACTAATATTTGGGATGATGAAAAAGGTAGGCAGAATATAGACATGCATGTTGTTGACTGATTTTGGGACCACAGGAATAGAAAATTGGACATGCACATGCAAAGGTGCTCCGTGTTGCTTAAACTCTTATACATATTCCATTATTTATTCTATTATTATTAAATACTACTCCCTCCATTTCAAATTGTAAGTCGTTTGACTTTTTTAATATCAAGTTTGACCACTCGCCTTATTCAAAAAATTTGGGTAAAATATTGTTTTTCTTTTTGTTGTTGCTTGCTTTATTAATAAACATTTTTTAAAAAGTAACTTAAATTTGACTATGTTTGCACAATTTTTTTGAATAAGACGAGTGATCAAATTTGGAGTAAAAAAAGTCAAACGACTTACAATTTAGGATGGAGGGAGTACTATTACTTTTTCAAACAATCTCTCAATATTACGTTTATTCCTTTTGCTTTGTAATAGTATAGTACTGCACGTACGAATCTTTGCTAGCCATGACTCTTGGTACTGTATATGTACGACAGGCAAGGCCTTGGCCACATCACTGGAGCCAATGGCTAAGCGTCATACTAGTCATGGCTAAGAGCAGGTATAATAATGAGTTTATAGCCAAGGTAGTCGGCATTTTTTGATGAGGTGGAGAAGAGAAGAAAGGAGAGATGAAAGCTTGGCTACTAGTTAAGCACCAAGCTAGGCACGGATGCATAGGTAACAATGGGTCCCAACAGAGATGTATGTGCGGAGGAGGAGGAAAGAGAATGAAACATTTAGTATATACAAATATTTAGAGTCAAGTAGAATACTAACCATTGTATAGCTTGGCTCTTAAAACTTGGCTACTAAGCCAAGTACTTGGCTCTATTATTGTTCTTGCTCTAACAAAGGTAAATTGTCTATATATTGTCTATATATTGCTTATAGGGCCTTAGAATAGGGTCTTGAATGGAGGATCATATCGTATTAGCACACGTGTAGCTCAAAGATGCCATAGTCCAAAATGAAGTAACTTTTACTTTTAGGGTTACAGCAGTTCAGTTTTTGAACATCATAATTCGAAATTGTCACAGATAATTACAAAAACCGGGCACTCGCACTGTAAGAAAAAAATCATGATTGAGTTTTTGCGATTCAGGTGAGAATTAGGTGGAACTAAAGGCAGAATAGGTACATCAAGTGGCCCGAACAGTTAGTCATTCCAATTTGCTTATTTAATTAGCCATTAGTGTCTCAACATGCTGAACTTAGTTAGTCATTAGTACGTAACAATCAAACAATTTGGTACATCCAATTTGCTATTTAATTAGAAATTAGTGTATCAACATGCTGAACTTAGTCATTAGTACGTAGCAATCAAACAGTTTGGTACATCCAATTTGCTGTTTTTAATTAGACATTAGTGTCTCAACATGCTTAACTTAGTCATTAGTACTTTGGTACATCCAATTTGCCATGTACTCTCGTCACGTACATAGTGAACTTGGTCGTTAGTCACCGTTATGGGTAGTGAACTTCACCCAAAGAATACAACATCAGTAGCAACATGCAACAACAAGTAAGAACTCTGCTGCGAGTTATTGTGCAGCTAAATCTTTACAGCCAAAAAAAAAAAAAAACAGTAAGATAAATAAGTGCTATATCCTTAGCCGACCAGAACACATAGAGAATACCAGGTGCCTTAAAATAATCAGCCCATATATTCCTGCATTAAACAAGTGTAAAATGATGTCACTGCTAAGGCAATAAACTGTAAATAACAGAAAATTGCAAACTATCATTTTACGGAAGCTACTACCTAATCAAACTTCTGTGTAGAATTACCTCCATATAACCAAATCAATGCCATAAAATTTCATTGGTGCTATACATTGTAATACATGAAACAAATTCAATATGCAGACAAAAGAAACAGAATGGTGGTGACTTGGGAAAATACAATAAGTTCATGAATGGTGAGAACAATAAAATACAATAATCAACGATGCCTAACGTCATGAATTTGCAAGTTGCATACCTGATTAAATTTCACAGGAGATGCTTTACCTCTCAGATTTGTCAAAAATACTAGAGTACTCTCTAACTTACAAAAATCCTATTAAGACCTTGTACTTCTCATTGATCGTAAGGTTCAGATTTATACCTTCATGAACCTGGCCATCAACTGTCATTGACGCAGTCAGGGCAATTTGTAATGAACCTGCAAAGATGTACTGCAAGTTCAAATGATGTGGTTCTACTAGTTGATACATAGCAAGAAACTAGTTCAAAGATTTCCATCATAGATGTCAATATGATTTAGAGCTAGTTGAAATGTAGTAAGCAACGAGTTCGAAATATTTTTATCTGATATGTCAATAGGATTTATTGCTAGTGCAAATAGGTACAACATTTTTAAGTTGATATTGGCTTAGGATGTACAACGAGTCCAAATCTAAGGAACTAGTTGAAATGCAGCGTGCACTAGCACAAATGGCCCTGAACTACATTATAGAAAGTACCAATTATCTAGCAGAAGATTTTTACCTGTAATAGGTGTCGACGTACCAAAATGTGAAGAAAGCTCATCTTCATCCACTTCAACACCTGAAGACAGAGAGAGAGAGATATATGTACAGAGAGAATTAGATAGATGCATGAATCGACGTACCAAAATGTGAAGAAAGCTCATCTTCATCCACTTCAACACCTGAAGACAGAGAGAGAGATATGTACAGAGAGAATTAGATAGATGCATGAATCGACGTACCAAAATGTGAAGAAAGCTCATCTTCATCCACTTCAACACCTGAAGACAGAAAGAGAGAGATATACGTAGCAAAGAATAGATATTTGCGGTAATTTAGATATATCTGACATTTTCAGAAACACTCAAGAGTTCATAAGTAAGCTATTTATGTTCATAAGTAAGCAGCCCTACAAAATCCCCTTTCTACAAGAGGGGTGGCGACTGCCTGCCCTTCGTTCAGGACGCTCAAACATCTAACGGCCCCAAGTTTACTAGAAGAACAACTGATACTAGTTCTGTGTTCTAACTGAGCACAGGTAGCGCCGCCTACACAGCTAGAACAAAATTTTATCCTGATAGATGTCCAGTGCGTCTATGATTTTCTGTAGGAGCATCTTTCGGTGCAGGCGATACATGTAAGTAGAATGAAAGAAGGTTAATCTTAACAACCTATTGTCGAAAACTTGTACGCTTCAAAAATGTGAGGTCTGCAACCAAGGTGCATGTGCAGCATTGAGTATGTTCATAAATCCTTGAAAACAGAGCATTTAACTTCACTAACATAAACCAAGTAATCCTTTGCTCTTGAAAAGTTAAGATGAGCATACATCCTAGACAATAACTCATCTCCTTTCTTGATAGCATGTCCAGCCTTAATCATAACTTCAAGCATACGATCTTTAAAACGCCAATGCAGGAAGCAATTAGCATTGGGCGAGTGGTTCAACATATCTGGGGAGAAAGATAAATCATAATTTAGCTAAAGTACTCCTAATCAGAACTGGGAAACACACTACCAGTCATAACAATATTTTGAAGGCGAATAACTATAACGCATGACTGGGAGAAATATCTGATGTTAATGTGACAGTACATGTTTTTATGGCTTTTATCTCAACAGTTCTATGTACAAGCATCGTTCCTGTTATAGAGATTATCTAGGATTAGTTTTTGAGTTTTAACTTACATCTCAAACTAAGTCAAATGCTAGAATGTTGCATCTGTGTAACAGTAAATGAACAAGCATATCAGCATACTAAACTAAAAAACAAGGTAGAGTAAAAGTCCAATTGAAGCACATAATTAACCATATTTACATGATTATCATCTCAGGCTCATAACACTAGCGCCCTGTTGTTGACTTAGGTGTGCCTATGCATACTGGAGGGGAAAAAGTAGCGATTGGGAAAATTAAGTAAAGGAAGGAAATACCGGCATAAGGTGCTAGCACTGAAATGCAAAACATTGACCTGGACCTGCATCGGAATAAGCTTGCCGTCAATCTCAATGCAAATCGATGGAACCTGGACCTGCATCTCAACACAGATCGCCGGATCTGAGGTAGAAGACGAATCAAAGGGGAGAGAGTGCGGGGAGAGAGACGGAGAGGGAAGAGACGGTGGCAACGCAAATCGATGGAACCTGGACCTGCATCTCTTCGTAAATCGCCGGATCTGAGGTAGAAGACGAATCAGAGGGGAGACAGTCTTGGGGAGAGAGACGGAGAGGGAAGAGGCGGCGGCGATTGAGGTGGCGGCGACGTAGGGTGGTGCGGCGATTGCGGTGCTTGGCGCAGCGCGTCGGTGGCGATAAAGAGCCGGGCGGCGACGAGAGGAGAGCGGCGGCGGAGGCTTCAGCGACGGAGGTGGCGGCGGCCGCGGCGCAGGCCTCGTTGGCGATACAGAGGTGGCGGCGACGAAAAAGGCCGGAGGCGGATGAGAGAGGGGAAACTCGCCTAAAAAACGACCAATTTTTATGCGTACACATAAGCGAGGCATAAAACGAGGCACAATTAAGTTGACTCGAGCTGGGACCACTGGAATATAAAATTTCGCATGCACATGCAAAAGTGGGGTCGCAGTGGGGTCAGTTGGACATGCAACCGTTGGATGGCCGTCCAGATAGACTGGACGCGCGCACCGGTGAACAGAATTTTCCGGTTGAGGCAAGAACCCTAGCTACAGAGCGGAAGAAAGATGGGAAACCGCAGGGGCAGACGAAAGATGGAGAAGTACATGGCGCAAACCATGATCGAAATCGACATGCGGATCCCCGAGGTCCTCCGTGCCGCCTTCAGCATACCCCGCACCAATCTGCCGCGTTTGCTGGGGTTGCCCGGCCAACAGGACGAGGCGGCGAACTTCGCCGCGGTGCTGCTCGCGCCGCGCGGCGACGACAGCGCCAGCGCCAGCGACCCCATGGACTGCGACGAGGCGGAGGCGGAGGGAGACCTGGGGATGGTGTTCGCGTCCTGCTACATAAAGGACCACGACGAGGACGCTCACTTCGGGCACGCCGAGGCCGGCGTCATTGGCGTGGCCGACGGCGTCGGCGGGTACCGCAGCAGCGGCGTCGACGCGTCGGCGTTCTCCCGCGCGCTCATGCACAACGCTTACGCGGATGTGGCGACGAACGCCGTGCCCGGAACGCGCTTCTGCCCCCGCACGCTGCTGGAGCGGGCGTACCAGGTGACGGCCGCGGCGCGCACGCCCGCCGCGTCCACGGCGGCCATCGTCTCCCTCGCCGGCCGGACCCTCAAGTGGGCGTTCGTCGGCGACAGCGGGTTGGTCTTGCTCCGGGACGGCCGGATCCTGTTCCGGTCGGTGCCGCAGCAGCACCACTTCAACTGCCCCTATCAGCTCAGCTCAGAGCGAGGCAGCGACAGGATCGCCGACGCCGACGTCGGCGAGGTCGCCGCCAAGGAAGGCGACATTGTGGTTCTGGGCACGGACGGGCTCTTCGACAACGTGTTTGACGACGAGATCGAGCGCATCGTGCGGATGGGCACGGCCTTGGGGTTCGCGCCCGAGAACATGGCGGAGGTCATTGCGGGCTTCGCTTGCGAGGCTGCGAGATGCCACGGCAGAGACACACCGTACAGCAATTTGCGCCGGACACAGCCAGGGAAGGATTTCTTCGCCGGCGGGAAGCCGGATGACATCACTGTAGTCGTCGCATACATTGTATCATGCCCTATTCGATCTGAAACAAACAGTAGTCGATTGTGATTTTTGTAACGATTTTTACAACTCTTCAATCCCATGTATATGTACAAACTTAGCTGTAAAAAGGTGCAGCCTAGAGCCCCTAGAGCCGGCTTCCACGGCGAAACTTGTCAAACACTTTGAGTCAAAAAAAAAAAAAAAACTTGTCAAACACTGTAGTCCGTAGACGAAACAACTACGAGGACAATGTGCTCTAGGATTCGTGTCAGGTTAAAATCACTAACCTTTGTGTGTTAATACGATGGCACAGAGGCAGCATTTTTGTTGGCATGGGACAATGTGCGGATCAAAGTTGTTCTCCTCGTTCCCGTGAAGTCTTGTTCTTGAAAAAATATAAGGAGATGATCCATACCACTTATGTGATCATATAAATTCGTGTATCTCGGCTTCAATTCTTGCTAAAGCATCTAACTTGGATTGGAAGATCCAACAATTTAAGCCCAACAGATGACGCAAGAAAGGAGGATTTATTGTCAAGCCAACAAGTGCCACCCCATTTATCGCTGGTGATTTCAATCAACCTCATATACAAGGCCAGCGATTAAAGTAATGTTAATCTCTCAATAGAAGGTTGATTGAAAAATTCAGAGCTGCATTGGATGAATGTGAACTCCTGGAGATCCCTTTACAAAATAGAAAGCTCACCTAGACGAGCGAACGAGAATGCTCGACCC
This sequence comes from Hyparrhenia diplandra, assembly GCA_015847255.1. NCBI lineage: Eukaryota > Viridiplantae > Streptophyta > Magnoliopsida > Poales > Poaceae > Hyparrhenia > Hyparrhenia diplandra. The sequence continues at coordinate 122,708 of JADLZK010007075.1, read as the reverse complement.
TCGTGAAATTGGACAAGGTCTTTTGCAACGCATCTTTTGCAATGCCTAACTAATAAGGATGTCGTGTTCCCAAATTTTGCTTCGTAACGCGCTATCACGAGGTGGTTCAGACCAAATGTCCAATCCTCCTGCATGACCAGCAAAGCACTGTAAAGACGGTTGCTTTCATATTCGAGAACTTATGCACCAAAATCATCGATTTCAGTGAAGTAGTCTTACGCGAAAAGCTCCTAGAAATGGCAAAAGAGCTGAGAGCCTGGAGCAAGCCTCTCTTCAGCCTAGAGCCCCCAGACAACCCTCCCACACGCACAACTAGATGTTAGAGTTGATCTCTATCAACGACCAACTAGATCCTTAACTCACGCCCAGGGGTGCCCAGCCACACACTAGGGTGGTGGGCCCTCGTCAAGCAACACATACAAGCAGGTAGAAGTTGGGGGGCACACGACACGAGGTTGATCTAATGTTTTAAAACTCTGTCTAAGCTACTTAGTTGTTATCCTCTTGAACAACTGAGTGAAGCTATAGCGGAGATATCCGTAGCTAAGACATTTAGCTGTTTTTGCAAAACTCAGAAAAAAAAAAAACACAGAATATTGACATATTTTCAGCACATTGGTTAACAGTTTAACATAAAAGAGTAGAAATAAATAGTTAATCACCCATTTAAGAATAGAGAATACACGAAGAATACGAAATATTGATGTATTTTTAAGTTGGGCCCCACAAGCCCAATTTTATGGGCCGACAAAATATTAGCTGCCACTAAAATACGACCCATTTAGCGGTTATCTCCATATTTATCTAGCTATTAGCTGCGGTCATTTGTTTTTTTTTTAGATAAAGGAAAATATATTCCGGCATCGATCATCCGAGGATGCATCGGGCCAACAAAATTACAACTGAAAAACAGTGTTACAGGTAAGACCAAAGTCACCCGAAAACACTGGTGCATTTAAAAAAAAACAACTAAAATTCAACCACCATTGGAGACTCCAGATCGTGTAACCTGGCAACAGCATAGAGCCCCATAGGCGTGTGCGATGAGCCGCCACCTTGATGCCAGCGCTAGCCGACATCCAAGGGATCTTCCACCAGCAACGTCTCCAACGAGAAGATGCCATCCAAAGATGCCATCGCCGCCCACCCAACTGGTGTAGGTTTTCACCGTAGAGATCGATCCACTTGAAAAAGACAAATCCTCCAGCGAGGAAAGTGGCGCCCTCGCCGTCACCGCCGTCGAAGTAGTGAGCAGCCAATGCCATGTCCCCTAGGGCCACGCCCGTTACGCCAACCGTCAGCGATGTGCACCGTCGCCGAAATACAAATCTTGAAAATGCCGACGTCCACTGCCATCCTCGCCGTCCCTTTCCACGACACCTCCACCTTGACGAACTGTGGAAGCCACCGTGGCTGGCCATCGGGTTTATCCCCGATACAGCCAACCCAATTGCTTCACCGTCGCCGCCATCCGAGAACCCGAGAACACCGCCACCATGGTCGACGTACTGCGACGCCCATCGTCCTGGGGTTGCCGAATCAGCCCGCACTGGGTTCTCCAGCGCCCAGATATGGGCGGTCGACTGCGCCACCATGGGGTAGGATTCACCTCCCGCCCAAATCCCCGCTCTCCATCACATCGCCATCGCCGTCCACATCGCCTCCAAATCCCCAGCCCAGAAGACACCGTATCCAGCCACTAGGATTGAGGATTCGATGTCCCACGCCGCCGCCATGAACGCAGCTGCAGACTCCAAGTCTGGGCGCTGGATCCGGCTGCACGCCAGATTCTGCCACGCAGACACGAAGAGCGCCTTCGCTGCGCCACGCCGAGGAAGAAGGGGAAGACGGGGAGACAAGCGCCACCGCCTCCACCTTGCGCCGGCAGGGCTCCGGCAGGTGCTGCTGCGGCAGGAGGCGAGCACGCCTGCCGAAAGCACCACGCTGCCGCACGACGCGCGGATCGCCCGCCGCCGCCGCCAAACACAACCGCACGCCGCCAAACGGGAGGGAGCCCCGCCGCCGCCATCCCGCAGGCGCGGGCCTTGCCGACGCCCCACTCAGCGGCGGCGGCGCGGGCGAGGAGTGAAGGAAGGGGAGGGGCGGTGCCTAGGATTTGGCCGCCGCCCGAGTCGCCCGCGTAGGGAGCGCTCGAGGGCTCGAGGGCCGTACGTCCAAGGTGTATCATGCCCAAAAAAGCAGCTGCGGTCATTTGTTAGCGCTAAAAGTTACGTATCTTAGCTTTAACGTTGTCCAATAGCTATCTCCGGCTATAGCCCGAGATTTAAAACTTTGGGTTGATTCGACCGAGCCTCCATAGCCCCACCGATTCTTTATTGACATTAGGTGTAGATCAGTGGGTGGAAACATTTTGCTCACCAGCCTGGTGTGTGGCTGGGCACCCCGACCAGGGCGCGAGTCAAGAAAGATCAACTTTAACACTAAACACCGTTTAATACGTTATTATTCTTTTTTTTTTTTGAGAATAATACGTTATTATTCTCTTTACAAGCACACAAGAATATTGATATTTGGACTAGTCCTCCAACATATGCAGAAGGCTTTATAGTTTTGTTATCTAGTTTCACGGCTCTCCATTCATTCGATGAATAGATCGAGGTTCCTCTTTGCAATACTACGCGCCTCACCTGCCATAACTATCTCCTTCATCCCATTCACTTTCTCTTGCAAACGGCTACCCTCCTCACCCTCCATGACCCTCTCAACACAATCCTTCACACAATTCCTGTCAGTGCTGGCTATCACGATCCCAGCCTCCCACATCTTAACGACGTAGGCACAGTTGATGAACTGGTCCCCGGAGATAGGGTAGCAAATCATGCGGACTCGGTGCCTCACGGCTTCCAGCGTCGAGTTCCAACCGCAGTGCGTGATGTAGCACCCCACAGCCTGGTGACTGAGAACCTCCTCCTGCGGCGCCCACGGGACGATCTTGCCGGTGCCACCGCCGGCGACGACGGTCTCCACGAAGCCGTCGGGTAGGCCGGCGCGCCATGACGGGTGGTTCTTCAGAACCCAGAGGAACGGCCGGCCGGCGGCCTGCAAACCGAGCGCGAACTCGGTTATCTTGTCCGGGCCAATCGGCGCGACCCAGCTCCCGAACGAAACGTAGACCACCGACCCGGGACTCTGCCGGTCTAACCAATCCATGCAGGTGTTGTCCGCCTTCCACATGGGGTGTGTTTAGATCCCAGATTTCTCCCCAAATTCCACTATGCAAAAAGAAGATTTCCCATCACATCAAAATACCGGCACATGTATTGAGTACGAAATGTAGGTAAAAAAATAAACTAATTACACAGTTTAGATGTACATTGCGAGACGATTCTTTTGAGCCTAGTTATGCCATGGTAGGATAATATTTACCACTAACAAACGAAACGTGCTACAGTGTACGATGTGACATCCGTCCAAAATTTTGCACCAAATTTTGGGTGTTAAACACACCCATGGTGCAGGCCGCTGCAGTGCTGTTCTCGGCACGAGCCTTCGACAAGATGTTGTTGCTTTTTGAAGAGTGGCCCGACGTGGAGGATGCGCTGGCCCGGCGGCGGGTCGTACCGGTCGGAGTCGCCGGCGCCTTCGCCGGGGAAGGAGTTGACGAGGATGGTGGGGAGGCGCCTCGCGCGGTCCATGGTTCGCTTCCAGAACGCGAACCTGGATTCCTGGGATGCCGCGCCGCCGACGAGCCATGGCAGATCTTTGGTACTCAGTTGTAACTTCGAGGGCAGTATCGGGTCTCCGATCTTTTGGTGCTTGTTCACTTGATCTTCGTCGACTCCGTTTGTTGACGACGGTGGCAGTGGCGCACCTTCATTTCAGTAATTGTAAATCTTTCAGCATTATTTTCATATAAATGTCATTCTATTCTAGGCATGTTGGCCGTAGATTCTAGTGATGGACGCGATGCATGCTTGGAGCATTGCAACCTGCAGTACATAGCTAGGCAGGCATGGTGTCTGGGCATACCGGATTCGGAGATGAAGCCCTTGCTGATGAGCTCCGGAATGGCTGCCACGATGCGGTAGCTCGCAAACATCACCGGCCAGAACCCCACGGCGGGCACGCCGCACCGCGCGGCCACGGGGACGGCCCACGATGCCAAGACGTCCACGACGAGGCAGGAGTAGGACACGCCTGCTTTCATGAGCATTCGCTCCAGGTGGGCCGGCATGTGGTGCTCCATGGCGTGCACGATGGCGGCGAAGCCCGGGGTTCGCCTTCGTCTCCGCCGTCGTCCGGGACGCCGCTCGGGATAGGCACGAGGGCAAACGTGTCGGCGCTGCAGGCATCGCCGCTCTTGGTGGTCTGTCCCATGCGACGGTGGACGAAGTCAGGCACCGCTACAGTGGCCGCGATGCCGCCGCGGTCCGCGAGGGCGCGCGCCAGGTGGAGCATCGGTGTGATGTGGCCCTGCGCCGGGAATGGCACGGGAGAACACGATTGCGCGCTGCGCCTGTGTCGATTCGGCGCCCATGCCGGCGCTTGCTGCAGGCCTGAACTATGGTGGTGCGTGTTCGTGGATGGGTGTAGTCACCTCGGGGACCGGTCAAGATTTATAGCTAGGTAGCTAACTATAGTAGACATGCACTGTCTTTTTTTTTTTAATTTGGCAGTCAGAGGATTTAGGCTGTACTATGGTAGTAGACATTCACATGAGCTCCCTATGTATCTAGTACCACCTATTACTATCACAGACATTAGCTAGCCTATTACTATCGCGGACACCTGCATGATCCATTTAAAACCCTAATTCTCCAAAAGTTTTTTTGAGCTCATTATATAAATTCTCGCTTAAAGAGTTATTCCAATAAAAAACCGCTTTCATAAATCTTGCTATCCTCCAACAGTTTCTCTATTTCTTGTTCGGCGCCTTGTAGAGTCAGTTCCATTCTCTATGTTTGGTGAACAAGAAAACAAGAAAAAAGAGGATAAGAATATTTTAATATCTAATTGAAGAAATTGTAGAAGAGTGTTTTTTTTTTTAAATATCTATTCCTATCACGATGTAATGACGATATATAGGGACTCTTGAAGTTGCTCTAATGGCTCACAGCTAAGGCTCAGTTTGAATTTTTTTTCTCATGGTAATTCTAAATAGTGATGTAGAATTTGGATTCTATATTAAAAAAAAAATAGATGTATTTGGATGTCATTTTCATATATAGGTATTAACTAGGTTTGCCTACATAGTGACATAGTTTTAGCTACCCCCTCCGTCTATAAAAGAATGCAGCTATAAGAAGCATGCCGATCAACCTAGCTTAATTTTTGAACAAAGTTTATATATAAAACAATATTAATATTTATATTTATATTTTTGAATAAATTTATTATTAAAATGTATTTGATAACTAATCCAATAATACTTGTTTTGTTTCATGATTGTTAGTAACTTTTATATAATTTCAGTTAAAGTTTAAATTGTTTGACTTCTTGAGATGTGAGAACTGCATTATTTTCTGGACGGAGAGAGTAGATACCAAGCTAACACTTAGCTAGTCTAATAATCTATATTCATCTACTAAATTTTAGCAATTAAGCATTAGCTGTTCGGATTCAAACAAGACCTTCAGCGAACCTAGTTAGTTGGATCAAACAGGATCTTCGTTTGCCTTCCCCGTGTTCGTCAGAGGGTCGGTATCCCTCTCTGTTGACTGTTCACATGTATATGTTCTGTCATTTTTTACTAGCACAGGTACAGACGAAGACCGACTGCTCAGGATTCATGTGCACCATGTGCGGTATACAAAATATTGCATCATCAACTTTGGAATCTTGTTTTTTTTTTTAATTAAAACTTTGGAATCTTGGTTGTGGCGATGCCAAACACGTGGTTATTTGTCTCAAACAAACTTCAGTTGAGAGGACGACGTCAATAGAACACTTCTCCTTACTCGTAGCTCAATATGAATGCTCGGATGTTGTTCCACAGACTAATTAATCTGTTTCGTCAACACCAAAAATCACATCTTTGGATTACCATGATTCTTTAATGACTTTACTCGTTCGGAAATCCAAATTTCAAAGGCAGCGCGCTACTAGTCACCAACTGCCACAGCTCAAGGGCACTAGATAATTACCTTAGTCATCGTCAAATAAAAATAACAAGGTAGATTAATCATCACAATTTTTCCCCACGTGCACATCTGCATGGTTGCCACAGCTGAACGTGTAGCTCGTTTGGCTCGCGAGCTGACTTCGAGTTGGCTTGTTGCAGCTAACGAGCTAAAATCTTGGCTCGGCTGCCTCGCCTCGTTATCCTAACGAGGCGAACCGAGCCGAGCCGAGCCAACCACGAGCCGAAAGTGAGCTAACGAGGTTCGAGTTTTCCATCTAGCTTTACATACAACCCATGATCGACGAAGTGGCAGCACGTCATGGCCAACATTAGTAAACACATTGTTGTCTTCTATCAGTACATTTCATCACTGTTTCGCAATCAAAAAAATTGGCGATTAAATAAATTGACAAGACCCGGAGCGGCTGCCTCTGGAAAGGAGAAATGTGAGTGGGTTCATTGTTTGACGACGTGGCCTAACTCCTAAGGCAGCAAGACCAAAAATCCTTTGGTGAGCTAGGGATTGTAGATCTAGAAAGAATTTGAAGATGTTTAAGATTGAGATGGCTTTGGTACGAAATGGGTGAATCTAATCGGCGCACCCCACCGTGTGACCTCATAGACAAAGCTCTCTTTCGCGCTTCGAGAGGTATCACTAATGGTAGGGGTGACAAGGTAAGTTTTGGCATTCATCTTGGCTAAATGGTCGTGCGCAAATTGACATTGCACCCAACCTTTACTCGTTTGCATGGAGAAAAAACCAAAAGGTAAAAGATGACTTGATACACACGAATTGGACAAGAGGACTATGGAGGATGGACTTTGTACAACAAATGATTGAATTCGTTGAGCTTTTGAATCTTGTAAGTGTCGTCTCATTGGTTGATCGGGACGACACTATTTCTTGGAATATTTGGCGCAAAATTGGCATACTTGGCGCAATTCAAAGGGTCCAACACCTTTCAACGCCAAGTCCATTTGGAGGGCACATGCGGAGGGGGGGTAAACACCGTTTTTTCACATGGCTGCGAATACAAGCATAAATATTGACAGAGGATAAGCTCTTGCAAAGAGATTGGCCAGGATGTGCAGCCAATGCAGGAGTGTTGCACGAGTGGTGGGACAACCCTCTTCAGGAACAATCAGACACTCAACAATGAACAACAGCGGCAATGGATCTCACTATAATATAAAACAAGTCACCCCCCCGCGTCGTCTCCCGAGAGGCGACTTCGGGCACCACCCGTCGCCGCCGCCGCCCCACACACACCAACGCCTCCCCCGGCCGCCACTGCAGTCCCTCACACGGGCGGCGGGTGTGTAACGTCCCGCCTCCTCGAGGCCGGGCCCGCTTACATCTGACAGCTCTCTAAGGATCAAGACTGCCCTCACAGACCAACACCACGTGTCTTTTCGCGCACTTTGTCCTCACTCATGCGCACCCGGAAGGACTTCCTGTTCGGTCACCCATCGCTCCGTGCCAAGCACGCTTAACTTTGGAGTTTTTAAAGATGGGCTTCGGAAAAGAAGTTGCAACTTATTGGCATGAGTATTCTATCAACCTTATTAAGCCCCCGAGCGGTGTCACATACTCACCCCCTTTAGGAGACCGACGTCCTCGTCGGTCAACCCCAGGTTAGGAACGTCCCCTCTTGGCCACGTCCCGTGTGTCGGTGCGGTCTATGCATGCCATCTTTGTGTGACCACGCCGGGTCCACACCCGCCATGCGCACCATGCTCGCAAGAATCGACACACGTGTGCGCGTGAAACCGCAAGGGTCGGCTCGATACCATTTGTAACGTCCGTGTAACAGAACCTTCCAGATTATAGGGCCCACATGTACTAATTATCGGTACAACGACCTTTAATAGCCTCATATGTGCACCCATAACCTGAAAAGTACTATTAACTATTCCAACGGGATCCGTTACAAGGTCATTGCAGTATTACAACAGTTTTTCATACATAATCGAGTAAAACAAATGAAGACTTATATTACAATAATTTTACAACCATTTATCTAAATCAAGTTTTACAATATATAAGTAGGAGTAGCGAAAAGTTTATTACATATTTTACACTAACGCACCGCCCACGGGTCTCACAACTCACTCATCTTCACTTTCCTCCCCGATGGATCGTCATGCAACACGGTCCCAGTGCGAGACACTACCTGGTCCTGCAACATGGGTTAACAAACCCCGAAAGTGCGGGGAGTACTCAACAAGTCTTACCCGAATAAGGAAAAATAGGAGAAGACTCGGGAATATTGGTGTAATAGGATTCAAGGTAAGGCTTTTAGCAAGAATCAATGACTCTTTTTGCGAGAAAAGCTTACTAGTAGTGAATCCTTATTTTCAATATTTTAATCCCAATTTAGTATCTCACCTACTCTAGGTGATCTTTTACTAGAGCACACACTTAGAGATATTCCATCACTTATTCCATCTCTTCATTGTTTCATAATTAATCTACGATATAAGTCGGAAAACCGAGTCTCCATATCCGAGAAGCACGGCGATTTCGAAACCGATTAACCCACTGGGAGTTCTTTCCACACGACATATGTAGCACTTAAGCTTGCATATATCAACCCTTTCTTGGATACTCAAACGGAACCGCGTCCTCACGCCACCCGAGAGCACGTACACCTCACACCCGAGGAATCTAACCCATGGGCATCCAAGACTTAAACGGAACCGGCGTCCCTCGCCACCCGAGAGCACTCGCGGACGCGGTGTTCGGCGTGATGGGGTCACGCGGCAAAGACGAAAAGGGCGAGTTAATCGTGACCAAGAGGTCGAGGCAAGGCGAAAAACACGACACGCCCCAACTCGAGGCTCACCGGAGAGATGGAGACGGGGTGGGCCATGCGGCCGGCGTCCTGCCGCGACCCGAGGAAGATGGGGTTGCGCGGGCGGCCGGCGACGAGGCGGGTTGCGGCCGGGTTCCGTAGACGGGCAAGAAGGCTGCGGAGCTGCTGGGTAGCTAGTTTAGTGAGAAGGGGCTCGACGGCGACGGCGTGGCGCGACCCGGAAGAGGTTTTCCGGCGGGCGGTGGCGGCCACACCTCCGCCTTGCCTTTGACGCGCAACCAAGCCTCGTTCCAAGTCCCGTGAGCTCCCCGCCACGCCCATGTAATTGTTTTCCATTTCGTTCATGGTCGACGCGGAACGCCGCCGTCGCCCGCGCACGCCGGTGAGCACCGCTGGCGTCGTCGCCGGCGAGCACATCCCGGGGCCAAAAATCAACGATAATGAGGCGATTCGCGTTCCACCGGCCGCCCGACATCGTTTCTAACGGGCGGTTCGTCACTGTTCAAAGCAGGCCGGTCCATCATGCACAATAACAGGCCACGAACAGTGCCAGGCCGAGTACGATCGGGCCGATTCAACCCGAAACCCTTTTTCATTTATGAAATGTTTTATTCAATTTCATTTATTTGAATAGTTTCTGATTTTCCAAATTTCATATAAATTCAAATATAGCTTCTAAAATCATGAAAATTTTTGTGTAGCCTTCCCATCATATGTACATCCTAGGAAAAATATGAAACTTGAATTTTAGATAGTTTGGGAATGATTTAAAAATACAAATTTTAATTGTAAAATGCATCTTCCTTTTGATTTTTAATAATTATTCTATTTATCCAAAAATCATGAAAATTATTTTGACACTGTTTTATGACATGATCTACCTGTACAAAAAATTTTGAGCTTGTTTAAAGAAAGTTAAAATATTTATTATTTTATGCTCTATTATTTCATGTGTTAAATAATTTGTTTAATGTCTTATCATCTAGGGTTTTGGGTGAATTTTGGATTATTTTATGAACCCTAAACCATACCACTATCAAATGGTCCTTGAGAACTCCTTAGGCAATGGTGATGATATCTCGTAGAGTAGTTCAACAAGTTGGTTTTGTTGGATTGCAACTTTATCGTGAGGGAAAGTTATATTTAAACGTCTATCTTTTCATGCACTCGTGCATCATGTTTATATACCGGCATCATGTAAAGCATATATTATTCTTTCGTGTAGTGAGCGAAGGTGATCGAGAGATCGTCGATCAAGCTTCCAAAGAGGGTTTTCTTATTGATCCGAGTTCGAATATTGTGATCCATCGTCGAGTCGGGTTATTTCGTCAACCAAGGCAAGCCCGGTTCATTTAAACATTCCTTGTGTTTTACAAAGCTTTATATCACCTTTGTTTAATCTACTGCATTAGGTGATAGGAGTTGAGTGACAAACCTAATTGATGCATTATCGATCCTTGATTATTTCAATATCTACCTTGATAACCCGTTTTGGTAAAATGCTTAGAAATGCTTAGCCATGCTAAATTAGTTAGACTTTTGAGTCAAAATGTGACAAGTCTTTTATGATAGCCTAAATGGGCATTTGATGAACAAGGATGTTATATGATGAAACCATACCGGGGATATGGTAGTGAAATTGAGACCGGTCGGGTAATTTGCATTGAGAAAGGAGTCTCGATGTAGTATTTCCGCTTGTCGATTAAGGACCGGGCGTGTAGGCCTCGTATAACCGAGACTATGGAACGCACCGCGCTGAGGTCTTTTTAATCAATGGCACGCCTGTCTAGGCGTCGCCCGGGGACGATCGAAACTAGTACTAACCACATACTCTAGTAAGCCCGATCTCGGTGTCAAATCGAAACGCACAACCGCGCCTTTGGGAGTGGAGAGATGGCGGGAGTAGCGTGTACACTCGTGGGTTAAAGTCACGGGTGCCCGTGGGTTAGATTCCCGGGTGTGAGGTGTCTTGTGCTCTCGGGTGGCGTGGGGACGCGTTCCGTTTGAGTATCCAAGAAAGGGTTGATATATGCAAGCTTAAGTGCTACATATATCGTGGAAAGAACTCCCAATTTGGGTTAATCGGTTTTGAAATCGCCGTGCTTCTCGGATATGGAGACTTCGGTTTCCGACTTATATCGTAGATTAATTATGAAACAATGAAGAGATGGAATAAGTGATGGAATATCTTCAAGTGTGTGCTCTAGTAAAAGATCACCTAGAGTAGGTGAGATACTAAATTGGGATTAAAATATTGAAAATAAGGGTTCACTACTAGTAAGCTTTTTACGCAAAAAGAGTCCTTGATTCTTGCTAAAAGCCTTACCTTGAATCCTATTACACCAACATTCCCGAGTCTTCTCCTATTTTTCCTTAGTCGTAAGACTTGTTGAGTACTCCCGCATTTCGGGGTTTGTTAACCCATGTTGCGTGACCCGGTAGTAATAATCTCGCACGGGACCGTGTTGCATGACGATCCATCGAGGAAAGTGAAGATGAGTGAGTTGTGAGACCCGTGGGCGGTCCATTAGTGTAAAATATGTAATAAACTTTCGCTACTCCTACTTATATATTGTAAAACTTGATTTAGATAAATGGTTGTAAAATTATTGTAATATAAGTCTTCCGTTGTTTTACTCCCGATTATGTATGAAAACCGTTGTAATATTGCAAATGACCTTGTAACGGATCCCTTGGAATAGTTAATAGTACTTTTCAGGTTATGGGTGCACATATGAGGCTATTAAAGGTCGTTGTACCGATAATTAGTACATGTGGGCCCTATAATTTGGAAGGTTCTGTTACATCCCGCCTCCTCGAGGCCGAGCCCGCTTACATCCGACGGCTCTCTAAGGATCAAGACGCCCCTCACGGACCAACACCGGTCTTTTCTTGCGCACTTTGTCCTCACTCATGCGCACCGGGAAGGACTTCCGGCCGGTCACCCATCGCTCCAAAGCCAAGCACGCTTAACTTTGGAGTTTTTAAGAGATGGGCTTCCGAAAAGAAGTTGCAACTTGTTGGCATGAGTATTCTATCAACCTTATTAAGCCCCGAGCCGGGGTGTCACGGCCCGCGCCCGCCCGGAAAAAATAAAGGGAGCGCCTCCTTCTTCCCGAGCCCCCCCCTCTCCATTCTACCTCCTCCAAGCTCCAAAATTTTTTGCGTCCATGGTGGTCCGGCCGGGGAAGGATGGATCCGGGGCACCTGAAAGCGGATCCGGTCCCCCTTGTGTGGATCCGGCGCCCCGACCCGAGCACGGCCCATCGACGATCTCGCCGAGGCTGGTGGTGGGGCCCCGTGGGCTTCGTTCTCCCGGTGTCGAATGGCGGCGCGACCGACACATGCCCTCCGGATCCACGCGCCAACGGCCAAGATCCGCGCCCCTCCGGCTTGGATCCGACGCTCCCACGGTGATGGCGTGGTGTCGCGCGGCTCCGCTGCGCCGCCTCTGCCCGCCGGCGCGCCTCGCGGACGGTGCCGTGGCTCCCGGGTCGGTGGATAGGGCTCGCCCCGAGGGCCGACCACGAGCCGCCTCCGTCGCCGATCCTCGAGCCGTGGCTTTCTTCGAAGCTCCCTCCTCCATCCGGTGCACCATGGTCGCTCAAAAACAAGGTAGCTTGTGAAGCCCCTCCCCCACGACCCTCCTCCATCTGAGCTCCCCCTCCCTTGGTGGTCGAATGCCGGGTGGCCGCGGATGGCCTGTAAAGTATGTTGTTCTATCGTCGCAGTGCTCCCTCGACTTCGGTGGCGCGCCCGGTGTTCGGCGGAATGCCTCACCACCGATCTGCGAGTCCGACCGTTCCGCGATGTGTGGCGGCGACCGGCCCTCGTCGGTCGCGCCTCCGTCATCAGCGGTGAGTCCGAGAGGCTAGCGGTGTGGGCGGCGGCCGAAACTGTCGGTCGCGCCTCCCTTCGTGCGGCGAGTCCGAAGGCTACGCGGTGTGTGGGGCGGCCGGCGGCCGCGTCGGTGCGCGCCTCCGTGGTCAGCGGGCGAAGTCAGCGCGCTCGCTGCGACGTGGCGGCGGCGACGGCGGTGGCGGCGCGCCTCCCATCGTCGCCGCGCGAGACCGCGGCTCCCGCGGCGTGTGGCGGCGGCCGACAAGTCGTGGGCGCACAGCACGGCGTCCTCATCCAAACGGCAAATTCGATGTGGCCTCCCTCCCACGGGTTCGGGCGCTTAGCCCGGATTTCTCCGGGCCGGTGGCGGTAATCTCCTTCTTGAAGGCGTCATTGAAGAACCTCTTGTGCCGCCTCCTTTGACCACTCCCGGGATCAACTCCAAATCACAAAGACTCGGGTGAAAGCCTTGCCAAGCTCGGTGTTTGCTTGGCCGATGATGGTGGCGCCTTCACGTCATCTACCTCCCGGAGGCATCGTTGTAGAGTTAGGTGTGTTCTGGTGTTGTATTTTTCTTTTCTGTCTTTCTTGTTGTTCATGTGTGTGCTTTGTATGGTTTTAGTCCGGTTTTCCGGATTAACCGGACGACGGGGGTTTCCTCCCGCTCCTAAAAACGAGACTTTTTTTTGAAACAAGTAGGTGGGGAAGCTCTCCCCACCCCCCCCGAATTAGCTTTCAAAAAAAAACAACAAATGCAATTCTTATGTACTCCCTCCGTCGCATTGAGTTTGTCACCACCCAACTCCGTGCCATCTTATTCGATTATTCGTCGTATTCAAATTTTTGTATAACTATAATTTATTTTGTTATGACTTATTTTATCAATAAAGATAGTTGAATATTGATTAATTTATTTTATTACTTGCATAAATATTTTGAATAAGACGGATGGTCAAGTTTAAAAGTTAAAAATGTCAAACTCCATGGACAAAGCGAGTATTATTTGGAAAGAGTGTGATCGGACGACCTTTCGGGAAGTGGAGCGAACTCCCATTCAGGTGCTAGGATTTGATTGATGTCGAAATCCGGCTAGATTGGGCCGGAACCGACATGTGATCGTCGACCGTTGGAGCGGTGAAGGTGAGGTAGGGAGCCGCAGCTTTCGACGACGGCGGCGGCACGAGCAACAACGAGGAGCGGAGGAACCGTGATGGAGGGGAGGGGCGCGCGGCCGGCCGGGCGGGCCACGCCGCCGGCGGTGTGGGGCGGCGCGCACGGGTGGGGGTGGAGGCGGCGCACGGGCCGGAGAGCGAGATAGATATGGAACTATTTTTATTGCTTGCTTATCCCCAAAGAGATTACATGCCTTTGCTTATATAGCCCGGCTAGTGGGACTTGTAATCTAAGCAATCTCTCTATAAGGTTTTTCTTATACGATTGGAATACCTTTTACAAGCAATATTTATTTATTTCCTAATAAAGGTCTTCCTTATAGATTGGAATATTCCCTTTACACACCAAAAAGCCTAAGATAATTCTAACTTGAACGCGGGCGTAGTTGGACTCCGGAGGGGAAGGAGGTGGCGGCGGGGCGCCACCCCCTCCCCCGCGCGTGCCCTGCCCCCCTTGGGGCGGCCGCCGCTGCCAGGGCCCTTTTAGCCCATCCCGGGCTGGCCCAATTTTGGGTCATGACAATTGATCAAGCTGGAAGAGTTGGGTCAATGATGAAGGTTGTGTGTCACTTGTGGACGTCCGGCTGTTTCGCAATGGGATTTCATCCATCTCTTTGAGTGTTTGTAGTGTTTGTGTTCAGTAGTTTTCAATGTAACAAATCTATGTAAAACATTTGCTTGCTCTTCTTCTTATATGACATAGGCACACATAGCAGAGGTCCTGCTAATTCTTAAAAAAAACTAAACTTTATAAACAATGCAATAGTTGTGAAAACTATAACGTTTTGTTCTTTGCATCCAAATACTTCATGGCGCTTCAAACCAAAGTATTTTAAAAAGACATTATATTTTCTTAAACTCTAAAAATACTTTTGCATCCAACAGGACCTAGCTAAGACACATATCTGCAATGTGAAGGGTGAAAAATATAAATATGAATTGAAAACATAGAATAGCAAAAGCGCACACAAACATAAACAATTGTGAATAGTCGTTGGTACTAAATCTATCAACGAACCTATATATAAGCTTCTAAAGTTCTAATGCTTGAGCACATGTTAATGGACTGGATCGCGCTAATAAATGATCATTTCTCATGATTCCGTCAACAAAAGAGTCGAGGTTTCTGCTTGCTGCACATCTGGCCTCACCCATCATGACTCTTTTCCTCAACTCATCCACCTTCTCCTGCAAACGCCTTCCCTCATCTCCTTCCATGATCCTCTCGACACAATCCTCCACAACACTCCTCTTGGTGCTGCAAAGCCTGATCCCCGTCTCCCACACCTTGACGATGTACGCACAGTTGATGAACTGGTCACCGGACACCGGGTAACACAGCAGACGCACCCCATTTTGTATGGCCTCCAGCGTGGAGTTCCACCCACAGTGCGTCAGGTAGCACCCGACGGCCTTGTGCCGGAGGACGTCCTCCTGCGGTGCCCACGCGACGATCTTGCCACGGCCGGCGACCGCCTCGGCGTACCGGCTGGGGAGACCTTCTCGCCACGACGGCTCGTCCTTGAGCGCCCACAGGAACGGCCGGGCGGTGGCCTCCAGGCCGAGCGCGAGCTCGTTGATGGCGTCTGGCCCGATCGACGCGACCCAGCTTCCGAACGAGACGTAGATCACCGACCCCACGCGCTGCTCGTCTAGCCACTCCACGCAGGTCTCGTCCGCCTGCCACATGCTTGGGTTCTTGGAGCTGGAGCGTCGTCGCGGTGCCGCCGAGTCATGCAGTAGATCGCCTTTGGTGATGCAACCATCGAAACCGCTGGGTGGTAGTAGTGGTCCGACTTGGAGGACCTGCAGAGCCTGCTGTGACGCAGTCCTGGTGTCATCGTCGTCGCCGGCGGCTTCGACGGGGAAGGTGTTGACGAGGATACAGCGGAAACTCTTCGCGCGCTCCATGGTCTGAAGCCAGAAGTTGAACCTTGATTTCTGGCACGCCGCGTCGCCCACAAGCCATGGCAGCTCTGCGGTGCTCAGGCCTAGTCGTGCAGGCAATACGTGGAGGCTGTCGCCAGTCTGGTGGTCTCCGTTTACTTTGTCTTCTTCACCAATGTTTAATCTCTTGGTCGACATGGGAACGCCTACATGCATGTGACAAGAAACACAACAATGCAAATAACAAGAGAAGTTTGCAGCTTTGGTATATATGAAACGGTAGTTTATATGCAACCTCTGCAAAAACTTGTATATTATGTCAAGTGGTGGTGTTTTAATGGATAAACCCATCACTTTACACCGGTGTTTGAAGCCTGATCACAAGAACAATGAACCAGGACCATCGATCTATGTGGAGCTGGCGCATAGTTGCAGATGAATGCAATGGAATAATGCGTTGATCATGCAGTAATATAGCACATAGTAGGCGTACCGTGATCTGAGATTAACCCCTTGTCGATGAGCTCCGGATGGCCGCCACGACGCGGTAGGTTGCCAGCATCGCCGGCCAGAAGCCCACGGCGGGCACACCGCACCGGGCGGCGACGGGGACCGCCCACGACGCCAGGACGTCGGCGACGAGGCACGCCACGGCGCGGCAGCCCGCTAAGCCGCACCGAGTCGTCAGCATCGCCTCAGGCTGGTGGGCATGTGGTGCTCCATGGCGCGCGCGAAGACGGCGAAGCCCGGGGGCTCGCCCACGCCGTCGTCCGGGACTCCGCTGTCTATGGACGAGAGCTCTACGCCGACGCTGCCCACCTGACCGCAGGCGCTGGCGACGAGTCGGCGGTGGACGAAATCGGGCACGGCGACGATGGCCTCAACGCCTCGCTCGGCGAGGGCTCGCGCCAGGCGAAGCATCGGGGAGATGTGGCCCTGCGCCGGGAACGGCACGAGGACAACGGTGGCCGCTGCGGCGCGGACGGCCAAGTGCTCGGCCTCTGCGCCCATGGTCACGGCCCACGTTTGGGAAGCTGTGAGCTGCCGATGGCAACGGTAGTGTTGAACTTCGGGATTGGGATTTAAAGAAGGCGCGTGGGCTCGATTCACCTGTTTCCTTATATATATATTATTATTAGCCCAGTGTGTGCAATGTCAATTACGAATTTTCGATCCCCTTTGACATTCGTTAGTTAACGATTCCACCACTTGTTAAACGCTAAGTAAACGCTTCTGGCTGCTAGTACAATATAAGTACTCCGTACGTATAACTTAGCTGGTGTTAGTAATTGTGTTTATCCAGTTGAGCAGATATCACATGCTGCTGGACAATTGGCTGTTGGGATGCATGTTGTCATGTTGTTTTGTTAAGAGTTCCAGTGGTTGGCCAACATGGTACTCCTTTACCCCAAATTGTAAGTCATTTCAAAGATTTTGGAGAGTCAAAACATATAAGTTTGACCAAAATTACAGAGAATTATAAAGATTTATGGCATCAAGTAGGTAAAATTTAAGTAATGAAGAATCCGATGATACTTAGATGACATCATCATAAATTTTATAATCTTATCATATAAGTTTGGTCAAACTTAAGATGTTTTGACTCTCCAACGTTCTTGGAATGATTTACAATTAGGAAGGGAGTACTTGTTTGTGCCTTCGCAAAATTTAGCGCAGTCTAATGATCAAATTGTATGGCAGTGCACTGCACACTGCTTTGGTGTTAATTGCTATCCAGTTGGGCAGATTTCAGGTGATGCGGAACATGGACAATTAGCTATTGAGAAGCTTGCTCTCATGTTGTTTTGTAGGAGTATACTTGTTGTTCGTGATAACTTGTGAACTCGAGGGGCCGAACAAGGGCCTCTGGCGGACCGTTGCCCCCGGCGGATACGCCGCGGCGACGCCGCCCGCCGCCCGATGGCCACCCCCCCCGGCGCCCGCCCCAACCTCGGCCTCCACCACCTCCTACCTCCCTCCTCTGCCCGCCCAGCCCTCCCCCCACCTCCTCCTCCCACGCGAGGTCGCCCGACCATGGACCGCCGCCGCCAGTGCCGCTCCTTCCCCGCGCCCGGTCGGTGATCGGCGGGCCCCGGGGACGGATCCGCGATGCCGCGGCCAGATCCGGCAATCCAGCCCCGATGCGCCCGAGGAGGCGGCCTCCCTCGGCAAGCTCCGACCTCCGCTGGCCGCCCGTGGGGGACCGCGTCACTCCCCGGCCGGGCCGTCCACGGTCGCTCTAGGTTCGCCCTGGGCGGCGGCGCGCGGATCAGCCATCGAGGGCCCTTCCCCGACGCCAAGCACCTCCTCGTCGCCTCGACCCATGTCCAGGGCGATGGCCCGGCCCAACAGAGGCTCCACGCCCTGGGGCGCCACCTTGCCGCCGGCTGACACCGGCCGCCCGGAAGGCCGATGGAGGTCACCGTCGCCGCTCTCTCGGTGACGCCACCCCGTTCACCGACCACCGATCGGTTGGAAGGTCCAAGCCGCCGCTACTGAAAACGACTCGACCTCGAGGTGCTCCCTTCCCGTCGCGGCGTCCTCGTCCCGCTCGCCACCGCCGTTGGGGCCGACCGACGACGGCGCTCCGCCGGATTCTTGTTCTCACCCCCGTGGAGGGCGCCGTCTACCCGATTCCTCGGATGATGAGGATGCCGCCTTCGAAGCCGGAGGCCCCCCCTACCGCCGCGGCTCGCCTTGTCGTCCACACCCTCTCTTGGGGCTGCCCGGTGTTGCCGTCCGCGGGCGCCGTCGTGGCGCCGAGGTGGCCGCCCGCATAGCCGCGCGGCGGGGCTAATTGCGGCCGTCACCGTCGTCGCAGCGATAAAGGCGGTTGTAACACCCCTGTGTTAGTTACCGCTAAGCAATAGATTGACAAAAATAAGTTTAGTTATAGTTGGTTGAGTTGTTAGATGAAAAGGGATGCGAAAAGAATAGGAATCCGAGAGTTACCCCTTTTTGTTGGAAATCCTAAACCCTAACTCTTCTTTACCCCCTTTTCTATATTTCAAAATCTATGCAAAATTTGACAAAACTTCCAAAAGCTACTTTGTAGATCTTTTTCTTGATGAACAAAAGATATGTACAAAGTTTTTCAAGTTTTTGAGTAATTTTAAAAGTAATTTTGAATTCAAATTTATCCCTTTTTGACCCTATTTCAAAAAAGTCATATTTAGAGGCCGAATTTGAAAATCTTCCAATTGTGAAAATTGTAGATCTTAAAATTTTAAGCCAAGTTGCTGTTTGGAGTTTTTCGAGTTCAGTTTAAATTTTGGAAGTAATTTGCAAAATTCTGAAAGTTAGGGTTTGGGAGCTACTGATTAATCGCACATGGCGCCCATGCCATGCCGCTTCTTGCCGGCGTCGCCGTGGCCATCTCGCGTCTTCCGGCGGTCGCTCGCGACCCCGTCCCGCTGGACGTCTTCGCGAACATCCTGGCCACCTCACCATCCTTGTTTTCCATCCATTTAAACTACGGAAGTCGTTTCTTTCTTTTCTCTAAACCGCCCGCCCGGCAACCCCTGCCGGAACGCCGTGAAACGCCGACGTCGACGAGCTTCCTCCGCCAAATTTGACCATGCCAATAGCTCCGCGCTTCGTCCTTAGCGTTTACTGCCGAGCTAGCTCGTTCCACCTCGTAGTCGAAATCACCCGCTCCGCCGTCTTCTTCAAGTCCGGCCGGGACGCCGGCCGCCACCTCGCCGTGGTCGTCTCGCTCCCGTGAACTTCTTGGCCAACCATCTAGTGCTTTGGAGTCGCCTCGACGATGTAGTCATGGTCGGCTCGACCGTTTTGTTTGCCCCGCAGATCGCCGGAATGCCGACCTTGCCACGGAGTCACCCGCCGTTGCGGCCGCCGCCGTCCATCCGCTCCGCTCCGTTTCCGTTCAAACCGGCCGCGAGCATCAAGGTCGTGGTGAGCTCTCGCATGCGCCGTGCCGTTAGTTTTTCTTTTCCCCCACCACTAGCCAGGCGCCCGGCCGCCGAACGGCTTCGGCGTTGCCGCTGCCGCGTGTGAGGTCGCGTTGAAGCTCGAGGCCATTTTGGTTCGATTAAGTGGGGGAAATGGTCGCCTAGGTGTCTTTGGAGGTTTTGCCGTGCTCGACTCGCCGAAAGGGCTTGGTGAGCCGTCGGCGTCGCTCGCCGATGCCGCCGCGTCCGCCATCGCCGCCGGGCGAGGGTGCCGCCGTGCCATAGGTGTCGCGTTTGGGTGTCGGCGAGTCGCGGAGGTCGAGGGAGTGGATAGGGTCAAGCCGCGTCGCCGGATCCCTCACCGCCGGCGAGGATACGCCGGCTGGCCGCCGGCGTCGACCGCGGCCACCGGGCGGCTGCCATGACGGGCGCCGAAGTCCGCCGCCAGGGCGGGGCGCGGATCGGGCCGGCTGATTAGCGCGTGGGCCGAGCCGGGCCGGTTTCGCCCGAAGGCCGGTTTTTAAGCAAAGCTTGTTTTTTTTCTTCAAGTTTGAATAGTGTCAAACTTTACAAAATTAATAGAAATTTGAAAATAGCTTCAAAAAATTCTCAAAATTTTGTAGAGTCTTCTTATGAGTATATTTACATATGAAAATTATGAAACTTGAGTTTTGAGTAGTTTTTGCATGTTTTAAAACATACAAATTTTAATTGAAAAATGCATCTTCCATGGTTTTTAGAAAATAAAATATTTATTCAAAAATCATGAAAATTTATTTGGTACTATTTTATGATGTGTTCTTCTGCTTGGGTAAAAAGTTTGGAGTCATTTTGAAATGTTTAAATTATTTTCTATTTCATGCTCTATTATTTTATGTGTTTAAATGTAATGTTTAGTGTAGAATGACTTAGGATTTGCGTGACTTAGGGGTTGTTTTGTGGATCTTGGATCATACCACAATCAAATGGTCCTTGAGAACTCCTTAGGCAATGGTGATGATATCTTATAGAGTAGTTCAACAAGTTGGTTTTGTTGGGTTGCAACTTTATCGTGAAGGAAAGTTGTACTCAAGTTGTTATCATTTCATGCATCAATTAAGCATCATCTTTAAATTCCATCATGTTGAAGCATACATTATTACGTGTAGTGAACGAGAGCGATGTGATTTACGATGACCAAGCTTTGGAGAAGGTGCATCCACCCGAGGTGTTGGTGTCAAGTGTGACGGGGTGGTCCAACTTCGAATCTAACTTTTCCCTACAACACGTGCAAGCCCCCCAGGATACATTTAAACCTTTCCTTGTATTTTACAAAAGTCGCTACACTTATGTTTATGATATGTTGCATTAAGTACTAGGAGTTGAGTGATAACCTAATTGCCGCATTACCATCCTTGTTTATTACAATACCATCCTTGTTAACCTTTGTTTTATTTCAAAAATGCTTAGTGATGCTTAGCCCCCGCTTAATTAGTTAAGTTGTTTCTTCAAAATGCTTTACATGAGAATATGGTATATTTTCGAAAAGAAAGAGAAGTAGAAATGAATTTGAGATCGACGGGGCGTAGGTTGAAAGCCTACGGATACCTAGCCGTGCTTGTCCCGTGTTGGTCGTATAAGGACCGCTCGTGGATTGGTCCTTGGATCAAGAATTTGTTATACCGCCACATATACGAGTAAGCCCAAGATCTCGGAGGTGAGCCAAATCGAACGCATAACCGCCAAGACCGGGAGTGGAGAGATGGCGGGAGTACATGTTACCCTCGTGGGTTAAAGTCCCGGATTGGAGGTGTACGGTACTCTCGGGTGGCGTGGGGGACGCGGTCCCGTTTTGGGCGGTCCGAGTGAGGGGGCTGACATATGCAAGTTTAAGTTCTACATATGTCGTGTGGTGAGGTATCCCTAGCTGGGTTGTAAGCGGTTCGAATCGGCGTTTGCTCCACGAGAAAAGGAGACTTGATCCTCGCACCGTCTTCGTAGTAATTGATGGAATATGGTTTTGAGGAAAGAAAGTTGGCTTATGAAAGAAATGTTTGCTCTAGTATAGATTCACCTAGAGTATATGAGTTACCAAATTGAAATTAAAACATTGAAAGTAAGGATTCACTTGTAGTAAGCTTTTCAAAGAAAAATGAGTTCTTGATTCTTGCTAAAACCTTTCCTTGATTACCCTAAGCCTCGCATTCCTAAGTCTTCTCCTCTTTCTTTGACGGTTAAGTCTTGTTGAGTACTCCCGCACTTTCGGGGTTTGTTAACCCTTGTTGCAGTCTGCCGACTCGTCTTTGTTAACCAAGGTTATGTCATTTGGCACGATATGATCTGGTTGTCTTCTAGTCTACTCGACTTCAAGAAATTAATTAAGTTAAGTTTACTCAAACGTAACTTACTCACATTTTGTAAAATTAATGTTATTATTCTTCCGCACTCGATCTATATTTTTGTAACAAATGTTGTAATATTGTAGCTACTCCTTTGTTGATCCTGGTATGAGTGGTGTAATCGGGGTTTCGATGACACTCGACAAAGCTTCTTAAGTTATTGGGTGCATCTACACCGATGTCGAGGGTCTTTGGTACAATGACAAAAAGTGCGAGTGGGCCCAAAAATTAGGAGGTTTCATTATTCGGTCGTCGCCAAGCCCCCGCTGAAGCCGACTCCCCGACTCCGGCCGCCTCGGGCCGTGGTCTCCGCACCTCGCGTACGAAAAGGTCCTAATGGCTAGAGGAGCGGGGGGGTGAATAGCCTATTAAAAATTCTACAAACAACACTAAGCAAGGCGGTTAGTAAATAAGACAACGTAGCAATTAAGCAAATGCTTCAAGCTAGCTATGCAAGCCTCCTAGCAATTCTATGATCTCTAATCACACTCAAAGGCTAGGTTGCTAAGTTTCTCCTAGGTGGACAAGATACACTAACTAATTCTACCACTAGGAGCTAACAAGGCTAAGCTAACTAAACAAGCTACTCACACTAAGCACCCTAATAAGATATACTACCAAAGTAATGCAAGAAGTGATAGAATACAATACCACCGGTGTAGTGTCGAGGTTGGACCCAATCACCGTGATCACCAAGAAATCTCCAACGAGCAAGAACAAGTGACACGATGATTTTTTCACCGAGGTTCACGTGTTTGCCGCAAGACGCTAAGTCCCGTTGTGGCGACACACTCACTTGACGTATGCTAAGCTTAATGGCCAGGTGCCAAATCCCCTATGGGAGCTCAAGCAAACGATCACAAGAGAGGGTCCAACAAGCCACGAGCAATCCACTAGTGCTCCTTTCGCTCCCTCCCCGGGGTAAGGAACGACCCCTCACAATCACCACCGGTGTGGCCTCGAACAAGCTCAATCGAGCTCAACACCGCCTCTTGCTCCAAGCCGCTAGGGAACCGGGCAAATTCCCAAGAAAACAAGAATCCCGCGGCTTCTCCAAGGATGAAGTGCCTCTAGATGCAACCACCAATGCAATGCACTTCTATCACTCTCAATCTCACCAAGAATTCGAGTTATGGATGGAGAGATGAGTGGAGAGGAGTCTCAAATGCTCACAAGCAAGTTAGAGTGTTCAAATATGCAAGAGAGCAGGCTTGAAACCGGGCAAACCCATATATATAGCCTCTCCCACGAGATAGAGCCGTTGGCCTTCAAAATGTGCTCTCTGCTTGGCCGGCCGGGATCTTGACCCCAGGACTCACCGGTGAGTCGGTCGTGAGTCCGATCATAGAGTCCGATCACAACAGACAAGCTGGGCCCACGGCCGGCAAAGAATCTTCATGCGTCGGCCGCCGCTTCGGCCGAGCACCGGAAGCTTCGGCCGAGTTCGGTCATGCGTCCGATCGAGAATCTCGCCCGAAGCCGGAAAACATGCTCTGAATTTTTGATCGGACCCGACCACCGGTGCCACGGTCGGTGCGTCCGGTCGCACCAATAGCGTCCCGTCACCTCTGGACAACAAATCTTCATCTTTTTCTTTGCTCTTTGCTTCAACCTTGCTTCGCCTCTTGCCATGGGTTGCCAACACGTCCAAGATTATCACGTTATCATGCATGTTAGCTCGTCGATAAGTTAGGCAAGATCGGGGTTAGTGCTCTCATTGTCCTAAATGCAATATGCAAGTCAATTGGACCTAGAAGCACTTCACCAAAGGATTGTCAGCGTATTCCCTCTTGATAGTCGGCTATCTATCCTATAATGTGATCACACGCTCTATTGTGTCTTGATCACTAAAAGGAAAACCCTATCAAGATACCTTTGCCTTGATCTCCGGGTTCCTCTCAAGCCGATCATCGAGCTTGACGATCCATCAAGTCCACCGACATTGTCCATGTTCATAATCATCATGCTCCTTGTCATCCACCTAATCCTATCTCAAGTCATACACTTAGAGCAAGGATTAGTCCACACGTGTGTCATCAATTTCCAAAACCAAACATGAGATTTCAGCGGCTCGGTCGTCACCCGGTCCGGTAGCGTCCCTCGCACACCAACGCCTCAACGCGTCAACCATCGGGCATCGCCGCCTCACGCCATCGGACGCCTCGCCCCAACGCCGCCGTGGCGTCCCTCTGTCGATGCCGATGGGTTCACTGTTCGAGGCGTAGGCGCGCGGCAGCGTCCCGCACCGCCGCCATCGTCGCCCGGCGGCCGGTGCCGCCTCCTCTCGTTGGCCTCTGCTTCAAGCGTCGGCCGGAGACCACGTCGCTGCCCGGTGCACTTCCCCGCCCAGCTGTCTCTCCCTCGGCCACGAGGCACCGGCGAGGAATTGCAAGCCCGGCGCACTTGCCCACCTCGGCGTGTGCCTCGGCGTGCCTCCGCGGGAGCCGGATCGCCACCGCATTGCTAGCGTGGGGAGGGCCGGATGCGCTGGGGAGCCTACCTTACGGCGGCCACCATCCTTGTCGGGCAAATTCCATGTCCGCCCCCTCTCGGCGCCCACGCGCTTTGGGAGGTAGCGCCAAGCCTATCTTCGTGCAGCGATCTCTTCGCTGCCCACCCGAATTGCCTTGGGTCGATTGGTGGGCCGAAGGGTGGCGGCAGTTCACGTACGTAGCGGAGCGCCCGGCAACCCCACCACACCTACGCCGCGACTCGGCGGTGGGCGAGCTTGTGGCGCCGAGTTTCTTTATTAGTGCCGTCGGCCTCGGGTCCTCTTCCGTCCAAGGCGAGGTCTTTGGAGGTCCTTCGTGGGGCCTCCTTTCGTCGGCCATGCCTACCTCGGCGCCCCACATCCGCCGGGGCTCCTGACGGCCCCGGTGGGCGGGCCAGGTCCTTGTCGAGTACACCACGACACGATCGGGGGGCTCGACGGAGACGAACGCATCTCGGATCCCCGCTGCACCGATGCCCGTTGCCGACGATGAAGTGACGGCGGCCTTCCACAGCCGCCCGCCCGGTCTCTACTCCGGCTCAAGTGGCCGATCATCACCTCTACTCCTCGACAGACCGCGGTGGACACCGGGAGGCTCCCAGGGAGGGGGCGTCGCGTGGTTCTGCGGCGCTGACCGGGACTTCTGTCGGCGATCACCTTGCCGCTTGGCGAGCCCCGCCCTCACCGGCCGCCCCCCACCCCTCCGCTCGTCTAGAATCACCGAGGAAGAGTGGACCCTTAGACGCGGCACCCGCCTCGGCGTGAAGTCGGGCGCAACGAGATCAAACCCGGAGCGGCGCGAAGGTGTTGCTCGGCAAGCTCGAGGGATGCCCGGTCGATGCGATGTGTGACACTCCCGGACCCGGAGGCGGCGGCCAAGTTCCGAAGTACTACGGCGACGATGTGTGTCGCCCGGCAAGTTTGACAACATTTCGCGCGAGATCTTCCCCATGATGCGCCCGGCGAGGCGGCAATGGGGGGATTCGTCTGTCGCCGTGGCCCGCTTCTCTCTCTCTCCTCTCGTCGCCGCGATAGTTTACTCTTTAAGTACAACTTTGTCGCTCCGCCCGTTCACCCGGCGATTGTTGTCTGTGGTAACTTACGTGTCACTCAAGTACATTTAACCCAAAACCGAAACCGAACCGAGCCGAACCGAAACCGACCGAAATCTCGGTTTTTCGGTTTTTCGGTTCGGCCGGTTTCGATTTTTGGGAACTTCGGTTTCGGCCGGGTTCGGTTTCCATCGTGGACTAAACCGAAAACCGTTTCAAACCGAAGTGTCGGACTCCGGAGGAATCGCGAAGGCTCACCTCCCACACCCCGACGCTTCCAAACTCCAATGACCAAAGCCCACCAACGCGGCCCGCAGCCCAAGTTAGCATCCCACCGCCTTGCCAGGCCCGCATTGGCGAAGTCCGTGCATGCAGTCGAGGCTCGCGATTCCCCCATCCACAACCCTAACTTTACCTAGCGCCATGGCCTCCTCTGCGGCGGCGCGCGCG
This sequence comes from Hyparrhenia diplandra, assembly GCA_015847255.1. Lineage (NCBI taxonomy): Eukaryota > Viridiplantae > Streptophyta > Magnoliopsida > Poales > Poaceae > Hyparrhenia > Hyparrhenia diplandra. The sequence continues at coordinate 96,629 of JADLZK010007075.1, read as the reverse complement.
AGCCACGCCCCCGCGCGGCTCCAAGCGCCACGGCGGCGGGCGGGCACACTGCGGCGGCGAGCACGAGAGCCTCGGCGGCGAGGGGCGGCACTACGAAAGGCAAGGCACGAGCAAGCGGCGGCGGCCGCGAGCCGGCCGGCGGCTGCGCGGCCCGGCGAGCGCGGCGGCCGGCGAGCCATGAACGCAGCTGGGCGGGCGGCGGCGTGCAGCCCGGCTGCGGCTTGGCGGCGGCGGACGCGGTGGAGTGGAGCCCGGCTGCGCGAGCAAGCCGGTGCGCCCGGCGGCGAGTTGTGGTCGTGTGCGACTCTACGGATTTTTTTCTGCATTCCCTTTGGTTTTGTTGTACATATTCGGTTTTTCTCGGTTTAAAACCGAAAAACCGAAAAAAACGAACCCGAATTGGTCGGTTTTTTGTAATTGTGACAAACCGATCGGCTTCGAAATTTGGAAACCGAACTTTCCTAAACCGAACCGAACCGAATCGGTTTAAAACCGAATGCCCGTGACTTACGTCGCGCTGCGGCCAATTGTTTTGGCTAATGCGTGCGTCGTGTAAAACTCTATTTTTTCCCTTAATGAAATACGTGTCAATGGACACGCTTTCGAAAAAAGGAGTATACTTGTTCGTGACTGCAAATTTCAGGTTGCTCTATGGTTCGAGTACTTCGGTATTGACATATTGTGAGATGGAATTGAAGCCTGATTTCACGGTATTCTTCTATATAACTGGATCAACCTACCTCTAAAAGCGAGCTCAATGGACGGAATTCATTGGATGGACCTGCTCGACTGAACCGCACCAACTACTCTCAGCTTGCTATCTATGGCGTGGGTCCACTCGTAAGTGGGAGAAGCTTTCCCAAAAGCCTCCGCTGCTCAACCAAACAACTTTCTCATAGCAGCTTTTACACGGTTTTTTTTTAAGTCACAAACCAGGGACTGAGGGGGACGATGTCCCCACCCGTATTTCATTAAGAAGAAGATCTTCTCACCAGATCCCTGGAAAACCCCAACCCCAGCCCGCCACGACATGGGAGGCCACGCACCCGAGAAGGGTCGGGCCTCACACCATGCTTTGGCACACGGGGGACCGGCGAGGGGATTTTTTTGTGAAATCATACGTCCCGGGGACTCGAACCCATGACCGGTGGCCTCCCAACTGGGAGAGCTCACCAACTGAGCTATGCTCAGTTCCCTTTTTAAGTCACAAACCACAATCGCTTTTACAAAAGCCACGATCTAACCAAACACACCCTAAAAGAGATGTAGTGGGAAGCCGTTGCAGCTTTAATATGAAACCCCTTCAATTTAATTCACCATTTCAAAGTTGTATTGGTATCTTTTTTTCTGAAACTAAGTTGTATTGGTATTGCGATTCAATTTAATTCCTCCTCTAGTCTAATATCGACATCAAACAGGGCCTGATTACACTTCTCTGATCTGATCTTCTCTTTTCCGGTAGTGGATGTATGGGCTTATGTTTATGGGCCTCCGAGGTCTTCTTTTATAGATACCATAAGCCCAGTTATTATTGTTGTTTATACTGAACTTTCCTCTCGAGGCTGAACACTTTCAGTACCAAGTTGGGAAAAAATATACAAGTAACACTTGCCGTATGAGTGGGAAGTTCTTTTCTGTTTTTGTTCAAAATAAATCTATCTCCATCTGGAGAGCTCGAGATGATGCTCTAGTGTTTGGCAAGTCAACTACCGTCATTCTGCCCAAAGCTTCATCATCAATTTATAGGTTACCTTGTGTCTTCATGCAAAACAGAATAATGATAGCATGGGCCTTTGGTATCTATAGGAAGAATACCTCGGAGCCCTTTGTTTTTTTTTTTTTTTTTGCAAAAAATAAATAAAGGGTTGCCCATGGTTGGTAACCTGAATCTTTGATGATGCCTGCAAGTGGGGCTTGGGCGCTTGGCTTGTGAGAGCTTTTGATAAAAGCGGCGGCGGCGGCGGCAACCCGTGCCTGGTAAATTTCCACATCACTGGCTGCTATTCTCACATCTCACAAGTTCTGGCTGCTCTGGACCTGCTGAGACTGAGAGGGATAGGGGCAAAATATCTGACGACTGGTGAACGCCATCGGCAAGAAGCCAAGATCGATCACCCTACCCCAAGGACGGCGACCTCTACCGGCGCCGGCGGCCCCGCGCGGCAACTGCAGCGCCGCAGCAGCTCTCCTTCCTCTCTAGAAATGAAAAGTGAGAAGTGGCTTCTTGCACGCATCGGACTCACTCACTCACACCTGCGCGCACGGCGTGCAGCTAACCACTGCTCTCCGGAGCGTGCCACATCGCTCGCTCCTGCGCCACGAGCAGCTCATCCGCCCCGAACAAAACACTAGTCCCGGCTTAGTTGGACACGACTCGGCCGTCGATCCTTGGGGGTAACGATCCTGCCGCACAGTGACAGAGCTGTTCGTGGATGTCGATTTCACTGAACTTTGCCCTCACAGTAATTCACTGACCGTACACACGGCTTATGGCGCTGGTAGCTATACTTGCACTCACGAGGAAGCATCGCACCAAAGCGTTGTCCAACCAAAATCATGACAAGTTAAAACTTAAGCTTATGAAAATTAAAGCTTGCCAAAGTCTGAGAAAAAATTTTCCTACTTGGATTTTTTTTCTTATGATTAAAAGAATGTTGTCCCAAATAAAGACAGATTGGTTAAGAGGAAATGGATTTTGATTGTCCAAATCCAAAGTATTACTCATGTGGTTTCCTATTGCAAAATTGGTGTAGTTAGTAGCTATTATTGATATCCTTGTGAACTTTACACAATATTGACCTTGGAGAAGAAAATTACTACTAAATGGTCGAAAAATGCCATATTTTTTTTAATTGCTACATACTCCCTCTGTCCCTAAAAAGAATGACGCCCGTGGGATGCGTGTCATAAGTTTGACTCAATTTATACAAAAATAATGTGCAACATTTAAATTTTCAAATAAATTTGTTAAAAACTAGACTTAAAGATCTTTCCGATGATGCTGATTACTTAGTACAAATGTTTTTACATTTCAATATATAATTGCCGGCATTTGTGTCTGCCGGGAAGCGGTGACATTCTTTTTAGGAACGGAGGGAGTATGTTGTGTTATCTAGAAAACCAAGAGTATGGCATGCTTCAAAAACAACTGATAAGAAGAGTAAAAATTATTTGTATGACTGCGTAATGACGACATATATATAGTATAAGAATTGAAGTTACGATATATTTATGAATAAATATTTCTCTGCTTGTAGCGGCAGAAACAATCTATCAAATTTGTATACATTTTTCATTTGACTGGGATTAATAGGACATTGTCATGTTATTGTAAACACTAAATTTCATTGTGGAGTGAATTTTTATAGCCTTTAAAATTTATAAAAAATATGATTCTCATGCACATTTGATAGCTTTTCTTTCTTCCATTACACGTATAAGCATGTTTGATAGTATACATATAATAAAAAAAAGATATTTTTTTTGGAAAATAATTCTTGCAACATTAATCTTTATTATAGTTAAAATATAAAAAAAATCGCATCTAACCCAAATTCGGCGAAGCTGCACTTTGCTCAAACAAAATTGAAATCAGAGTTTTTTTTTTTCCAGGGGAATTGAAACCAGAGTGGTCAATCAAACTCTGGTTCATGTGGGCCAAATTCTTTCTTGCCAAAGAAGCATAGCCCAGGCAGTGTGCAGGCTGACTCGAGAAGGCCAGGAGCAGGAGTCCCCACCCACTCCACACCAACCTCCAAACGATCCCTCCCTCCGTCGCGTCTTTACCGCAGGCAGCCTCATCCTATCCGTTTCACCCTCATCCCCGCTTCGCTTATTATAACTCCAACTCCCGTTCCCCGTTCGGCCGTTCGTCCCCTCCCTCCCCATCCCCAGCCCACGACCTCCACCTCAGATCCCCGCCGACGCGGCCGCGGCCATGACGCCCTCCTCCGCTCTCGCCCTCGCGCACCACGCCGCGGCGTCCCGCTCCCGGCCTCCACGGGCCGCGCCCTCTTCCAGGTCCAGCTCGCTGAGCCTGGTGGGCCCAGGCCCCGCGGGCTCGGCCCGCGCCGGCTCGTCGCGGCGGCGCCCCCCACGGGCGTTCTTCTCCTCGTCCCCGTACCAGCAGCAGCAGCCGGCGGGGTTCTCGCCGCACCGGGAGTACGGCCTGGTCCCCATGGTCATCGAGACCACCTCCCGCGGGGAGCGCGCGTACGACATCTTCTCGCGCCTGCTCAAGGAGCGCATCGTCTGCATCCACGGGCCCATCGCCGACGACACGGCGTCGCTCGTCGTCGCGCAGCTGCTCTTCCTCGAGTCGGAGAACCCGCTCAAGCCCGTCCACCTCTACATCAACTCCCCTGGGGGCGTCGTCACGGCCGGGCTCGCCATCTACGACACCATGCAGTACATCCGGTGCCCCGTCACCACGCTCTGCATCGGCCAGGCCGCGTCCATGGGCTCGCTCCTCCTCGCCGCGGGGGCGCCCGGTGAGAGGCGCGCGCGCTGCCCAACGCCAGGGTCATGATCCACCAGCCCTCGGGTGGGGCGCAGGGACAGGCCACCGACATCGCCATCCAGGCCAAGGAGATCCTCAAGATGCGCGACCGCCTCAACAAGATCTACCAGAAGCACACGCGCCAGCCCATCGATAAGATCGAGCAGTGCATGGAGAGGGACCTCTTCATGGACCCCGAGGAGGCGCGCGACTGGGGCCTCATCGACGAGGTCATCGAGAACCGCCCTGCCTCCTTCATACCCAACGGAACCGGTGGAGGCCTCGATGTGCCCAGCCTCGGTGTCGGTCCTGGCGGACGGGGAAGGGACGTCGAGGAGCCTTCGGCGGTGTGAGGATTCATTGGCCTCAAAGGTGAAATCCCTTTCGCATCCCATCCATCCGGTGGCTGTGTTGTTTGTTGTTAGATCTAAAGGTTCAATCCTTACTATACAAGGTTAACCTTGTTATTATGGTTAAGGAGGCATCCGGCTCCTCATTCTCCATGTTGCTTCAATTGCCTGAATTGAGCTGTTGGCAATATAATTATTGCAACGCCAAGGAAATTCTGTTCTGTTGATACTGATAAATTGACAAAGTATTGTGTATGTTGTACTATATACTAGTATCAATTCCATGCCAGGGCATTGAAACTTTCTTTCTTTTTGTTTCTTCTCACAGTAATTGCTATTGCTTTTTGGTTTCTATCATATCAGGGACTAATTCTTAATATGTTTTTGGTTTCATGTTGGTGTTCTTCGAATAACTTTGTTGCTGACCTAAGTATTATCTATATGTTAAATATACAAGAACATTATTTTGACCCTGTGTTTCATGTTTATAGAGTTATCTGAGACAGAGGCCTTAGAACAAGTGTACTTTTGCACAATTGCTTGCTTGCTTGGATTTTTAGCATTTCTGAAGTTATGTTGTTTGGTTGGGCATTAAAACATACCTGCAAAGCGAACATTTAAGCGCTGCAGTCCAGATTACCCAAAAGAGCATCTTGTAAGGTAGTTAAGTGTGAAATATCATTTGTTCTAGCATAGGAATTGTTCATATCAGGAATTTATTGGAACCTTGTTAATTTGTTGCTCAAACTTGATGCAAATTGTACTCAATATAGTATAGCCCAACCGAAGTTTTGATAAACCATTTTGAATTAAGCTTTGATAGTTTAGACTTTCTACAACAAGTTTAGGATCATTACTATCTGGTTAAGCTTTGAACTGTTTGATTTTGTGACGAAATCTGTGTCAAATTAGATTTGTAAGCTAACACTTTGTGCAGCAAGGTGGATAAAAATGGTGTATGTTTTAATTTGAAGAAATATTTACCATCTGTTCTTCTTTAGATTTTCATAAAGCCTGCTTGGCATGTGCAAAAAAAAAAAAAAAATGTAAGTTAAACGAATTATGGATGAAGTGGGTTTAATAATTTGGGCAATTGGGCAAGATTCTTGGTCCTGCCAGGCTGCATTCTGAACATTTGTGATAAAATCAATATGTAGTAGCCTGTGTTGTAGTTGGATGACACCAGTGTGTAGAATTTTGAATTTTTTTAGTGGTATATCTAGTATCTAGTAAACCACCAGTTGGTGTTTAGGGTACCAGCTTGGATCTGGTATTTTGGTTTTTTAGTTTAGGAGTGTTCAGTGAGAGGTTTCAGAACTAAAATTATGAATGCATCACTGAAGTTCCAGTTTAGAAGATTTGAAACCATATTTGGGTGTTCAATGCCATCTGTCATTCTGTTGTGCTTCAAATGAATTTGGCTTGTAGAGTTATTCCCAAATAGTGGAATTTGTTGTTGTGAAGAATATATTTGAATTGTTTGTGTCAAGAATATATAGTTGGTGTAGCTCTAAATTTGTGGCACCTTGTTAGTGCTAAAGGATTTTGGAGAGTTCACTTGTCTTTGTTGAAGCTGATGCTCCCGTGCTTGAGAATTAGATTCAGTGTCATTAAGCTAATGTTATTTGGTTGAGGATGAGATCTAAGATAATATTGTTTGTTGATTGACCAGACGGGATTAAGCTGTGGTGTTTTGACATAGTAGCTGATATAGTCAGATTGTTGTATCAGATGAGTATATTCGATTTTTTTTTTTTTGCATGTTTTAATTTGAAGCAATTAGTCTAGCAATCTGGTGGCAAGAAATACCCATGCATTAGACGGGTTCTACGCCAGTGGAAACAGATTGGTGGACAAAATTTGGAGAACTATTGACTTGTCTGATTCAAAGTAGTTGCAGTTGTATGCGTTGCTTTACTTGTGCATAAAGTTTGATTCACCAGGCGGTCCATGCCTAGTTTGATGTTCGAAAATCTATCACACATGGTTTTTTTATATAGGACCTGGTTGAAGGTCTCGTCAGGCATTTCACTGTAAGTTTCAGTTTGCGGAAAAGGCTTAAATCGCATATTTATGCAGTTGTTTAGATGTACTGTATGATGCTTCAAATGAATCGGGCCTCCTCGGGGGCTGTTTCAAATGAATTGGTAGAACCGGCTTGTGCGCCCAAACTCTTCCACCACCGGCCATTCTCTCGTCCCGGCATTTCACCAGCATCCTATCTCTTTATCGCCTGTCCGATTGTCTCCATTACTCTTCAATTGCGTTTTGTGGAAACACTATCAGCGTCAAAAAACGTTAGGAACATGAACACGCCAATTGACAAGCGGAAATGGGCCGTCACGATTTCGTGCTCCCATTGGTCTCACTGCGAGAGAGATTTGCTGGGATTTTAAATCTTGTATATTCGTCAACTAGATCTTACGAACTACTCCCTGGGGCTGGGGTGCCTTTATTTCAGATTAAAATCAAATTATTGGTGAAAATAATCAATGATCTTACATTCTTACCAAACACTTTAGGGGCGGTTGAAGGGATCGGCTTTTTTACACTTGATCGCATGATCTGGACCGTGAGCGTTCTCATGCGTTTCTTCGCGTTCTCATGCGTTTCTTCCATCACAAACTCAACATTTATAAATGTATACTTTTGTAAAAGTATTTTTTAAAAATAAATCTATTCATATATTTTTCACATTTACAAAATCAACAACTTAAAAGTTATTTATGATTTGTATTCCCAATGTTTGACTCAAACCTTTTCCAAAAACGTCAAGTTTTATGAGTACAAAGGGAGTAAACAACAGTAAATAAATAAATGAATGAATAAAGTATAGTTGACAATGTCATATTAAAAAATGTAGTATAAATTAGAGAAGGTGTCTTATTACACGATGGCTGATGTCACTCCCGTGGAAGCTAATTAGCAATTGGACATCCATGGATTTTAGCAAATGAACTATAAATTTAAATTTTTGTGGGGTCCATCTCTTGCTAGTTCATTTTTTTTGAACCGGAGGGTATCCATTGGACATCCATGAACATTCTTGGGATTTTTCCAGGATTTCCGGCATTATGCATTAAGTGGTAAGCGGCGTTAAAATCGCCGACGACGGTAGCCGATGGTGACTTCGGTAATCTCCAGATCTGCCGCCGCGCCCAATTCCCTGAGGTGCTCATAGGGGTAGGGTTTTTGCGCATACGTGTTCATAGGGGTGAGTGTGCGTGCGCAGTTGTGAGCGTCGGCGTTGTACTGTGTCGTTCTCAAAAAACTTCCACCTACTGCATAAAAAAATCTAACAGAACTTCTAATAAAGTTTTTCTTTCTTTCTTTTCGATAAATAAACTTCTAATAAAGTTAGCAAGCCGCCAAAGGGCCCAACGTTGCCGAGTGCTGAAGTCGTGGGCCGCGCTGTATGGCCTAGGCAGACCGAAGAATTGATGCGGCCCACAAACTTGCGGCTAAACCCCTCCTTCTCCCACGACGCCGATCCCCGTCGCCGCCGCCTCATTTCCTCCAGCCGTCCTGCTCAGGCGTTCCGACCAGCGTTGCTCGCTTCTCGTCACTCCCGCCGGTTGCTGCTCTTGGCCGCGCCACCGTAGAATGGCCTCCCTCTTCAACAAGTTCCAAGAGGTACCAGTCCCTGTCTTTCTGTTTCCCCTCACACCGCCCAACATCGCGGGATCTCGATCTGCCTGACTCCTCCTCGTTGCGGGCGTCAAGGCCAATCATGGCGCTCATCATGGATTTCCTGACACGAGGGAAAATTCTGTATCGTATTGCGCGCTTTGCCCCGATAGAATTTGGCAGATGCTCGTCACGGCAGTGGGCATTTTGTGACTTCAATATATGGGGACTGATCCAGTGTTTCTCATCCTTCTTACCTTTGCTCTTAGCTTCGAAGCTGCCTGCATCCTCGTTCAGATGACTGTTTGATTTCTCTGTAATTTATGTAGTGCAGCTACTGCAACACTTGCCCATGAAGATTGATTTGATTTTATGTAAATATATGTAATCGTAAGTACTCCTATATCTTATCACCATTTTAATTGATTTTTATTGGTAAATAAATGTTCAGGCGATCAAAACAATTGCTAAGAGCCCCATGTTTGCTCGGGATCCAAGGCATCTTCAATTTGAAGCTGATGTAAATCGTTTGTTTCTCTATACAAGGTTGGCTAATATCCTAAGAAAAAAAAAACTGCTCGGGGTTTCCCTTTTTCACTGTGTAATTTTCAGTATGGGCATCATTACATTTGATTCTTCACTGTGAGCAGTGGAGAACGTAAATTAGCACTTGCAGTTTTGTATACTGTATTATTTCAAGCTTTCGGTTGCCAATTTTTGTCTTCCATAGTTGTTATTTCACTCTAGTTGTTCATAAGTGAAAGTCATTTATGTGAATGTCTAGGCTGGTACCCTTAATCAAACTTCAGGGATTAATCCACTACACATATAGTGTTGGGATCTCTGTGTTCATCGATATTTTATTATACCTAGTTCTCTTGCAAAATCATTTGTGAAGGTACCACTTTCCTGAGTTTCTTCTGCTGTGCACTTAGCTATTCTCGTCTGGGGGAGAATGCTGAAGAGAAGGACGCGGAGGAGATTATTGACTTGGCTAGTAAAGCTTCTGTTGCTGATCAGCAGAAACAAGTGCAGGAAAATGTTCATTATCAACTTAGGCATATGTGCCAAACAATGGATAGCATTTTATGTCCTGATACAACAAATGATCCGTCGAAGGAACCTTCAGAAGCACATAATCATTCTCGGCGTAGTGGATTGAGTTTTGCCGTTGGTGGTGCAGCATCTGCAAACAAGCAAAGGTAGTTTGTTCTGACTAAGTACATCAGATTGGTGCTTTCCTGTCCAAGGGTATTTCATCCTAAAATAGGCTAGTATGTCGATAATTTGCATGTGGATGGTACTGTTGCAAAACATGTACCACTGAAAAGTCAGTCTCTACATTTTTCTATTACTTGTCTACTTAAATGAAGATAAGTATGGTAACTGAGGTAATTTACCTCCTTTTCTGTGACTGTTCCATTTCTGCAGCATTATTTTTTTTTTAACTTCCTTTTTTATCTTGTATTAGCCATGCTAGCTCGACTTGCATATCACTGTTATGTCTTGTCGGCACAGTTTGTTTGAACTTCCATGCTAGATTACTTACAAATGCATTGTTCTGTTGATTATGACATTATATGCATCAATATGTTACACGGATACTCCAAGGGGGTGACGTATCCGTATCCGATACTCGCCGGATACGCCGGATACGGATACCGGATACACTATTTTAGTGGGTTTTCTTTTTTGAGAAAGTGCGTATCCGCGTATTGTATCGGATACCCGTACCCGTACTCGTGTGATTCATTGAATAAATATGTTGCTGCAAGAAGTTTATGCTAAATCCTGAAGAGGTTACATGTGTTTACATGTCCACTTGTTTCTGTTCAAATTCTAAGCTAAGTGCTCATCTATTTGCTCTGCAGTGCAGTTATCCCTGCTACACGACCTTTGACTCGAGCAGAATTGTCAAAGAAATTCAGGGATCATTTTGGGTACACCCTTGACATTGGACCATCTGGAGTTCCTCACAAAGATGCTGGCCAAGGTCTGTTCTTATCTGGACAAGCAAATGTCGGTGCTGTCCTGGCCATCTATCCTGGTGTTATATATTCACCTGCTTACTATCGATATATACCCGGATACCCTAGAATCGATGCTTGCAACAACTATCTGATCACAAGATATGATGGAACAATAATTGATGCAAAACCATGGTGTTTTGGTGGTGAAACAAGAGAATTATGGGATGGTTCAGATTTGGTGGATTACAATGCTGTGCCACCTAAAGGTTCAGAGAACAACTCTGATCGAGTGTGGAGAATGCTTAGCAAGCCTCTAGAGAAAAGTGTAAGGGAAAATTTTGGTGAAGTGCTTGAACGCCGAAATCCCCTTTGCTTTTGGTCATTTTGCAAATCATCCACCTAAAGGTTCAAGTCCTAATGTCATGATCTGCCCATACGATTTTCCTTTGATAGAGAAGAACATGAGAGTATACATCCCTAACATTACGTTTGGTGGTGAAGAGACCATTAAGATGAAGAGGTTTGGCTCCTTTTACTTCAAGTCTGGAGGTTCTGATAATCAGGCTGGTGATTCTCTAGTGCTGAAGACGCTAGTGCTGGTGAGTACAAGGTCCATCTGTGATGAAGAACTCTTCCTTAATTATCGTTACAGTAACTCAAAAGCGATGACCAGAGTGGTACAGCCCTGTCGATGAAGAAGAGGATAAGAGGAGATGGAGCTAGTTTAGCACTTCTGTACCATTTTGGCTGTGCATTTTTTGGCTAACTTTCCTCTGTTTTTCTTTTTTTTTTTCCATACATTGCAACTGAGCGCTGGTAAGCTCCTGAGATTGAGATGACAGTTTTGCTTGTTCTTTCTAATTTGCTATGACAATAGTTTGGTGTCACAATTATCATCATGATAAAACTCGAGCTACTCATGTAAGCTCTACTCTCAGGTCCTTTGTGGTGCATAAAGGATTTACATTTGTTACTCCTTTTATGTGTGCCGATCCCAATGGTCTATGGAAGATAAATAATTTATGTATCTATTGCCTGAATTTTTTTTTTACGGAAGTGATGATGAAATTTATATTGGAGATTCCTATGCAATTGTCCTTATAAGTATGCTTCCCAGTTCTTTACCCATCTGCCATCTAAATTATGCACCTAGGACTCTACAAAATAGTGAGATTGGAAATCCCGTTAAACTGGTTTCAGAAGTTTGTGCTTGCATCACTTGATAGGGCGTAGTTGTGCAAAAGGAAAAATAAAAAGGGAACTTAGTATTTCTTCCATCTTTATGATACTTTTTGTTTACGCCTAAATAACTCAAGGCTAGCAAAAACTGCATATAGTATCTATTTCCTTGTTGACCAGATTTTCAAACAGAGTTTTGGTATAGGGTTGCTTCTTTTGAATCATTCCTGTATTGAACATGCTCATGTGGCATGGTAGCCTTCCTTCTTGCAGCATTATCTGTTCCTTGCAAACCCAGCTTCACTGAAAACCATGCAGTGTTGTTGACTATATTCCATCTCTTGAATTGTGCCGTATGTGGTATGTTTGCCCTTCCTTCTGATATGCATGCATGGTGTCATCATGGCAATTTTGCTACTAGCACCGAAAGAGTGTGTTTGGTAAAATCACAAGTTTCAGTCAAATAGCTGCACCGGGAAGCCTTGAGATTTTGGCGTCTGGACGGTGATTTTGCTTGGATTGTATTTTTTTTGAAAGAACATGGCAGAGCTCTGCCTCTCTATTAAGACAGGAAGAACAGTTTATGTACAAGTAGAGCAAGAATTCTCCAACCCCAAAGGAGGGGGTTGGAAATCACAAAACCAAACACATTAAAAGTCGACACACATTCCAAGTTTGAGCCCTCCTCCACTGTAGGATATCTTCCTTCGTTTTGAGCCACCACCTGGGGCCGTCTCATGGGAATTTGAAAAATTCTCCTGTTTCTCTCTTTCCAAACATTCCGGATGGTGTAAATGACTAAACCATTAAACCGTCTTCTATCCGTCTTGGCTAACTTAGACTGTGCTTCCTCCCACCATGAGATGAAATGCGTCGGATCAGCGGCCGGTAAGACAATGCTGTCGTGGAAATGCTCCCAATGGAGGATGTGGTCCCATACTTTGCTCGTGAACGGGGCAAAGCGGGGGTGAGGTGTAAACATGTCTCCAAGGGACCATTACACAAGGTACAATGTTCTTGGTGAGGCCAACCCCTCCTCTGTAGGTTGTCAGCTGTAAGAATTTTCTCTCGTGCCATAATCCATGCGAACACCTTGCATTTGTTCTCGGTGTGTGCTTTCCATATGAGGTCTCCCCGAAAGGCTCTGTAGGAACCAGAGAATTGGATCCTATATGCTGATCTGGTGGAGTAAGCTCCACTTGCTGTCCATCTCCAGGTGATGGTGTCCGGAGTACCTTGTGTTAGGTGCACCTGCTGTATCCTGATCCACAGGGAGATGAATTCTTCCACCTGCAAAGAAGTGGTAATTTTACCCCTCAAGGCAGCGACCCAGGCGTTGTTCCGTAGTTCTAAGTGTACGGTCCTGTTCTTGAACCTGATCATCTCGAACAGGCTGGGCGCAAGGAATTTTGGGGCCTCGCCGTCAAGCCAACTGTCATGCCAAAAACGCGCCTTATGCCCGTCGCCGATGGTGACTCTAGTGGATGCATTGAAAAGTGCCCGATCTAGGTCGTTGTTGCTTGGATTGTATGGCTTGACAGGTTAGTTAATTGTATGGCTTGACAGGTTAGTTACTTATACTACTATTTTTATGATTTCTTCCTTCTCATATGCATTAATCAGGCATCACTTGGTTCAGGTTGGTAGAGTCCTGCCTACTGCCTGATTGACGCAAAGCATCGAATAAAACATGTCATAACTGGGTTATAGCTATCATATTCTCTAATTGAGAAAAGTTGATTAATTTATCTTGCATTCAATGGGGCTCGAAAGATAATCTGGCGAGGCAAAACGCACGCCCCATGCTGGCTTGACTAGCACAGTGGTGCTCGGTCTTCGATCAAATATGTGACTGTTGGTAATTTTGTGCAGTTACTTAGCTCAAAATCGTTTAGAAAAGCATAGTTACCACCACATTATGCAGCCCGATTCTACTTTGCGTATATTTAACATTTGTTTATGCTTGCTCATGAGGCCATGATTGAAAATATGTTACGCAACTCAAATGCACTCCTATATTGCTGTGGTGTCAACGTCTGGTTTATCTGCGCTGTCATAATCCAGCAAAACCAACCAAATCAGTGTACCTTTCTCTTGATGATTAATGAGGTTGTTTCTGGAACCTTTCAATTCTGCATACTACAAGATAGTTGTGAGAATTTCTTTATCAGATGTTAATTCCGTGAATATGATGTTTTAGTGCGAAAAGACAATCTCCTTGATTGACAATCTCCTTGATTGTTGGGATACAGAATAAGTGCATTCTGAAGACCAAATTGAATTTGGTTTCTGTCCCATGCACTGTCTCATGCACAGACGTATGTTTCTGGCGAAGAAAGGTTCTCGAGTCTATTTTAGCCTTCTAAGGATGGCACATTTCTCAATGGCAAGTTTTTTCTCTTGTCACCCATGAGCGGTAAAATCAGCAATCGTAATCCATTCGTCTTTTGGATACAAATTGACAATTTTTAGCAATTCGTTTTTGGTTATGAAACCAATATACTCTCTAGTCTCTACATTCCAGTTTGTAAGATGTTACATGACACGATCTCCTAAATTATACATTATATACATATTTTATTTTATTTTGTTATTATAAGAGATAAATTGTAGTTATTGGATAGTTTATTTGGTTATGAATTTTAGTAGTACAATATTTATAAATTATCGGCTAAACTATTTATAAAAAAAGCCTATAAAATTTGACTATTGACATAGGTGAAATGTCTTATAAACTGAAGTGGAGGGAGGGATAGCTGCTGGGGATCAAATCTTCTGGGTCGTCATTTCACCATGTATAAACTTACATATGCTTAGTGATATCACGCATTCATGTCCATAGGAACGGCCATGTGCCGGCCCGATACAATCATGCACTAGCTGGAATTTGGAAGTATACGTTATCTGGGAAGTTGTTGAAGGAACGCTACTTTTTGCTTCGTTTGGAGGCTACTATCCAGTCTCAGTTTATATACGAGATAGAGAGCAGAAAGCACCCAAAACGAACAAAGCGACGCAGCTTTTCGATCGGGCCATTCACCCGTATTTCATTAAGAGGAGGAAAAACCAAATCCAAATACAACAAGCCCGATCTTGAGAAGACATCACAGGCGAAAACAACAACGAAGAACATAAACATAAACGAAAGGTGAAAAGCGAGGGGGCGGGGAACCTCCACGTAACATCCCAAAGAAGCTCGCGCCTATACAAAAAGATAACTCAACACCTAGGTAGCTAATGGTGATCGTAGCCGTAGAAGAAACACCTCGGCAAAGAAAGCATCTGCCGGAGAGACAACGACCTTGGTGGCAAAGCATCCACCGTAACCTCCTCGACGGCCAAGCATCCGCCCGAAAACACGACCTCGTCGGGTGGCAAAGCATCCACGGAACCACCACGGCGGCAAAGCATCCGCCGTAGAGACAACGACCTTGTCGGTGGCAAAGCATCCACCGGAACCAACACGGCGGCAAAGCATCCGCCGGAAAGACGACGACCTCGGCGGCGAAGCATCCACCGTAACCTCCTCGGCGGCCAAGCATCCGCCGAGTAAACACGACCTCGGTGGCAAAGCATCGCCACCACAACAGCGGCAAAGCATCCGCCCAAGCAAAACAGCGGCAAAGCATCCGCCAAACAAAGAACTACGGCTACGACAACACCAATGGACATACCAAATGAAGAGCAAAGATGAAGCACAATAGGCCCAGCGCGGCGAGCGGCAAGACGAGCAAAGAGCCGTACGGATTCTTCAAATTCAAGAAGGGGGTGACGCCGAGGGCGCCATCGCTGCTGGCCTTAGCGAGCTAAGGCAGGGCTTTCACCCAAAATCCGGCGCCGGTGACAGGATCAGGAAACTCGAAGACGACGCCTTCAAGAAGGGTGCGGCGCCAAAAGGCGTCGCCGTCGTCCGCCTGACTGCGTCGGGCTAAGCTTTCGCATGGAGCTCCATACATCCCAGTCACGCAAAGGGAAGCGAAACGCCACCATCCACACCACCACGGCGTCGATGGCAAGCCGCCAGAGCAGCCGCCCACACCACCGCGGGGGCGTGAGACGGCGTAGACAACTGGACATGCCACCCAAGACGCCACTCGCCCGCACACCACCCACCTCGAGGATACCTCTCAAGGCGGCGGTCGCCGCTTCTCCTGTAGACGGAACACGCAGCTCGGGCACGCACAGCGGAGGGAGGCGTGGGGGGCGCACACCGCGGCCATGCCCGGCCATGGCACTGCCCCCAAACAGCCGCCCAGGGACGCCACGGGCCCACCCCGCCAGCCGGAAGCACCGGAGGGGACGACCCGACGCCAGAGCAGCCACCACGCCGCTCACGGGCGGATCCGGCGAGGGAGGTGGGGATGGCCCCGCCCCTCCATGCCGCACCCGCCCAGCCTGCCCGGACCGACCGGGTAGCCACCAAGGCAGCCGCCGCCCGGCCAAAGCCACCCGAACTCGTCGGGCGCAGATCCACGGAGGAGGGAGCGGATCCAGCTTTTGGGATGCCCGGATCCGGGCCGCCGGCCAGCGAGCCAGAAACGCCCGGTCGGTGGAGGGGGGGGGGCGAAGGGGGTGGGGGACGCGGCCACGCCCCTTGTTGAGGGCAGGGCTTCGCCGGCCGCCGCCGCGCCGAGCAAGGCAGCGGCGGCGGCGGCTGAGGGGGCTCTCTGTGGAGGTGCTGGCCGGCGCTGGCGGCGGGCGCCCGAGTCGCCCACGGGAGGGGCGCGCGAGAGCCGGAGGGTCGGAGTCCAACCTTGTATTTATCTCTCCAAAGCGACGCAGCTATATACAATGCAGTTGCTGAAAGCCCAGATCGATCAGGCTAACTAGTAACAGGGGTGAATGCCCGACAAGTTATCCGGCGGTGCCGGGTCCATGCAACCGTCCGAAATCGATCAACTGTTCTTGAATGGGAGCATGTCTTCCCAGAGACGCCGTTCTTCAGACTTACTCGTCAGCACCATTGCTAATTCCAAACGCAAAACCTTCTCCCAGGTTGTAATTTCCCTTTTTATGCTCCTGAAGCTACCTCGTCGGCATTCGTCAAGTTGCTAAAAAAGAGCTGGGTATATATTACCAATGTCAATATGTCATTAGGTTGCTCTGTAAAACAAGCTATCCTGGCATCGGTATATCTGAATAATGCAATTATGGTACTGTGTAAAACAAGATCGAAGTTACTTACGGTGGGGAATAAAGTGCTCATAATGTGCCGGCTACGTCACAGGTCTAAACTAGGGGCAGATCTGTACAACAGTTTTGTGTAATGCATCTAAAAGTTCTTAAGGGCAGCTCTATATAATATACAATAACGGATTTAGTGTAGTACAGTACTATGAATAGCTTCTAAAAAAAGTACTATGAATAAGCATTAAGATAACGGTTTTCCATTATATATATATACGTTGGACTTAATAAGCGTTAAGATAACGTCATCCACTATGCGGCCAGCAACAGGATACCACATAAGGCCTAGATTGAAGTGTTTCGTAGCACTTAGAATCATTGAACTTGGTTGTACGCCTCCTTCCGATCACCCCACAACAACTCTATAGCATATTGCTTGGCCCGCTATGCCATTGAATACTTGACTCGATAACCAGTGAGGCCCCATATGGTCTCGATAATGGAAGAAACAAATGTATCAGTATTGGCCCTAACAACAGCAACAACATGGCGACCACAGTAGCAGGTTGTGTTTTGGGCGTGCATACCCTTCGGCTTCGAAGATCGACAGGTGTGAGGTTGCTTCACATTTCAAATCTTCCATGTCTCGTTCCTCTGTCTCCAAACCCATACTCCCCAACCACATCCAACCTTGCAAGGCACCGTGTACCTCTTGTTCTTGTCATGGTGTGTTACTCTATAAGGCCTGTGAAACCTAATAGGCATAATTCATTAGAAAATACTTGAGACACTCCAACGTATCAAACATCATTCCCTTCTTAATCCCTATCTCCTCACTCTCTGCCACCACATCGTCCAACAATGTCAAATCAATGTCACATACTACCTGGTCAACCATACTTATGTCCATGAAATTTGGTATGGAGCCTGACTCCACATGGACCACCTTCAATTGCCTAAGCTCCACGTCATTGTACTTCATTCTCAATGACTCATCAACTGGGACTCCTAACGACTCCGTAAATACTGCCTCACAACAATCGCTTTCATCCTCGCTACTAGGCTTGGACCTGTATTGCCTCCAACACATCATCCGACGTACTTTGCCCTGAAGTCAAGTCATCTTCGACCTCTGAGGCAACACCGACTTCGTCATCCTCCAATCCTAGGAATATGTCGTCCTTATCCCAACTTCCATCTCCTATGCCATCTCTGTCGACAAACGCTTCCTCATAGAACATTCAAGGCACCGACCACCAATGACCTATCAACTTCTCTAATGACAGCTGGTTGCAACTCTTCGTCTTGGGTGTAAGGTTCTCTATGGACTTGAATCCACATTTTCATCCACAACCACTACAAAAAGCCCAGAACCATTCTCCACAACAACTTCCAAGTATCTAACGCTGCTAATCTTCACAACTTCTATGTAGTTCTTCCCAGTGGCGGGCCCAGAATTTTGGGTTTGGGTATTCAAAATGTAGAAGAGTGTCAGTTTTTTTAACCTAGACTCCTAAATCCTAATATCACTATAACAATACATACTTTCAGTTGTATAATATATAGCAGCTGTATAACACCACATATTTAGTTTGACTGCATTTTATTTTTCTTTTTCCAATATATTTATGTGTATACATTGTATATATTATTTTCATTTGTCAAAATATTTGGGTATTCAACTGAATACCCTTGAATTCTGTAGGCCCGCCACTAGTTCTTCCATTCATCGGCACATGACAACGACATCAACGCTTAGTGTGCCCATTCCTTCCCGCAGTCAAATCTTCCTCTCAAGCTTAGTGTCCGCCCATACTTATCCCGACAATGGCTAACCAAATCATCAAAGCTAGGAGCTGTACTAGAGAACCGAACTTGCTCGTGCATGCTTTTGAACTCTCCATTTCCTTAAACTTTCCCACCATTAAACAATCACACTAAACGGTCTATCTACAAAATGTGAAGCAACACATCAACAATATCAACAACTAAAGCATTTCAAAACCAAATCTTATGCAATCACTCCTACACTAGAATACCACAAACTCAACGGTCATGACATCTAAAGGCAAGAAACCAGCCTACCCAAATCCTCCATGCATCAACTAACTATGTCCATGCAACATTTACTTTACATCAAATCCATGGGCACATTGTACCCTTAACCGATTGCACACATCACATTGTATGAACGAACACTCCAAGCATTCACAATTTTACCAATTTTCGTAACCCTACTCATGAAACATGTGAGGCAAAACCAATAAATCGAGGAGAGGAGAGCAAAAAGTTATACCTTCTCCGGTGGTGGGGGAGGTTGCCCCGGTGGTCACGGGAGGGGGTGGAGGTTGTTGCAGCCGGCGCCGGATGGCCGGCGGCGAGCGGCTTGCCTCCCTACCCACGCCGGGCGGTGTGTTGTGTGGGGACGACAAAGATGCACGACGGTGGAGGAGGAGGCGGTGGTGGCGGGTGGCCAGCGTGGAGGCGGCGTGGGGCTCCTACACGCGCATGAAGAAAGAAAAGAGAAAGGCAGAGAGAGAGAGAGAGAGAGAGAGAGAGATGGGTCGGGTCCGACCATATGGACCACCTCCTTTTCAAGGAGAGCTGATGCTTATGCTTATTGGGCATTTTGGTTTGACACTCCTTCACACCCAAAAAGAAGGCAAGCCTAGAGGTAGCCTAAAAGAATTCCATAACTGGGTGTTCTAGCCATTCTTGTCAAACTAGAAGCTACTACTCGTTCCAAGGGTTGAGAATAGAAACTCAATAATAACAACAATAAATTTGTCTTGTCGCGCCTGAGTCGAGTCGCAATAGGGTGGGCCCTACAGCACACCACGCCAGTACTGGTGAACGCTAATATCTACTGTGGCACTCATTGTCATGAAAACAAAGGTACAAAAGAAAACTTATAAACACAAAAAAAATATTAAACATAAAAGGAGCGAATTAACGTTTCGCTGGATGGGGTTTGCTTAGAATCTTTTGGTTGTTTTGGTTGTGCCAGTTGTCTTTTCACTCTGTTTGGTTCGGCCGGGTGAGATGCACGCTCTGGTAAAGCCTCTGCATCGGTAGACTGTCTTTCTCCTTACCCTTTAGGTTGCCCTGTTCTTCTATAAACCTCTAACGATCATTGTATTTCTATTATTTCTTAATGGAAACTAAATGGGGGATGCTCTCGGTTCGAAAAAAGCATAAGAACACAAAAGGTTATGGAACACAACTTATATATACAAAGTTATCAAACATGACTTGAATATATAAGTTATTCAATACTACAACTTATATGGATGAGTTCTAAGCTATCTGTCATAAGTTAGCCCGTATAAGTTGCTACTGACTAGAATTTTTTTTTTTTCCGAAACATATGTAAGTGGGGTCTAGTTTTATTCATCTTGTTGCGAAGAATTTAGTGATGTAAATTAAAATGGGTATGTCGTTCCAAAGTTATAGCAACTTGAAATAAATGTTTTTTTTTCACATATGTCAACGCTAACATCAACATGTAAAATGTACACGGAAGGGGAAGGTGCTAGCTGTACCGCGTAAGCTGCATCGCTCGAATAATCGGAAACAATGAACGACCGCCAAATGGAATTAGGATTTAGGATCACTAAAACACCACGTAGCTATAGATGCATGGCTGGTCCATAGTTTTTTCAGTTACTGACGCATTCACGTACGTCGTCGGCCGCAGCCGGATCAGAGCGGTCGCTAAGGTTGGAGGCCTCCGCCGCGGCCCCCTCTCGGTCAGCGGGGCCTGTGTTATATATAACCACCCGAGAGGGCGATGTGACGACGCACCAACAGCAAGCGAGGAGCTGAGCAGCGGCGCACCACGCATCTCCTAGCTTATTAGCCTAGCTCACGTACGATGGCGCCCGCCTGCTCCTTGCTCGCGCTCGCCCTCTCGCTCTTGTCCGCCGTCGTCGCGTCCGCCGTCGCAGCAGCAGGTGGACGCGGGCGGCGGCGCAGCAGGCGGCCGACCGCGTGGCGGCGCTCCCGGGGCAGCCGCCCGTGGGGTTCGCCCAGTACGCCGGGTACGTGACGGTGAACGAGACGCACGGCCGCGCGCTCTTCTACTGGTTCTTCGAGGCCACCGCGTCGCCCGACAAGAAGCCGCTGGTGCTCTGGCTCAACGGCGGTACGTACTCTACTACTAGCTCCGATCCTCTCCCTGCTCTACGTCGTCCCGGTCCCACACCTACCTGCACCATTTACCCGATGTCTGCTCGTACTCGACTCGCCATTAATTCCGCGCGCGGCTTGTCTCCATGATTTGTCTTAGATAGAAGAAGCTTCTACTGCTGCATGCATGTTTCTTGTGCTCGGCGGCCATGGCTTATTTCTGCAACACGCATGTAGTAAAATATGTGGTTGATGACTAGCTGATTCTGCAGCGAAAGATACAGTTAGGAATCGATCGATCGAGAGATACAGATAAGATGACGACGGGCTCTGATAAGAGACAATTAGTTGAGACGTTCACTTTACCTAGCTTTGAAGTCGATATTGATTAAGAACCGGAGTGGTTAGGACTTAGGATAAGTCGCTGAGAGTTGAGGGAACGATGCATGACGTCTCTGCTTCTGAATTGTAATGGCGTGCTGGTAAGCCTGGTACTATATATGATCGAGCTACGCCTAGCAGTTAGCTAACTAGGACTAGGTGCTGATGCATGTTGTTTCGGGTAAGATACCACTAAGCTGGAGTAGACGACTAGTCGTATTACCGTATAGTCCCAACCGATTAAGCGACAGTTAGAGGGGAAGAAGAGAGAGGAGCGGCTATGTCTCACATCAAATAATCACGGTCACCATTAATTGGACGTTTCCGGCCTGTACTTTGGAGGTTGATGCTGTACCTATAAACCTTCTCAGTAGCTAGTACGTAGTAGTCACTTTCGCCCTTTGCCATTTAGTAGCGCACCGTTTTGTACCCTGTTGGCGACCAAGGTTTTGTTAACCTTAAACGTAGCGGATTTTATTCGAACAAAAAAAAATCCGTAGCTGAGTTCAGTTCTCGAAACGTGGGATTTAATTGCTTTTCATAAAAAAGAATATATATGCAGGAGTCCAAGTTCATGATATGATATTTACGCAAAGTGATCCAATGAGACTTTTGCACTCTAGAGTCTGACATTCTATCAAGTTGAGGCCTCCTAATCTAATGACATTAATTAGGCATCATGGATCTCTCTCTATCTACATAAAAAAGGATATTTAGAACGGAAAGGGGGTAAAATTTCAACTGTGATGCCTAATATATCCAAAAATTGACCAACGATATGTATGTATGGTCAAGCAGAAAATGACATAGGGCCCAGCTGTCAGCCTCACCAATGTCCCTCTTGCGCGTGCTCCATCCATCAGTGCATCAGATCAGCCGGAGTATAGTCGCTGGTCAGAAGAGACCGATGGAAGAGCATGATTGATAGATATGCTGCGACACATTCTGGATTTCTGGTCCATTACTAGTGGTGCCCACTCGACGTAGAGTGCACCCTTCGAGAAGGAGAAGGATATACTCTAGGCGTGTAGCTACAGTGTGCTATCCACACAGTGATGCTGATTGCTGAAGCTCCTCCATTATATATGTGCTGATTCTGACTGCAATGGCGAGTATGCAGTCTTTTGCTTGGCATGCGTGGTCAGCTAGTTGCACAGTGCAAGTGAGCAGTCAACACACGATCCCGGAACGAAGGGTGTCGCTGTGTATGTATGTTTCCAGAGCTAGTATGAGTGAGTGAGGAAACCTTGTTGCCTAATTCACGTAGCCCGTCCTCGTGGGGATCTCTGCAAAGTGTCGGTAAACATCCAGAGAAAGTGTCCTACAGTCAGAGAGTATATATAAGTGTAGTTTTCCTGTTTTGTTTTGCTTTTGCACCGGCTGAGCTGTTTGTCGGACCCCTGGGGTAATATATATGTTGTTAGTTGGAAACGTGTGATCCGTCTAGGGAGGATGATTGAGCTATATATGTTTTATTACTTGCAAGTTGGAAATGTCCTCCGATCCTACTAGATATAGATATATCCTGTAGTCTACTAACTGTAGTCTAATTCAGATGATGAAGAGCCATAATACGGATTAGTTAGACTGGCCATAGTCGATTCAGGTTTTATGGAACCGTCCAATCAGGTGTAGTGCTAGTACAGGTATTAGTTTAGGGCAGCACATAACAACACTGCTCGTACTACCTCCCAGCAGGGGGCCCGTCCAATCAGTTCCTGCAGGTAGCTAGGCAGTTTGGACACATGTACGATTTTATTTCCAGTTTTGTGGATGGTATACAGATGGAGACCAAATCCGGGCATCCACACTATAGAAAAAAACGCTGTCCCACATGCATGAATTCACTTAGATGCTGATTATCCTATATATTAAGATCCAGAGGAATATCATATATGTAGGTAGTTATTAGTTTACGGTATTCGGCGACGATTTTCTTTCCAGTTTTATGGACAGAGAGCCTTCTCCTACCTAATGAAATACGTGCTAAGCACGTTCTAAAAAAAAAGGTTTTTATCAGAGAGAAGATCAATCGAGCAATTAGGCAACCAAATCAGAGCATCTACAGTTCACACTATTAGCTGTTGTTGATCCTCCTCATGAATGATTTCCTCTATCTCGAATATTAAGTGCATAAACGATCATTAGACGCCGATGATGTAGAGTCGGTCGATCGGCCACCGCCACACGATCCCATCTGTGATTTGTCAGTCGCTGGTCAGACACGTACCGATCAACCGAACTATTTAGTTTCTTTTTCAACGCATGCATTATTCGTGAAGGCCGGCAGCAATATTCAACCGTATGAGGTCGTTAGTTCGGTCATCTCTTACTAGTCCTGGCGCGGCTTTCGCTCTATCTCTGCCCGTGGCGAAACGATCATTCAGCTAGCGCACGCGCGCCCGTCGGTCGATCGGCCACCGGTCACGATCCCATCTCGATTTGGTCTCTCTGGCCAGACACGTACCGAGCGAGCTGGTGGATTTAGCTTTCTTTTTCATTGCATGCATAAATCATCATCTGTCTCGGCACTGCACGCTGTTGAGAAGAGATTTATTTGCTCGATCGTCCCTTTGCGTTTGTAGTCTGGCGCGGCTCTCGTTCTCTCTATCTGCCCGTGGCGAACTTCTCTTTCAGCTAGCGCACGCGCGCCCGTGGCCGCCGCACCGGTCGGCCTCGGGCCTCTCAGCCGGGCGCGCACCGAGCGAACTGGTGGATAGCTCTATGCACTGCATTGCATGCATAAATCATCAGCTCTCTGCACGCTGCTGAGAAGGATTTATTTGCTCGTCCCTTTGCGTTTGTATGCAAGCACGGACAGTACTGCACGATATATGTGCGTACGTGCATAGCCATGGCCAGGCACGGCCGTGCCCGTGCCCGTGCAGCTCGCGGCATGCGCGGAAAACGGCAAAAGGGAGCAGGTTGGCATGGCACGAAACGTCGTATGAACGTACGTCGTCGTCAGTATGTGCGCCACCAGCTAGCCGCGATCGATCCGCGCGGCCAGAGCCAGGCCGGCCGGGGGGACCAGGCGGCCCGGCCGCAGGCCGCAAAAGAAAAGATCTGAACAAATGCTAGGTGGTGCACTAGTATAGCTGTGCTGCGCAGCGCAAGTCGTCCACAGTGCAAGAGCTAGCGTAGCGAGTGCCTGCGCTGCGCTGCGCCGGTGGTGGTGGCAAAACGGCCGGCTTGCAAGCATTGACCACGCGCTAGCTTAGCTAGACTCCGGCCCACCACAGCATGCATCGCATCGCACTGTGTGGTTAGTGTGTGCACTCCACTCCACTGTGCTGCCATCTCGATTGCAGCCGTACCCGTACCCATCAGCTGCAGTCGCCGTTCGTTCATCAGCAGAGCCGATCCATCCCGATCCCGTGACCAACCATCGAGTCACGGACGGGATGGAGCGGCGCGTCGATCAGCGAATGGTTTGCCATTGCCATGGATGGAGATCTCATCTCATCTTACCGGCCGGCCGGCCGGCGGGTGGTCCATAACCGCTGTAGAGCCTGTGCCTGTAGCTGTAGCCTGTAGGTTGAAACTGCGACGTTGAAACTGCGACAACGCTTTTCCTTCTGACGGCCGTCGCTGCTGCTGCTTCCACTCTCCACTGCCGCTCATCTGACCGGTCCAGGGGCAGCCGGCCGGCCTGGGCTATGATTGAGCGGCAACTCGCGTCGTGTCGCAACGTGAACCTTGGGTTTGTTCTGTGTTCATGTCCCTGTCGGCTGTCGCGGCGGGTCTCCGTTTTGGCCGGGTTTCCACAATCGAATTTGGATACCTGCTTTCGGTGCTTCCCTACACTTCAATTCAGAGAATATTCTAATTCTAATAATGCTTCTTGGTGGTCAGGGGTTTTGTTTTGGGGACCGAAAACTGAAGTTGTTTTAATTCGTCGTGCTCGTTTCAGGGCCTGGGTGCTCGTCGATTGGGTACGGGGAAGCGGAGGAGCTAGGTCCATTCTTGGTGCAGAAGGGCAAGCCGGAGCTGAGATGGAACAACTACTCCTGGAACACAGGCACGTAACTACTCAAAGACAGGACACAATTATAGTATAGATGTCGATGGCTAAGGTTTCCTCGGTTTGCTAAAATGCGAAATAAACCAACTGCATGCAGAGGCCAACCTTATGTTCCTCGAGTCCCCGGTGGGCGTCGGCTTCTCCTACACAAACACAAGCTCCGACCTCCTGCAACTGGGTGACAAGATCACCGGTATGTTGTACCATATAGTACTACAGCCATAACGATCCAACCCATATCTGAACTTGTAGTACTGACTGTCATGTTGTTTCTGATAATTAATCCAGCTGACGACGCCTACAAGTTCCTGCTCAACTGGTTCAAGAGGTTCCCGCAGTACAAGTCCCACGACTTCTACATCGCCGGCGAGAGCTACGCCGGGCACTACGTCCCGCAGCTGTCGGAGAAGATCTTCGACGGCAACAGGGCGGGGCCCAGGGAGAGCTTCATCAACTTCAAGGGCCTCATGGTCGGGAACGCGCTCATGGACGACGAGAGACGGACCAGACGGGCATGATCGACTACGCCTGGGACCACGCCGTCATCTCCGACCGGGTGTACGGCGACGTCAAGGCCAAGTGCGACTTCGCCATGGTCAACGTCACCGACGCCTGCGACGCCGCGCTCCAGGAGTACTTCGCCGTATACCGCCTCATCGACATGTACAGCCTCTACACCCCCGTCTGCACCGACCCCGGCTCGTCGCCGTCCGGATCCTCACACCGGAAAGTCGCCGTCCATGGCGCCGCCCCCAGGATCTTCTCCAAATACGTGCGTGCATTTCGTTTCACGGCGTACGTGTATTTCTTTTGCGACCAGTAGCATATATGACGATGATCTCGTCTTGCAGCGAGGATGGATCATGAAACCGGCGGGCTACGACCCCTGCACGGCGGAGTACGCGGAGACGTACTTCAACCGGCCCGACGTACAGGCGGCGCTGCACGCCAACGTGACCAAGATCGGCTACAACTGGACACACTGCAGGTGTGCTGTCCTGTCTCGCTATTACTCTGAATCTCTGATGAAAAACATCTTGAGGCTTCGGAGCACCGAAACTGAAACCTGCTGTGTGTGCGCAGCGATGTGATCGCCACTTGGAACGACGCCGCCTTCTCCACCCTGCCCATCCTCCGCAAGCTCGTCGCCGGCGGCCTCAGGGTGTGGGTCTTCAGCGGCGACACGGACGGGAGGATCCCCGTGACGGCGACGAGGCTCACGCTCAACAAACTCGGGCTCAAGACCGTCCAGGAGTGGACGCCGTGGTACGACCATCTGCAGGTTGGTGGATGGACGATCGTGTACGAGGGCCTGACGTTCGTCACGATCCGCAGCGCCGGCCACGAGGTGCCTCTGCACGCGCCGCGGCAGGCGCTGACGCTCTTCAGCAACTTCCTCGCCGGCACCAAGATGCCCCCAACGGCGTTCCCCTAGCTGCCGCCCCTTGTCCGGCAAAGCCGGCTGATTTGGGGTTTTCCTTTTCGCCTTCTACCAAAGATGCAATTGTAATTCGATTGGGAAAGAAAGGGTTCAGGAATAAAAAGTCATAGCGCTCACCAAAATGCTCACAATCACAATGTGTTGTGTGGTGCCTCTTGAATGTGTCCCTCAAGAATGTCGCAGTAGCTGACAGCATATAGTCTCCCTCAATTCCAAATTGCAAGACGTCCTATAGCTTTCCTAAATACATAGTTTTACTACGCACATACCTAGACATAATGTATCTATAGCTTTCCTAAATACATAGTTTTACTACGCACATACCTAGACATAATGTATATCTAGATGCGTAGCAAAAAAACTATATATATCTAGAAAAGCTAGACCAACTGACAATTCGAGATGGAGGACGTATGAAACAAGAGACATTCAGGGTGTTGCAGCAGAAACTGACGGAAATACTGAGCACTAACATAGAATTCCAGGACTTTATTACATCACAGACCAAGCATCAGGAATCCAGGTTTTCTACCATTTACTCCAGAAACAAACACAGCACACACACATGAATGGTTAGGATTTAGGAAACAAGAACCACAAAATTCACAGACAGCAGACTTGACAACATGCATTGACCATGGATGGACTGACATATGCTCTTGGCTTGGCACATGTTCCACAGCTAACCTTTCTTTGGCATGGCTGCCAGCCTTGTATACATGCGGGCCATTGATTGATAGCCTCTGATATCACCCGACCGCAGGAGATTGCCTATCATTCAGTAAAAAGATAGCCAGAAAGTAAAGACACCCAGAATATCAGAAAGGTTTGTCTCAGCAGTGCATGATTAATCAGGAAGTGGTCTTGCAAAATGCAGAAGCTACATATTTTGTCCATCAGGTGTTCTAATAGTAGATCAGAACCATGTTCGTTAGTTATTAGTTCATAATATGTTCAATCTTTCAGTTGGTCCATGTTTTGGTTCACAATGAAGAACCATGTTATATGGTTAATAACTACACATTTAGAGGATCCTAACTCATGCTAGCAAAGAGTCCATTGATGAGATCATACTGCCAGAGAAAATACCTATATAAGTTTCTTTTGTTTATAAAAAAAAGAGTCAGTGATGTGAAGGTGGCTTCTTTGCTTTAAGGGCAAAAAATCACACAATAATCCATAAAGATAACAAACATATCAATTGATTGGAAAATAATATGGACAAGCTTCGCTTATTTTGGTAGGGCCATATTGTCATGGTGTAGAGTAACTATAGATCTAGAAGAAGTTATAAAAGCTAGTTGTATTACAAAATAGTAATGCAACTGCTCCTTCAAATCAAGCTGTGTTGTTGCACAGCAGTTCTGCTACTACATTTGATAACTCATAATGACTTTTTCTTCTTCTTTTGGATACCCCGCCAACTTAGAGTTAAGCGTGATTCCCTTGCTGCGATGTCACTCCTGAGTCCTGATATTGATATGTATCTCATCTAGAGGTTCAGGTGTCCATTAAAGCTATAGCTTAATATTTCTTATATGTCCAAGAGTACCATATGTAGAAGTTTACAACATTTAGATTAATACTGTGTATCATCTCGGTCTAATTCAGAAAGATGGTAAAGTAAGTAATAGAATGCCATAATTTTTCGTGTAGTATATAGAGTGAGAACATGAACATGGTACATAAAAAAATCATATTTAGGAAGAAATGAGGTACCTGAATCACAGTTAAGTGGGCTGTCTGGTTCAGGATGGGCCATCAGAGCAATTATCGCTCTACAAACAGACTGAAGAGTCCATGCAGGGCTCCATGCATTCTTCAATATATCAAGACAAATTTCACCCGTCTAAAAACAGAAAAAAAAAGGAAAACAAATGTAACTAAACAGAAATTTCCACTTCATCTTGAAGATTCACATTTAATAAATGATAAAACAGGACATTGCAGTCTTGTTATCTTGTATAACCTTGAAATGCACATTTGGGTGGAAAATTTTTGTCAAAAAATCGAACTTGAGGAGGCAGCAGAGGATACTGCTCTGGAATTGCGAATGCAAGCTGAAACACTCCACCTTCATAAGGAGTTTCAGAAGGGCCCTAAGCACATAAATATAGATAATTAGACGAGGCAATAGTATTCGTCTTTTCTTGCCTGTTATTGCAGTAAAAAGTTACCTTGATAAGAGCAGTCCACTTGAATATGTTAGAATCATCACATATTAATTGGATATCAGGGTCAGCTGACTTCTCTCGCTGTACCTCCTTGTACTCCTTGAAAAGCCTAGCCCTAGATGCCTAGGGATAAAAGATATTGCCAAAAAGGTTTAGGTTTCATGTTAAGAACCATTGTGGCTATCCAATGGGTGTGGTGCAGGATTTGATGTAGCATGTAGAATTTTCATGGTTAGTTATAACACCATACTGTAAGTAATTAACAATTTCATTTCATTCATCATTAGTTAATTTTATTTATACTTGCAACATACTTGAACCAATACACAGTAAACTTGCGTAACAGGAAAAAAGATCACATTGCTCCCTATGAAATGCAAATTGCTAGCTATAAGATCTTGCATAGTGGCATAACTGATGCATCAAGTAGCATAAGGAAACAGGATCATCCAGATTTTCTGGGATGACTGGCATTATTGCAAAGCTACGCAATCAATGCGCTAATGAAGCAATTGCAAACTCACCTGCATCTTCTCCTTTCTCTACTAATAAAGAGTTATGACCACAGGGTGATATAGGCAAAGGTGTCACTGAATGCTGGCAAAATAAGAAATAAGACTAAGTTAGAAAGATTCAGTGAAAACCTATAGTAAAAATGAGATATAATGAGTTTCCCACGGGCAACAAAATACCAAACTAAGATTAAACATCATGGAGCTAAATTCAGAAAGCTAGTAAAAATACAGAAAAGTCATGAACTAACCATTCAGCAACAAGTTCTCATCAAATGGGGAAAAAGACTGGCACAACCAAAAAAATTAGGCCTGACTACATAGATAAACACATAGAATGATTATTGATAATAAATATTTTTTTCTTATACCGTCATACTCTAGTGAAGATAAAAAATTTAAATGTGTTCCTCTAACTTAAGCCCAGGACACTGGAAAATATTTCCATGCGACTGCGCCCACCACCTCCATATGCGACATCCAATTGATGAACGACGCGTGTCCTCCCTGGCTGTTTGGTCCCACCATGCGCCGCGTGGTTGAGCCTGTTGTTGCGCATGGTGGGACCAAACGTCCAGGAGGACACGCCGTCAGACCGCTGCATGGTGTCGCAATGGGCCAACGGCGACGCTTAAATTTTTTTTTCCCCAAGACTACAGTATCTTACAAAATCATCTGCAGGAATACATGAATCACAATTCAAAGATATTAAATCATGCCGAGGTCAAGCATCCACAACGGTGTATACTAATCAAGAACCTGAGACAATCTACCCAGTTCCTCTTCAACTCTAAACGCCGGTGCCACCGATCTGGGTATTTGCCTGCCCCGCTCATCAGATCGACCATCGCCCGGCGGGCAGCGCCGGACTCAGGATGCCAGCCCGATCACAACAAATCGCGCACCAGAAACCGGTCAGGAACTTCAATTCCCCTGACCCTACGACATGATCCGCTACTTTCCATAACGCCCTTAATAAATCTTCTCTAAACCTATCGAAGGAAAGAAGATGCGTGTTATTCGGGAAGAAATAGAGCGTACCAATCGAATCTCGGGCTTATCGCACCGGTGGCTCGACTCCGGCGTAGGGAAAGTCACCTCTCGGAAGAGGTTGCTACGGAGAGCAGCAGGGAGGAGCTGCTGCAGCGACGGTGGGGCAGTGGCCGTCGGAAACCGGTGACCGACTGGGGAAGGAACCGGGGAAGGCGGAAGCTGAATTGGGGAAGAGGAGGCGGTGGGCCCGGTTCAGCCCAGATGCAAACTCTTTTTTCGTCACCAAGTCAGATAACCGGCCCAAATCCAACTTGGACTTCATTCAGCCCAAAAGGTTCTTCTTCTTGCGAAACACTCCACTCCTCGCCTCGCTCCCTCGCTCAAAAACCTTGCCACGACCCACGACCACGAATCGCCGGCAATCCATCCAACCCGCAAGAGCCGACGAGGTGACTGCGCGCCCCGGCGACCATGGGTGACAGCCAGTACTCCTTCTCCCTCACCACCTTCAGGTTCGTGATCCCCTCTCTACGTCTTTCGCTTGCTCGTCCTCTCCATCGAGATCGGGGAGATTTTGTGTCGTTACGGTGGTTTGATTTGATTTGACCTTTTTCCGGTTGATTTTCCTGCAGCCCGTCGGGAAAGCTTGTGCAGATCGAGCACGCGCTCACGGCTGTCGGATCCGGGCAGACCTCGCTCGGGATCAAAGGTTGCAATCCCCTCTCACCCCTCTGATTTCTTATTTGGCATTTTGCGTTGCTAAGTAGCGGGGATTTGAAACGGCATTATGACTTCCTATCGCGTCCATGACATTAGGGCATTGTAGAGGATTTAGAATTATGGTCCTCTTGGTGAAGTGTATTGTTTTGGGTTTGTCTTAGTGTGTTTATGTCTTAGCTTTGATTAGGGCTTTCATCCTTTCTAGTTAGTATTGCAGTGTTAATTGAGGATACCTAGATGTAAATTCAACTGTGTATATAGTTGTGATTTTTTTTATCTCCTAGACGCCTACACACATTTTCATCTGGTTTTATGGATGATTGCTTGGGGCATTACATGATTCATAAGTTTGGGTTGGGAGGTGCACACACACAAAACAAAACAAAAAAACACTGCCTAATCAAAGATCATTATACCAATTTTAGTCACTATTAAGATTATTTTTATTCTCTAATCTAACACATATTATCAAGTCATTTGAGATTGGGTTTGTAAATACCTTGATCACTATTGGTGGTAAACTGCTAATATATTTGACAAATTTTCCCTAATTTCCCCGCATGTGCATGCTTAAATCTGCCCAAATTTTCTTTCTTCGTAATGCTTATATTGTTCACCGGTTCAATTGCATGGGCGGTCTTTTAAGTGAACTGAGCCGGTGTACTCTCTGGTTCGGTCTTTTACCGGTCGGACCGCCCGGTCCGGTCCAAATAACTGTTGGCCCAAACTAACTAATATGGGAGGAAATATGATGAGAGGGGAGAAGGGAGGAACCAATGGAGCTAAATAGATCCTTTATTCAAACTCTATCTTATAGCTTCACACTATAAGGTTACATAGCAAAGGATTCTATCTCAAACTCTCATTCCATCTCATGCTATATCACACATAAGGGTTACATGTCCTTTTATAGGACTTTAGGTCGGTTTGCTACAGTTCTGCTACAGGAACCGACCTTAATTTACAGCTCACATTACCCTGGAAAACAGTTAAGCAACCAGCTGTCACAGCTAGAAGAAAAACCAATTTTTCTCCATTTTTACCCTAGCAGCTTGCTTGCTGTTTTCCAGCAGTGGTAACATTCAAATTGCATAGCTCTACTAGCAACTAACTAGTACTAGAAACTTCATGGAGCTCCCTCATCCATGCTAATATGCCTATATGACAAGATTAGTCCTAACAATCACCCCCTAATCTTGTCATGATGCATACGGGAGTAACTACTGCCCGGGTCTCACGCCAAGACGCCGCACGTATCCACAGCTTCCGAGCCACAAACTCATATGCTGCACGCACGCCGCATGAAACGGTCCTCGACCACCAAGCCACGCATCCAAACGTGCCCAGCTACCATGCAGCAGCTAACACTACTCGCCGTATACTTCAACACATGCAACTCCTAGAAACTAGCTAACAACCCGCTGAAGACGTACTCCAAGATCATGTGCAACACATGCACATTCTAACTTGCTAACTAGCCTAATCTACATGCAAAGACCGACACAATCCTCCACGAGAACACATCTCGCTTTGGGTACGCATACTTTGTACATGACACACATGTACATGACCTAGATGCACCCTCTAGACTTGCGCGACTCAACGCTTCATCACAGAAGGGTCAGCTCGTCCTCGCCATCGGCCGTCGCCTCTTCCTGCTTCTTCTTGGGACATTCATGAGAGAAAATGTCCACGCTTGCCGCAGCTGTAGCACTTGCCTTTCTTGTTCTTTGACTTGTGCTCGCCGTTCTCGGAGTAGGTGCTGCTGCTCCGGTCGTCGTCGTTGCCTTCCTTGCCGCTGCTGCGCTTTGTCGCTGTTCGCCCAAGCGCCTCTTGCTGCGACGCTGACGACGACGACGCGCCTCCCACTGCTCCTCCGTGAGCAGCAGCCGCCGACACCATCCTCGACCGCTGGATACCGACGCAGCGCTCCTCCGCCACACGGAGCCTGCCGACGAGGTCTTCCAATGACAAAGTTTTTCAAGTCGGCGAACATCTCAATGGAGCATGCGACCGGTTGAGCCCGGATGGCACAACCCGCAAAGATCTTCTTCACGACTTCCGCCCTCCATCGCTTCCCCAACTCGCGCAGCTCTGCAGCAAGGGGAACCGATCCTCACAGCAAAGTCGCCGATCGACTCACCGTCCTTGAACGCCATGTTCTCGAATTGCTTGAGGAGATGTTGCGCCTTTGGCTTCCTGCACACGCTTGTCTCCCATCCGCAGCGACTTGATCGCCGCCCAAGCCTCCTTGACGGGTCTTCTTCGCGCGGCGAGCCCGGACTTCATCTCCGGCGGCACACCACGCAGGATAGTGGCCAGCGCCCGCCGATCCTGCTGCGCCGACGTTGCTGCCCTCCACAGCATTCCAAAGCTCCATGCCCTCCAGGTTGACTTGTACCTCGAGCGCCCACTCATGGTAGTTCGTCTTTGTCAGCTTCGATTTCTCCCGCGAAGGCGGTGACGCCGCTCCACCACGACCGCACGCGGGTGAGCTGCTGCCATCACCCTTCTCACCATCATTGGCCATCTCCCTAGTGCTCTAACACCTCTCACAAACCTCGCTCCGGTACCACTTGTTGGCCCAAACTAACTAATATGGGAGGAAATATGATGAGAGGGGAGAAGGGAGGAACCAATGGAGCTAAATAGATCCTTTATTCAAACTCTATCTTATAGCTTCACACTATAAGGTTACATAGCAAAGGATTCTATCTCAAACTCTCATTCCATCTCATGCTATATCACACATAAGGGTTACATGTCCTTTTATAGGACTTTAGGTCGGTTTGCTACAGTTCTGCTACAGGAACCGACCTTAATTTACAGCTCACATTACCCTGGAAAACAGTTAAGCAACCAGCTGTCACAGCTAGAAGAAAAACCAATTTTTCTCCATTTTTACCCTAGCAGCTTGCTTGCTGTTTTCCAGCAGTGGTAACATTCAAATTGCATAGCTCTACTAGCAACTAACTAGTACTAGAAACTTCATGGAGCTCCCTCATCCATGCTAATATGCCTATATGACAAGATTAGTCCTAACAATAACTAGGGTCTGGATGCTTCAATGTTGAATGGGGACTGTTGGAAATTGCAAGTTTGTTTGTGCACTTCATATCCAGAACACTGACTAACACACTTGCACAGAAATCAACTAATGGTGCCACTCAGCCAAGGATGGGCTGTGGAAGTTTAAAGATATTTCAAACTTCATGACCATTGCTATTTGAACTTCCTAATTAACATGATATTTGACGCTCCTTATGAGTCACTATTGATAGGTTCAGTAGCTGTAGTGTAATGATTCGCCATGCTGATCTTTCTTCCAATCGAATTGTTGTGTTCTATGCTGTGTACATGGTCACTGGTTAGGAAGCACAACCATTTTATTTTACTTGTGTCTCTTAGTTAATTCTGAAATATGTCATGTTTCCAGCTGCCAATGGTGTAGTTATCGCCACCGAGAAGAAACTGCCTTCCATTTTAGTGGATGAAACATCTGTATGTGTACCTATAAGATTTTGAATTTTCTCTTTTGCCACATTCTTGTCCTCTCCCTATCCCATGTGCTAAACAGATACCTCATGAAATACTTTCCAGGTGCAAAAGATTCAGGCACTAACACCAAATATTGGAGTTGTCTATAGGTACTACACTGTCTTGGTTGGTCTTGTAATTCATTTTTTATTTTCTATTTTGGAATCGGAATACATTACAATTTGCATTGAAGTTTGATGTGATTGTTGAAGTTATGGACGTGCATCTTCTCAATTGCCCAAGTCCCTCTCTATTATGTTTTATTCATGCACTTTTCTTGCATTGTTTTCAGTGGTATGGGTCCAGATTTCCGTGTTCTGTTGAGAAAAGGCCGAAAGCTGGCACAACAGTATTATCGGTTGTACAAGGTATACTTTTTGGTAACTTGTTTAATTTATGTTAAAGATTGGATTTTCTCAATTAGGGCTAACCCTAGAAGGGTAGTCATATAGTTGCATACATGGGCCTCATGGGCCTAATACTCATACTCCAACACCCCCCATGAGCCCCAACTACCGTCGCAGCCGAGTTTGCGTGACCGACACGAAAAAGAAGTACAACACAGAGCCCCCCACAGCGCAACTAGCCACGGGTGATGTTGAGGCCGGAGCGAAACTCGTGAAGGTCGAGGATGGGAGACCCTTGGTGAAGATGTCGGCGAACCGGGAGGTGGTCGGGACATGCAGACCCGAACCGCCGATGGCGACCCGATCACGACAAAGTGTAGATCGATCTCCACATGCTTGGTCCTCTCGTTGCCGCATGGGTTGGTGGAGAGGTAGACGGCGCCGACGTTGTCGCAGAGACCAGCGTGGTCCCGGGAGAGGGCCGGAGCTCGGGCGAGAGCCGCCGGAGCCAGAAGCCTCGCCACGCCGTTAGCAACAGCGCGGTACATCCGCCAAAGACGAGCGAGACGATCACCGACGCTTGGCTGACCAGACACCAAGTTGCCGCCAAGGAAGACGGCGTAGCGCGAGGTGGAGCGCCGAGTGTCGACACCCGCCCGCCCGCCCAAGTACACCACCGGCCGGGGAGGGAGACCGGTGAAGCGAAGAACCCGTAGTCAACGGTGCCGCGGAGGTAGCGGAGGAGGCGCTTGAGAGCAGTCCAAAGGGGCTCTCGAGGATCATGCATGTAGAGGCAAATCGCCAAGACGGCGTAGGTGATGTCCGGCCGGCGTGAAGGTGAGGTACTGGCGCACCGCAGACCGTATTCGCGGTTCGCCACGGACTGCCCTCGGCCTCCGACAAAATTGCCCCCGTATCAACCGGAGTGGAGCAAGGCTTGCGTCCGTCATCCGTGCTCGCCGAGGATATCAAGAGTGTACCGCCGGGTGAAGAAGAAGTCCAAGGGGACGAGGCTCAACAAAGGACCCCGAGAAAATGGTGGAGCATGCCCGGATCCTTCAAAGGAAACTCCCCGGCGAAGAGCGCCGATGATGCGGTGTAGTAGTGAAGGACTGAGGTCGTGGAGGACAATGTCATCAACATAGAGCAGCAGTACGCAGCCTCAGCCCATGGTGGTAGATAAACAAGGACGATCCGACTTGGCCTCCACAAAGCCCGGTGACACCAAGAAGGTTGCAATACGAGAGTGCCACGCCCGAGGGGCCCGCTTGAGGCCGTAAAGAGACTTGTTGAGCCGGCGGACCATGTCGGACGAGAAGAGTCGACAAACCCCGCCGGCCGACCGCGAGACTGTCTCGTTAAGGCTCCCATGCAGAAGGCATTCTGACATCCACCGATGGACCGCCAGAGCGAGCAAGAGCTAGTGAGAGCACCGTGGCGACGGTGGCCGGCCACCACCACCGGGCCGAAGGTCTCATCATAGTCAACTCCCCGCCGCCGAGTAAACCCGCGAAGAACCCAAAGCCTTGTACCGCTCCAGGTACCATCGGCCCGCCGCTTGTGTGTCCGCATCCACTTGCCTGTGACGACGCTGGAGCCGGGCGGGCGGGCACCGGATCCCAAGTCTGGTTGGCGAGGAGAGTCGCGTACTCCTCTTCCATTGCACGGCGCCCGCTGAGGGTCGGACAGGGGCGCGCGAACGGAAGAGGGTACGGGAGACCATGAGTCGCCGGGCACCGCCGCAAGAGCCCGGGACCGCAGAGTACCGCCGCCGCAGGCCGCGCCACCATCGGTGAACATGACGCGGGTCGCGGTGAAGCAACGGAGGGTGGTACACCGGGCGAGACAAGACGCGCGCCGTGGACGCCGCGGTGGAGTAGGTGTGGCCGGTGGTGAGGAGGCCACCGGTGGTGTCGGTGTGTCGTCGGTGAAGAAGACACCACCGGTGGTGACCGTGGAGCCGCAGACGGCGAGAGAGGCCACCCCTGGGGGGGAGTGGCGGGACCGCCGAACCCGGCGCCGGTAGGTGCGCAGCCGGCCAATAATCGCCCCGGGGCAACGTGCACTGGCTGGCGCCGCGTCCGGAGAGGAGCGTACACCGGAAACCCTTTTGGCCCGCGTGGGCCGGCCGGGCCGGGGCGAGACCACCGGACCAAAGACAAGGTGCGGAGTCGTGGGCGGCACCGGGGCGGCGGGTCGGGACACGGCGTGAGTAGGGACCTCGCAGAAATGAAAGGTGGTCGGGCCACCGGGTCAGCAGACACATCTCAAAGAGGTCGAGGTCGAGGGGAAGCCGGGGTGGTGGTGGTGGTGGAGAAGGGGGAAGACCGACTCATCAAACACCACATGGCGAGAGATGAGGACCCGACGAGAGGTGAGGTCATAGCACCGGTAACCCTTGTGGTCCGGAGAGTACCCGAGGAAGACACACAGGGGTCGAGCCGGGAGCCGCTTTGTGGGGAGCAAAGGGCAGCGGTGTTGGGGTAGCACGCACACCCAAAAACACCGAGGTGCTCGTGAGCGCCAAAAAAGGGCATGGTGCGGCGTGGGAGCCGGGCGCAAAAAGGAAGGAAGGCGGTTGAGAAGGTAGGTGGTGGTGTGAAGACTCGCCCCGTAAACGAGCGAAGGGGACGCCCGGAGAAGAAGGGTGCGCAGACGCCGCTTGTGGTGCGGATCATGCGCTCCGCCTTGCCGCTCGGGAGGAAGTATACGGACAAGACATGCGAGCTGCACCCCGTGCTCAAGGAAGAAGGCACGAGAGGGGTCAAGTATCAAACTCACGGCCATTGTCACACCGACGGCCTTGATGGTGCGGCCGAACTGAGTCAACACCCAAGCAAAAAAGTGGTGAAGAGAGGGAAAAGCCTCCGACTTGGCACGCAAAGGGAAAGTCCACGAATAATGCGAAAAATCATCAACCACCACCAAATAGTATTTATAGCCGAGTTACTAATGACGGGAGATGTCCGTAGGTCACAATGTATAAGGTCAAAAACATGAGCCGCATGTGAAGAGGAAGAAGAAGAAAAAGGAAGACGAACATGGCGGCCCAGTTGGCACGCATGACACAAATGCTCATCGTGAGCTCGAGTACATCGAATGTCTGAGCTACGGCTAAGCTGCATCAAGGCGTCACGTCCAGGATGGCCGAGACGGCGGTGCCAAGTAGTAGACGAGGTAGTGGCGGCAAAAGCAAATGACAAAAAGCCGGCGACGAAGAGGAAGAAGACGCCGAAACCGAAGAGTGTAAAAGGGGCCCCGTCTTTGTCACACCGAGCGTAGGGACGCCGGAAGCCAAATCCTTCACAAGAAGACCGCAGGAGTCAAACTCAACGAACAAGAATTGTCACCGTAAAGCGATTTAATAGAAAGGAGGTTGTGAACCATGGAAGGAGCAACAAGAATATCGAAGACGAAAAGACCCGTGAGCCCTAAGCGGCACCCACACGAAGTGACAGGAAGACACGACCCATTTGCAACCATGATGGACGAAGGAAGGGAGGAAGAAGGAGGGGCGAACCGACGAGGAGTATACCAGGGTCGGAGTGGTGTGGTACGGGCTCTTCGAGTCGGCGACCCACTCGCCCGCCGGGGAGGGGTCGGGACGCCGTAGCCGTGGGTAGGCGCCCAAGGTCGCTGTGTCCCACCCGACCTTCCCGGGCAAGGCACCGGGAGGAGGCCAGTGGACGCCGAGTAGGCGCCGGACGGTCCGCCCCACCTGAGTCGTGAGAGTACCCCTGAGTAGCACCGGGCCGAACATGGCCGCCGGCGGACGAGGCGCGCCCACGGGAGCAGTGCCCGGAAGGGCCACATCGAGATGCGCCCGACCACGGGTCTTTGAGAGTGGGCCGGGGTGCACCCCGAGGAGGCGCGCGTGCCGGAGGGCGGCCACCGCCACCGCCTCCGCCACCACGACCACCGCCTTTGCCGCCACGGCGACGGCCGACCACCACCACCACCACGGCCACCCCCCACCACCGCTCGGCCCGGAGGGTGCCAAGGAGAGACGACGCGTGGACGGACGTAGAGGTGGAGTCGCGGCGAGTGCGGTCGTGAGGACGAGGAGGCCGGCCAAGCAGAGACCGCCACAAGCCGAACTCCTCGCTGGAGCTCCTCCATGACAAGGTCGTCCACGGGACCGGAGGAAGGTGGGGAAGGGGCGACTCAGTGAGTGAGGATGCTCCCCGAGGTGAGCGTAGCGGTCGCCGAGGCCGCGGAGGGCGTTGAGCACCGTGATACGATCCTCCACGGGCCAGCCAAGGTCGCCGAGGAGTCCGCCATGGCCTTCATCTTGGCGCGCGCGTAACTCGCCGACGAGAGGTCGCCCGGACGAGGGTCCGGAAGGTCGCCTCGAGCCGCGCCGCACGGGTCTCGGCGTTGCCCGAACCGGCCCTCGGCGCGAGCCGGGCCGCGCGCGGTCGCGCGAGTGTTGCGGAGGAGGCCGTGAAGGTCGACGAGATCGCCCCCACGATCCGAGGAGGGGCGATATCGTCGGGCGCAGCCACGCCAAGGTAGGTGCCACGCCGACGGTCGCCACAGACGCGTGGTCGCCGAGGGCGTAGCGGCGTAGTGTGAGCGACCGGTCGCGCCCGGCGCGTCACGACGGCGACTCCGGCTCGAGGACGACCGGGCGAGGAGTCGGATGTTCGAACACCGCCGGCCCGGGTAGTGGAGCCGGGTCACCGCGGTCGGCCGGTCGTGCCGGGGGACCACGGTGGCGGCCGACGCGTGCGGTGGCCCCCCGACCACCGGTCCAAATGCGGCGAGAGGGCGTAGCCCCGCCGTCGGGAGCGGCAGGGGTGGCGAGGGAGGTGCTCGACGCCGGGTAACTGGGCGACGGGCGTCACCCACCAGGCCAAGGCTCTCGAGCGGCCCGCGGGCCTCTCAGACGAGCCCGCCGCCCGCGCGTATTCCGCCCGGCAGCAGCGAGGGCGTTGGTGAGAGCGGACACCGGCGACACGGCCGGACAACGGAGGAGGCGGTCCGGGGGAAGGGTGGTGCCGGTCCGCAGCGCCCGGGCCGTGGCCATCAAGGTGGGAGTCCATGCGGGCATGCCATAGGCCGAGGGTGCATTGAGGCCACCCGAGGAGTGTCGGCAGACGGGGAACACACCACGACCCCCCCCACCGCGTCAACTTGAGAAACGAGGGGACAGCGAGAGCCCCACCGCCGGCCTCACGGGCGACAAGCACCGGCGGTGCTCCACCGGGTGGGAGGATGGCCGGCCCCCGGCGGCCGGGAGAGGGGAAGGCCCGCGACGGCGCCCCCAAGCCCCACGGACCCGCATCCGCGGCCCCCAGTCCGTGTCCGCGCTCCCGCTCGGCCTCCGCCGGAAACCGTGAGGGCAGGTCGGTGGACGCCGCGAGGCAGCGCGCCCGGCCAGGCAGGGGAGGCGCCCGCCCGCCGGGCGGATGGGACGGCGACGCGCTGGCCTGCGCCGCTGCCAGACGGGAGGGCGCCGGCGCGGGCCACCCATGCCCGCATGGGGAGCTGCTGTACGATGCAGGGCAGCAGCGGCAGCTTGAGCCCACGTCGGTCGGGAGGTAAGGGGAGGAAACTCAAAGAAGTATTGGGGAGGAGGGGGAAGAAGGTGGCTCGCCGGCCATGGTGGCGCCGGCGGCGGCAGGAGCTCGCCGGCCTGCTCCTGGCGGCTGCTACAGGGAGAGGGAGAGGGAAGGGTGGGGAAAGAACCAGCTTGATACCATGTTAAAGATTGGATTTTCTCAATTAGGGCTAACCCTAGAAGGGTAGTCATATAGTTGCATACATGGGCCTCATGGGCCTAATACTCATACTCCAACAATTTAGATTTCTGGTAAGAGATTTCTTACAGTCATTAGATGTATAAAGTGTTACCTTAATCGTTGGAAGGTAGGGGTGGCATCAATTTTTGGTACCTAAATTGGGTACCTTAGGTACTGAGTTCATGTTTTCATTTTAGTACCTTCTTATATCTTTTCAAGGACAGTTAAAAAAAAAAAATTCATATGTTAAAGACACCATTTGAATATAAATTTGTTAGTTGAAAACATGTTCTCTTCTGCAAGCTTGCTGTCAAGCAGATAAATTTGTTTTTAATTATTGTTTCATTGTCAAATGCAGGAACATATACCCGTAACTCAGCTTGTACGAGAGACTGCTGCTGTCATGCAGGAGTTCACACAGTCAGGGTATGTAACTAGACTTAGTTACTTCTATTTGCCCATTGGTGCATACAGTAATGGGATGCACTGCCTAATTTAGTAGTATTCATTAAAAAAAGCTGATCTTCATATTTTCAGGACCATTTGCCTGTTCATAGTCTGCATTTAATTAAAAATTTTATTTCAAAGTATACCCTTGGCATAACTTTGTATTGTTTTAGCTGTGTTTAGTCCCTTATTTGTACATTACCTAATTGTTTTGCAATCACTTCTAAAGATGATATAGTATCCCTGTGTGAAACCCATTTATTGATTTCAATTGATTGGAGATATTTAAATGGTTAAGGGTTAAACTATTATTTAGTTGCCAAGAAAATCAAGCAGCAGCAGCATACATAAAACATGCACTATATATATAGCATCTAGTAGCTATTTCCATTTTTTGATGCACTTGACGTCGTCGTGATGGATGACCAAAAGGTTAAACTAATAGAGATTACTTGGGCTATTGACCTTTACTTGTGATCCTTGTTTGTTTCAGTGGTGTAAGACCATTTGGAGTATCGTTGTTGATTGCTGGGTATGATGACAATGGCCCGCAGTTGTATCAGGTATACTTAAGAAGCTAAAAGAAAGAAACCTGTTTATTTTTACTCCCATCATTCTATTGCCTAATTTAACTTGGTCCATCAAAATGAAAACCTGACAAACTTATATTTTCCCGCTTATCATTTAGTCATAACTTCCAAGTGATCATCACAAGTAGTACCTATAAAGCTTTTGTGCTAACAATCACTTTGATACTGTACGCTGTATCTTCATAAATTCTGGAAAATTGACATTGTTGGCTATTTCTTCAGGTTGATCCCTCAGGATCATACTTCTCCTGGAAAGCATCAGCCATGGGGAAAAAATGTGTCCAATGCAAAGACATTTCTCGAAAAGAGGTAGTCTCAAGTATTAATGTTGTGCACTTGCTCTGGACACTAGTGAATTTTGACATAGTACTCCTGATAATTTTCTTGTATCCAGTTGTAAATAAATTCCCGTTGATTTTATCCACCTCATCATTAATTAATATAAGCAGCATGAATGCCATAACTGTTCATACTTCCCTCTATGATTTCACATGTTATATTTATGATTTCATTGTAGATACACAGAAGATATGGAGCTCGATGATGCTATCCACACTGCAATTTTGACTCTGAAAGAAGGGTATCACATCCCACTTGTAGTTGTTTATAGTTTAGAAACATCCTGAGTTGTTACTCATTGGTTTTGGATCTTGGACTTGCAGATATGAGGGGCAAATTTCCTCCGACAATATTGAAATCGGAATTATTCGAGCTGACCGTGAGTTCAAGTAAGTTGCACAGACTCAAATCTTATTGCCACTTTTATGCAATCCATCTATGTTCCTCTTGCCTCATGAAATCTTTTACTGCATCAGTCATTTGTTCCTTGACTTTATGAAGATTTGGTTCTTTAGCGGTTTGTAACAACTTGTAACCCTTAGGGGAAATGCTTGTGTTTACTCTGTTTTTGCTGCTGTTGCAATTTGCAAATCTAAAGCTCAATGATACTACAAATTCCTTGCTCAATCAAATGGTTTGCCGACAACTAACAGTTTCCATACAAAATACAGAGTTCTAAGCCCAGCAGAGATCAAGGATTTTTGGAAGAGGTGGAGTAAGTTGTCTGTTGACGATTTACGGTTTAGAACAACAATAGCAGCATCACCTATGAGCAGCCAGCCTGAACCTAGTCTTGGTTTTATCACTCTGTAAACTGATTTGCTCCAGCGACATGTGGTGCTCACATTTGAACCCTCTTGAACGCATACAAAAACTTAATATTGATGATGTATTTGACGCACTCTCGGCAGCTTGTTTATGTGATGCATGTTCTTGTGGACTGTATCGATACCTAGGTGTTTATTGTGGACTATTTGCGAATTGTTTGTTCCCACCTTAGTATGGATTTTTGCTAGAATGTTTTGATTTCGTGGCAGCAAAATGAAGTTCGTTACCTAGTATGGATTTTGCTAGAATGCTTTGATTTCGTGGCAGCAAAATGAAGTTCGTTACCTACTGATGCACTTTTGGCATGTGAGTCACAACTTGATGCGCCTGTACATGATAGCATGAGAAGTGATATGGCTTCTTGGAGCAAATGCGTTTCCCAAATACAATACCTTGAGTTTATTTGGATGCCAGAACACGTGAATTTATTTGGAATTTGGCACCATTTCTTTAGAGGAACCATCTCAGTCACCCTTTTTTGATTGGTGGAATCTCAAGGGAGTTTGGATGCTTTAATTTTCGACCAAACCATGGAATGAGGTCTGATATTTCTTTTGTTTAGAACTGATACATATAGCTAATTGTTAGCTGAGTATTACCCCAAAAAAATTTGTTAGCTGAGTAGCCAACTACAGTACTACAGTAGTAACTATCTTATTAGTTAGATCAAACTAGCATGGCCCTATTTGTCAGCGGCTAGCTTGGCAATTGCTTAGGAGGCTTTCAAATCGAATGCGGTTGTAGCAGGGAGGCGGATGCTAGAAAGCATTTGTTGTTGTTGTTGGCTAGTTGTCGTGTAGAGTTGGAGTTTTCACAGTCGGCGCCAGAGTTTTTTTGTCACCTAAGACTATCTGTATATCAATAGAAACATGCATTGCCGGTTCATTCAAAAAATAAACAAACTCAAGAAATATTTGAAGAAATTGGAAATACTAATTTGTTAAAAATTAATCGGTGGATTGAAGTTACATTATCACTAGAAACAGGGCGCGGCTTTGCCGCGCCATACCTTTAGGGCCCAGTTCGTTTCCTACGGAATGGAGGGGTGGAAGCGTTCCGGATGGAATGTCAAGTCAATTTATTATAGCAATGATCGCCTGGATTAATTCCGGCCCTCAATCCTCTCTATCCGAACAAGCCCTTAGTTTGGCCAGAAGTTTTTTATTAGAAGATATACTCACAATCTCAAGGATGCACATTCATTAACACTTATTCCTCAATTTAATTATGTAACCACTGAACGATAACCATAAGAGGGGGGAAAGCTTAATATAAAAAACTTATTCCTATATTGCAACAAAGAATGTTACAAGCAACATAAATGTTTAGTCCGTCTACAAGTTTGGATCTTATATTTAATCTAATACAAGGTACAAGATTGATAATTGAATCAGTAATGTATTAAGCACTTACCTTCTGTATTATGGGTCTCTGTTCTCCTTTCTTTCCTTTCGATTGAAACCTGTATGATTATGCAAAAAGGTAAAATAAGTGATTCAAATTTAGAATTAACTTTTTGAAATTTAACGTTTTATGCTAACTATTGTTGTTACTCGTTTATATTTATATTTCTAATAATAAATGCCATCGCTTTCTGATAAAAACATATGTGAAAAGAAAATAA
Organism: Hyparrhenia diplandra; assembly: GCA_015847255.1. Lineage (NCBI taxonomy): Eukaryota > Viridiplantae > Streptophyta > Magnoliopsida > Poales > Poaceae > Hyparrhenia > Hyparrhenia diplandra. The sequence continues at coordinate 52,049 of JADLZK010007075.1, read as the reverse complement.
AACTTTGAATGTAATATGAATCTGTATCTGAATCGAATCTGCATACATGTTGATTTTATAGTATACAGGTGTTAAGATGACTGAGAATGGGAAACAGCGAACGGTGGTGGGGTAGGGGGACTGCAGAAAGTTTTTGTCTATAAACTCCTGTCTAAATGTTTGTCGTGGGTGTCCAGATTCTAGAAACCAACTATTGGCAGTCAAGATGTGCAAATCAAATTTAACAACGTCATATCTGCTTTTTGAATCCAAAGGCATTTACACAAAGCATCAATAGAATATGCACAGACCCAAGACGGTCAGAAGATATATAGAACTGTCAGCTCGGATAGAAAGTTCAACATCACAATGGGAAAGAGTCAATGCTGCTAAGCGGAAATCAGTCTGTGTAGGAGCTTTTGGCCATTCCAGTTTGATGAAATGAAGTAAGCCTATCTTCCTTCTGAGTGGATGATTGTGATGTTGAACTTTCTATCCGAGCTGATTTAGATCTGAAGAATGGAATTGATGGGAAAGAGTCAATGCTGCTAAGCAGATCTCAGTCTGTGTAGGAGCTTTTGGCCATTCCAGTTTGATGAAATGAAGTAAGCCATTGCACATCTCCTATAGTTAGTACACATGGGACAGAGCTATTTCAGTAAATATTGGCACTTATCTATGCATTCTGTTTATTATCTCGATCAATGCAATCCTATATGATTTAACAGTTTAAGCTCATGGGTTGCTGATAAGATACTATCATAAAACACCAGAGTAGCTACAACTCCTGAAAACGCTAATAATTCAGTGGCTCAGTGCACATCTACCTTGGAGAAATTTCCTCGAGCAGTAGCTGGGCATCATCCATGGATGCCACTACTCTGGCCGCTGAGGAGCTGGACACCACTCTGGTCGCTAAGAAGGGCATGGCGACGGCTTGTCAAAGAAGCAACACTACGTTTATCCATAGTTGGATTTTCCTGCCGTCGCCGCTGCAGCCTCCCCCATGAGCGTGGCCAGGGACAGGGGCCACCGTGCTGGGTGCGCCTGCAACACCTGGAGCTTGCTTTGCCAGCTTCGCGCGTGGCGGGCTGCGCGCCGCCGCTGCACCGGTGATCCGTGCCTGGCCACATCCGCTTGCTTGGCTGGGAGCCGCCGCGCGGCGCGAGGGCACGCCGCGTGCGGGGCCAGACACAACGCCAGCTCGCCATTGAGCTGCGCCCGAGAGCCGGTGATCGCGATTCTAGCTCGCTCCGGTGGCGCCGCAAGCGGAGGTCGAGAGTGGAGAGCATGGGGACGGCACGGTAGGCGTCGGCCGGGCCGTGCCGTGGCGGGAAGGCAGGAGCACCGGGGTGCGGCGGCGGCGGCGGTGTGTGGTGTGGCCGTGCGTGGTTAGGGGCGGTGGTGGGCTGCCTTTTCTCTGGCGCGGTGGAGGGATCGTTCCCCGCCCTGCGCCTCTCGAACCGATTTCCAAAAAGTTTTGGAGCTCGAGACAGGTGAGCAGAGGAGACGTCACGATGGCATCATAATTTAAGCCATACGATTGAAATTGGCGGACGATCAGACGGTTAAAAATTTGCATATGACGTGGCACACTGAGGTGTCCGAGCTTGAACTCGAGTTTCGATAGGTCGAGATTGGCAATCGATATGTAAGATCTATATCGCAATTTTCTATGGGCTGATAAGGACGGAAGATCACAATGTCTAACAACCATGTCACATATTTGATCCTGTCGAGATATCTTTGCAGGTAAGATAGTTTTCTTTTAAAGATTGTCACGTCTCCTTTTTTGGGTTGTGCAATTTTCCTATTTTTGCTTTATGTCTGTAAATGAAGAAAGTCTGGTTTTGATAATCGACCAATCTGCGAACGTACCATTGAATCACTTTTTATTAATATAATGACAACGGGACCTATTGCAGTTGCTACTTTTTGTTGTTTGTTAACAACAATTAAGAAGTTTTTTTTTCCAAACTTGCTATATCAAAAACTAAATCACAAGCTTTTCATAAAAATCAAGTTGTTCTAGCAAAGTTGTAATATGAGTACTTTTATTGCTCTTTGCCGAGATGTAATAAGCCATCTTAGGATTTCATTTCTTAAAATACCATGATTTCATCCCTCGGATGTTGCATACTCCCTCCGTCCCATGGAGTTCGTTGTTTTTTTGACTTTTTGAACTTCATGCTTGACCATCCGTTTTATTCAAAATATTTATCAAATCATAAAATAAATTAATCAATATTTAAGTATCTTTATTGATAAAATAAGTTGTAACAAAATAAATTATATTTATATAAAAAATTTGAATAAGGCGACGATCGAAAAAGGTGGCGACGGAATCCGCGGGGTGACAAACTCGGCGGAAGAGAAGGTGGGGCCTGCGCTGGGTGGGGCCGACATGCATCGTCGCCACGTCGGACAGTGATGCTGCACGGGAGGCGCCGCGAAAGGCAGCACCCCGCAGCCACAGAGAAATTTCTCCCCACACAAATTCCACAAAGCCGCCACTCCCCAGCCGACGGATGGGGTGGTGCTCTCCGTCCACTTCCCGGCAGCTCCTCTCCACGGCCTCCCTCTTCGCCTTCGGCGCGGGCCTCCTCGCCTTCGGCATCCACCTCTCCTACGTCCACATCGAGCCCCAGCGCGCTCGCACACGCTCGCTCGGGACCAGTTCGTCCGCGACTACCTCCGCAGGAAGCACGACAAGTAATCCGCCGTCCGCGGCCCCCTCTCCCAGACTCCAGTCCTCCAGGCGATTCTTGGTAGTCGGAGGCGATGGCCCTGGCCCCATCGAGCACCGGCAGCGAGCCCGTGATCCCGGAGGTGGAGATGAACGCCGGCGCCGACCAGGCCGCCTCAACGGTGCGGGTCACCGTCGTTCAGGCGTCGTCCGTATTCTACGACACCCCCGCCACTCTCGGTGCGTAAAATTTCGCTGTCTCTCTCTCTACCCGTTGTTATTTCAGTTGTTCCAGTAGCGCCTATGGTGTTCGATTCGTTGTCTTGACCGTGTGGCTATCCAGATTGGTACTGCGCGCGAGGTGTTCGCTTGATTGTCTCGCCAAAACTTAGCTTACTGAACTGTGTATAGCGATGGCTTATTGGCTCGTACTCGTAAAAGTTGTTAACGAAATCGTTTGATTGAACTGTGACAGTGTCATTATATGTAGCTTCATTTCTCCAATGCAGTATCAGTTGATTGACATGATGGCATCTACTTCTAAGGATACATCTTATAGTAGTTTGTTGCATGCTCTCTCTCTCTCTCTCCCTCTCTCGCCTGGAGGATGAGGTATTTGAGGTGCGACGCACAGGCATTTTGTGAGGAAATAAATCTTTATGGGCTTGCTACTAATACTATGTGACACCTCAGTTTCTACAAGTGCTAGGGTCATGTATTTTTAACAGTATAATCCTTTTTATCAGTTTTAAGTCTTGTAGAATTAGAGGTGTGGCATTTTATAAATTTCTTCTCTGCATTGTGTTTCAGATAAAGCGGAGAAATTGATAGCAGAGGCAGCTGGGTATGGTTCACAGTTGGTTTTGTTTCCAGAAGTCTTTGTTGGTGGCTACCCACATGGATCTACCTTTGGACTGGTTATCGGCAATCGAACTGCCAAAGGAAAGGAAGACTTTCAGAAGTATCACGCATCTGCCATAGATGTACCTGGTATTCTAAATGATTTTAATTTATCCTTGTTCTGCATTATTTTTCACTAGTATTACCGTGCTTTGTTCATTGGGATAGAAACTTTATCCTTTTTGTAATTATAATATGCTCACAATAATCTTGTAGTGTGAACTGCAGTCTTAAGAATGAAGCACAAACCTCAAAGGAATTGTAAGCAACTACCCCATTAAAATATAAAACAGAGGGGATAACCACATGGCAGGATGATATATTGCACCTGGTGCAGCTGGTTGCATATTACTGAACGCAAGCACTTAAAACATGCATTTAGTTTCTATTTTAGGTCTTAGGAATACTAGTATAGGAAGTGAGCATAGCTGAACATATTGGAGTGTGAGGTGCGGTTGTGCATCTCAACTACCCAGATTCGAGCCCTCTTCGACTTGAATTCCGTTGCTTATTTTCTTCTTAATGGAAACAACTTAGTTCCTCCAAGGGGTGGATTATCCCTTGGAAGTAGAGTTATGTGGTTGTCAAAGTCTTGAAAATCAGCAGATTTTCTTCCATGAGCATATGCATCCATTTTTCTCAATCTTGGCAAATTTTCTGACAATGAATACACAAAACACATTGATGCTTGGTAAGGTAGTGCTATATCTAGAATTTGCACTGAGCATGTTTCTAACTTTGCTGTTTTACATTAGATGATTCTCATTCGAGTGTATAGTGTGTACCACCATTACCTACTGTCATCCACACTTCCTGCTTGATATCTTTTACATGTTAAGAAGGGTGTGTAGTTCACATCTGTTATCTCTATAGAGCACTTTACAAACATTTTATGAATGCAGGCCCAGAAGTGTCCCGCTTATCTGCATTAGCTGGAAAATATAAGGTGTATTTGGTGATAGGGGTGGTTGAGAGGGCAGGATATACACTTTACAACACAGTGCTCTCCTTTGATCCGCTGGGAAAATACCTAGGGAAGCACCGCAAGGTCATGCCTACTGCACTAGAACGAGTATTCTGGGGGTTTGGAGATGGATCTACACTACCTGTCTATGATACTCCGCTTGGAAAAATCGGTGCTCTCATTTGCTGGGAAAACAGAATGCCACTTCTCAGGACGGCCATGTATGCCAAAGGTATTATTCCCATTTCCTGGAATTTGTATTTTAAATAACTAGGGATGGGATATACTTTGGGACCATAAGGCGCAATGCTAAATTGCACAATGTCTCATGTGCTTGAGTTTATCTTTCATGCTGAATCCTCCTATGTTCGTGCAGGTATTCAGATATATTGTGCTCCCACAGTTGATTGCACGCCAAGTTGGCAGTCTTCTATGACACACATTGCCCTTGAAGGGGGGATGTTTTGTGCTGTCAGCGAGCCAGTTCTGTCACCGCAAGAACTATCCTGCCCCTCCTGAGTATACGTTTGGTGGCCTAGAGGAAGAGCCATCCCCGAATCTGTTGTTTGTTCTGGAGGGAGTGTCATCATTTCACCATCCGGAACAGTGTTGGCAGGTCCCAACTATGAAAGTGAGGCCCTTCTCACTGCTGACCTGGGTAAGAACCCCGGAATTCACATAAATTCTTCTCAGAATATCTCATTTATGTTCATATCGTCATGTCATAGGGCATGGTATGCTAGCTATATACGTATATGTTTGAATGATTTGTTCCACACAACTCTCAAAACGAAACTGCCTGGTGTGGTTCTGCAGACCTTGGAGAGATTGTTCGAGCCAAATTTGATTTCGACGTGGTGGGCCACTACTCGCGACCTGAGGTGCTGAGTTTGGTGGTGAAAGCCGATCCAAAGCCCGCCGTCTCCTTCACTTCCTCCATCAGAGAAGAAGACTAGAGCTGGAAAAGGGCAATGACGTCGTGAAGACCTAATGATCGCACATCATATAGAGCAATTGCAAATTGCCGTTGCATGAAAGTAATTGCAGACTTCAATTATAAGTTTTAGAATAAACTAGTCCGACTCCTTTATAATGGTCCTAATTTTCGACACTTTGTGGACTTAACAACCATTTTGTGAAGTGTCTTGATATAGATACTGATATCCATATATACTGCAGAATATAACATTCCTCTCCTAACCTGCTCCACCAAATCAAAATCCGGTACTCAGTAGGCGAGGAGGTGAGGATTTGACTAGCTCACCTGGCCGCTTTTTTTTCCCAGGAAGTGGACGACGATTTGGGGATGGTTCTTCTGTTGTTTTCGTGCGATACACTGCCCACTGTCTTGTAGTCTTTGTTACGGGCTTCCCTTGGGCTGTGCCGGGAGCAAGACAGTCCATGATCCAACAGGAATACTATCCATGGCATTGTTGGGCATTGTTGGATCATGACATTCCTGACATTCCTCTAGCTCTTATATTCCATAGACCATTGATGAAACCAAGCACCCAGTTAAATATTGGATGCTGACAGCCCATGATCCAACAGGAATACTATCCATGGCATTGTTGGATCATGACATTCCTCTGGCTCTTATATTCCATGGACCATTGATGAAACCAAGCACCCAGTTAAATATTGGATGCTTTGGAAAAGTCGCCCTGACACTGGCAAGATTTCAGTTGACCTAGAAAGAACAATTTGTCAAGCTTTGTCCTTTGCACGAGGCCTTGGTAGAGAAAAACAATCTCCTCTGATATAGTACTATACATTTGGGGGTGGGCGGGGTGGGGGATCGAATTATTGGATGCGAAATCCAAAAGTCACAGTGACCTGTACAGAACTTGCATTCGTATACGGCAGCTGCCGCTCTCGGTCCTGTTATAAACCGCCCACTTGAGACGGATGGGGGTGGTGGCCTCTGGCCTGGTAGGTGCTCCTCGGCAGCTCCTCTGCACGGCCTTCTCGCAATCTCGCCTTCGGTATCCAGTATCCACCTCTCCTACATCCACATCACATCGAGCCCCAGCGTCCGCGACTAGCCGGGCACAACGATGGCTCTCGCTCCAGCGAGCGAATCCGTGATCCCGGAGGTGGAGATGAAGGGCGGCGGCGCTGACCAGCCCGCCGCCACAGTGCGGGCCACCGTCGTCCAGGCGTCGGCCGTGTTCTACGACACCCCCGCCACTCTCGGTGCGTGCAACTTTTCTCTCCGATCCTTGTGGCTGTTGGTCTCAGTAGCGCCATCGTCCATGGTGCTATTCGATCTCGCTCGCCCGTCTGTCGCTGTCTGGACTGGTGCTGCGAGCAAGGTGTTCGTTCGTCTGTCTCGCCAAAAATGGTTTAGTTTACTTCAATTGTGTGGCTCGTACTCGTACACGTTCGTCAACCAAATAGTGAGGCTAGTTTAGTTTACACTAGTGTCTCGAATTATGACAAAAGTGTAGCTTTACCAATAGTGACCACTCGTATCAGTAGTTGATTGACATGAGGGCATCAACTTCAAAGAGACATTTTCTCATTTCTTCCTAGATATATGGAGGGACCGGTTGGCTTTGTCAGGGCGAATGAGCCATAGATGATACTATTAGCTTCTCGTGAGCGACATGAGCCTGGAAGATGAAGTATTTGAGGTGCAACACACACTGTCATTTGGGGAGACAATAATCCATTCGTCCTAAACAGAATGTGAATTTAGTTTTTGAAGAATTCAATTAATCTTAATTTTAACGACAACTATAAAACCATACTACTAATTATGACGTGTATCATTCTATTAATTGTGGAATTTGTTTGATGATACAAATCGTGATAGTTGTTCCTATAAATATAGTCAACCTCGATATTGATTGACTTCTTGAAAAATTAAACAAGATTTACGTTTTTCATTTTGTAACGATGAAAATAATATCTATATGTGCATGTTACAATGTGATACCTCAGTTGCAAAGAAGTACTAGAGTAACATTTTTTAGGATAAGCATTTTTTGTCATGTAATATAGTGAATATGAACATTAAAGAATTTTCACAAATATAAGAAGTTTGAGGAGAAAAAGGATGGGCAAATTTGGTACGTAGATTATTGTTACTGTCATTTATCAAGCAATGACTTGGCTTATCTTGGGCGATTTCAACCTTATATATCAAGCGGAAGATAAGAACAATGCAAATCTCAACCGTCACCCTCATGTGGGCTCCTTCAAGGCAACGATTGATGAGCTGGGACTTAAGGAGATCCAACTCAACGGTCGTCGCTTCACCTGGACAAACGACCAAGAGAACCCTACAATGACTAGGATCGATAGGCTGTTATGCACACCGGAATGGGAACTTCTCTTCCCTGCATTTTTCCTTCACTCCCTGCCGTCCCTCATGTTAGACCACACACCGTTCTTCCAAGGGGCATGGCACGCTGGACCACTTCAACAACAAATCCTTCCGTTTCAAAATTTTTGGCTCAAGATGGATTTTCTTCCAAGAAGTGGTGCAGGGCGAATGGGGCAAGCTTAAGTGCAATGCCGCCCAATCAAAACACTCCACATCAAATTGGCCAGGCTGGCCAAGAGGCTCAAGAAATGGCGAAAGGAAAAATAGGCAACACTAGGTTGCGGTTAGCCATCAGAAGGAGATCCTCCTGCAACTTGAAATGGCACAAGAAGCGAGACCTCTCTCCCCCTGGAATTGGAACTAAAAAGCGACTCAAAGCACGCAAAGACACAGGCCTATAGCGGTCATAGAAAAATCTCGGATGAGGCAAAGATCAAGGCTCATCTACATTCGTTAGTGGTGATGCCAACACAAAACTTTTTCACATGAAGGCAAACGTTGGAGGAAAAATTACATCCACTGTCTACAGTGATGGAGGTTTAGTCTTCTCCCAGGAAGAGAAGGAAAAGGTGGTGGAAGAGTACTTCACGCAGCACTTGAGCACAGCTACAGCAAGGACCTCATCCTTCAATTGGCAAGCTCTAGGATACACACCTACAAATCTTCAGCTTTGGAAGTGCCGCTTCACACAAGACGAAATCCCACTTCTCAGGGATGGCTTCAGAGAAAGCCCCGGGCCTTATTGGTTTCACGGGGGCCTTTTTAAAGCTTGTTTGGGACACAATCAAGGAAGACCTATCAGCGGCTAGTCCAACGTCTCCTATTCCAAATCTTTCAACTCACAAGGTCCGGAACTCATGAATTCGGCAAATATTGTGCTTCTACCAAAGAAAAGTGACGCCCAAAAAATCACAGACTATAGACCGATCATTGCCTCATCCACGGCTACGCTTTGTGCATTGCAAAGCTCATGGCTAACAAGCTAGCTCCCCACCTAAACACCTTGGTCTCCAAACCAAAGCGCTTTCATAAAGAAGAGAAGCATACACGACAACTTCCTATGTGTACAGGCCACGTGAGAAAGATGCAAAAGGACAAGACACCGTGTTGTTATTCATGAAGCTTGACATTCACAAGGCTTTCAACCTGGGTAAACCCGGAGCTATCTCACTTGAGGTACTGCGGCGCCCCTAGGCTATCCCACAAGATGGCGTGAATGGATCTCCATCCTATTTCATGGTATGCCACCTCGAGGGTACTACTTAATGGCAAGCCAACCCAGAGTTTCCACCACGCCTAGAGGGGTCCCCGGGTGACCCCCTTTTCGCCCATGCTCTTCATCCTCGCCATGGATCCCCTGCGACCGAATGCTAGAGTTGGCAACCCAAAACAGAGCGCTCTCCCCTCCTCCCCAAATGCACCTAGATGGAGGACCTCCCTATATGCGAATGGGCAATGACCATCTTCATAAATCCAATCAAGGATGACATTGATGCGCCAAAGTAATTCTACAGGAGTTCATGAACATCTCAGGCCTTCACATTAATTTTGAGAAGACCTCCGTCCACCTTGATCGAATGGCCCGACATTGACTGGATCAGGTCCTCACATCCTTTGCTTTGGGATTAGAGGAAATTTCCCATGCCGCTACCTAGGCCTACGTTTCACACACGCGCCCTATTACAAAGTACACATACAACCCCTCATTGAACGCGCCGGCCAACGTTTACTCAGGATGGAAAGGAAAGTGGCTAAACAGGGCGGGTCGCCTCACCTTGGTCTCGTCTAGTCCCTATCGGCGATGCCCACATACCACCTAACGGTATTCCCTCTATCGGTTTCGGCCCGAAAGTGCATTGACAAGTTCAGAAGATCCTTCCTGTGGAAAGGGGAGGAGAACTGCCCTAATGGGGGCCATTGTCTTGTCAAGCGGCCCATGTGGCCCGGCCGGAATACTATCGGGGCCTTGGTTGGACTGGACAAATTTAGCGAGCTCTGCTCTTGAGATGGCTTTGGCACCAGTGGATGGACACCTCCAAACCTTGGGTTGGAATGGAGCTTCCCCGCAACGATTTAGACCGAACACTCTTCACTTTGCATCCACCAAGGTCATCATTGGGGACGGCCACAAGGCGCTTGGGCTAGACAAACAATCTTTGATATGAGGCTCCAAAATTCCTAGCACCCGGGTTTGTTCGAACTAGTTAGATTCAAGAAAAAGGACAGTTCAATTTGAACTTCACAACAACGCTTGGGTGGCTGCCCTAACTCCTTGTTATCACCACGCCCACTTGCAAATCGAGGAGTTCGTCTCCTCAGCGTGGCTTAGGATACAACAGGTCCAATTAACTCCTCTGCACTCCGGATAGCATAGTCTCGGAGATGGACAGCTAGTGGAGTCTACACCACCCGCTCGGCATATAGGGCCCAATTTTATGGCTCACGACGACCTTTCAAAGGGGACCTCATCCGGAAGGCGCATCCGGAAAACAAATGCAAGGTATTTGCTTGGATCTTGGCAAGAGAGAAAATTCTCACAGTGCGGATAACCGTCGTCAAAAGAGAGGTTGGCCACATCAAGATCACTGTGTGCAACATGCAATGGGCCCATCCAAACATCTCTACATTTGGTCCTCCTATGCCCGTTCGCCAAAGCGGTTTGGAGCCACATCCTACAATGGGAGCATTTGGGCGCATCCCAACTCTGTCTCGACCAAAAACCCGCCACTTTTCATTACCCGGTGGGAGGATGCCCATTCAAGGATTGCAAAAGATGAAAGGAAGCGTTTCAACGGGATGGTACTCTACACTCTTACGGAATATATGGAAAGAGAGAAATAGAAGGATATTTTCAAACGAGTTCCATTTTGTAAAATTAATGAAGAATAAAAGAGGACATAGAACAAAGAAAAAGGGCTCATGTTTGGGGCATGTAATTTCCATTTGGTGCTTCTCGCTTTTAGCTCATGGGCTTTTTTCTTGCATGTTAGGCTGCCAGACCTCTAATTAAAACCTGTACATATAAACTTCTTCCCTATCTTAATGGAAAGGCAAAGCTCCTGCCATTTATTTCAAAAAAAAAAAATTATCAAGCAATGCCCTTAATCATGTGGATGTGTGTCTTTCATTAAGAAATAAAGTAAGGACATGTGTATTTTATATTCTCTCTTAATCTCTAGAATACACTTTATTATAAGACACAAAGAGTAAATTATTATATCGTTCAGCATGTGGCATTTCATAAATTTATTCACTGCATTTTGCTGCAGACAAAGCAGAGAAATTTTTAGCAGAGGCAGCCGGAAATGGTTCACAGTTGGTTTTATTTCCAGAAGCCTTCATTGGTGGCTACCCCCTCATGGATCTACATTTGGACTGGCTATTGGCAATCGCACTGCCAAGGGAAAGGAAGATTTTCGGAAGTATCATGCAGCTGCCATAGAAGTCCCTGGTAATCTAAATTAAAACGATGTTAATGCATCCATGTCTCTACTTTTCAAAAAATGATAAACACATTGTTGCTATATGAACAGAACACGCTTTACAAACGTTTGATGAATGCAGGCCCAGAAATGTCCCGCTTAGCTTCATTAGCTGCAAAATACAAGGTGTTTCTGGTGATGGGGCTGGTTGAAAGGGCAGGCTATACACTCTACAACACCGTGGTCTTCTTCGATCCACTTGGAAAATTTCTAGGAAGCACCGCAAGCTCATGCCTACTGCACTGGAACGTGTGTTCTGGGGTTTTGGAGATGGATCCACGTTACCGGTCTTTGATACCGAGCTGGGAAAAATCGGTGCCCTCATTTGCTGGGAAAACAAGATGCCACTTGTCCGGACAGCCATGTACGCCAAAGGTATTCATTCCTTGTTGGTGCTATTTTATGGAACCCATCTGTAGCTTACTGGTTTAATCTTAATAATGATTTATCATTTTATATTTTATATTTTTTTTGAACACTGTTCTTGCACGGTGTCTCATGTTCTTGAGGTTTTTGTTCTTGAGTTTTTTTTTCTCCCATGTTGAATCCTCCATATATATATTTTCAATGTTTGTGCAGGGATTCAGATATATTGTGCTCCCACTGCTGATGCGTCCCCAACTTGGGTGGCTTCCATGACGCATATTGCCCTTGAAGGGGGATGCTTCGTGGTGTCGGCAAACCAGTTCTGTCGCAGAAAGGACTACCCTCCCCCTCCGGAGTACACATTCGGTGGCCTCGACGAAGAGCCATCCCCAGAGACCGTTGTGTGTCCTGGAGGAAGTGTCATCATTTCACCGTCCGGGACAGTGTTGGCAGGCCCCAACTTCGAGGGCGAGGGCCTCATTACAGCTGACCTGGGTAAGAAACCAGACGATTCAAATGAATTCTACATGCCTGAATGATCTGCTCCAGGCAACATTCACTAGAAACTGCCTGATTGGTTGGTTCACAGACCTTGAAGAGATTGTTCGGGCCAAGTTCGATTTCGACGTGGTGGGGCACTACTCGCGACCTGAGGTGCTGAGTTTGGTGGTGAAGACTGATCCAAAGGCTGCTGTCTCTTTCACTGCTTCAACCGATGGGGAAAAGGCTTCCGCGGGCCACGACTCTGTGCAACATAATTGGCCACATACGACCTTTAATCTTTAAAGTTTTCCTTGCAGACAATAATTGGCCACATACGGAGCTACCTTTCCCTGTATGTCTTGAAAATAAACTGTTTTGCCTTGTCCGGCAATTTTTTAACAAACTGGCCACTTCATACATCGCTTTAAATTATAAAACAAATTAAATATTATTAAATTATTGTTAGTGCTTTCCTGTAAAATGATGTTTTTAGAATAAATAAACTGTCATGCAGTTTACAAAGTCAAAAAATTATATTTATTTTGTACAGTGATATATATTACGGAGTATCCTACTGTTATGTTAGTAGCGCAATTGGTGTTATGTAATTACAACCTCGTGAGCATAGTCAGGGTTGTGGGGTCGGTAATCTCTGGATTACCGATCGGTCTGTAACAAACTCTCTATTTTGCTTAATTGAAATACGTGCAAGAGCACATTCTCGAAAAAAAATATTAGGTCTCTTGATTCGGAATCGTTCAGTTTTGCTTGTGGCTACCTTGCATTTGTCCTTGTCGGTCACCTCGTCATAATTTTTCCTCGACTCGTCATAAATTGGTCAAAGAAGTTCCATCGTCCGATTCCTGAATAATATACTTGGGCAAAAGTTTCTACGCTGACCTATGACGGTGCGACCCGCTTCTCCCTCTCTCTCCCTCCCACGTGCCCGACCACGCCCATGCCTCGTGGCTGTGCCGAAGAGGAAGAAGTCAGAGATGGTTAGGGTTGTAGTGACGGCGAGGATTGCAAAACTCTTGGAGATGCTCTTAGAATGGAGTTCGTTGGGAGGCGACTGCGACACGGCGATGGTTGTGGGTTGAAGGAGGCGTGCGAGACAGCGGGGGACATTCGGTTGGGCGAGGGCCGCGAGGCTGGCGGCATGGCGGAGTTTGTTGATGCCCTGCCTTGAGATTATGGTGGGCTTGGTTGAGGAGTGGAGGCAGGTTGAGGGTGCCATGTAGGTGCTCGTATACTTTTTGGCAATGTGCCTGCTTCGTCAAGTGCCGTGGTGTGTTCAATCTTCTGACTCTCCATGATGTGGACAAATCAATGTGTATATGTGATGTGTAAATCTCTTTTTCTTTGTGACAACGAGTTAACATGACAAATTGATCTGTACGTGATGTGTGAATCTCTTCTTCTCTGTGGGTATGGTGTGTTGAATCTCCATACTCTCCATGATGTGGACGAAGTATATATGTGATGTGTAAATCTATTTTTCTTTGTGACAACGGGTAAATGTGATAAATTGATTTGTGCGTGATGTGTGAATCTCTTCTTCTTTGTGAGTACGGGTGGCGAAACCTCCCCCCTTCCCCGCAGATCATTGTTGCCCCCTAATCTTGCTAGCACTTCTCTTCTCCATCCTTGCATCCTATAGTGCAAAGAGGAGTTGATGGTGGCCTTTTAGTCCATAGGGGCACTGCGGTCATTTTCCTTGAGTATTGGTAGATATGTCATCTTCTATAAGGATTATTATTATGGGACCAAGGGAGTATATATACAAACTCTAATTCTCAACTCTTTTCTCATGCACGTGTACTAATATGCTAAAATCTCCTTCATTAACCCGTCTGGATTCTATGGTCTAAACTTTAGTTGGCTAAATTTTAGAGCATTTTAGATTATTTGTTTGGAGCCACAAGAGCTAAAGTGTATTGAAATTAATGGTCGAATTTTACCATTAAAGCAAAACAAGAGCTTAATTTCCTGTGATTTGTACTCCCTTTATCCTAAATTATTAATCATTCTAATAATTTTAAAAGGTCAAAGTTTTTCAAGTTAAATCAAATTTATATAACAAGATAATAGCATTCTTGATGGCAACTAAGCATTTATAGATTCTTTATTAATTATATTTTCATATTATATGTCATACAAATTTATAGTTTTCTATAATTTTGATTAAACTTAAAACATATTTTGACTATTCAAGATCATTGGAATAATAACTTAAAACGAAGGCAAACAAGAGATTAGAGCTCAAAGCAAAAACAGTCTTGCAATTGGCCAAAAAAAGAAGGAAAAACGGGAAAGAGATAAGAAAACGAGCCACCACCACGAGCCTACTGGAAGCATCGTGATATGATACGATACAACGAACCCCCCCCCCTGCCCTGACTCTCCCCCACCAAACCAAAAACCGCCCCGGTTCTCACTTCTCGGGGTCCACTTCTGATCGTCTGATCCGCTCCACGCGAGCTCCCCTTGTCCCCGGCTCCCCGCCTCCGCGCGCGCTCGCGCCCAAGCAAGTGGTAGCAGAGGCTAGCAGCAGAGCAAGCCTCCCCTGATGGCTCTGGTGCCCTCAGGCTCGGGTGCCGGCCCGGTGATCGCCGAGGTGGCGATGAACGGCGGCGCCGACCCGAACGCGACCACCGTGCGCGCTACCGTCGTGCAGGCGTCCACCATCTTCTACGACACGCCCGCCACTCTCGGTGAGCACACGCCAGTGTTCAAATCCCCTTCTCTGTTCTGCGGCTGGTATTCCGTCAGTTCGCGTCTACGCAAGCTGTTCTTCTGATTGCCTCTTACGCGCGCGCGGAGTTGGGGTGTGACGGCGCGCCACCGAGATTTTACTGTACGAGTTGTTGAAATGGGGGGAGAGGGTGGGTGGAGATGCCTGAGGAGGCTGATTCCATGGCGCTCCTGTGATGGAGAGCTCCTCGCAGTAGCAGAGATGTAGGAGCCAGAGTGGAAGCTTCCCCCCTGCCTGTTGTTTTTTTTAACTTATTAACTGAAAACTCGCAATTAAGCATTGAAGAAATTAAAAGTGGGATTACAGAAAATAAAAGGTCCAGGACTTGAATGAATGGATCTGGTTGGATTCACAACTACATGTAGTTTCTTCTACAACACTTTAGATTCGTTTCTACTGTATTCTCTTGATTCTACATAGAATTGATTAGTAGGTTAAAATAGTAGTCTAGTTCAACTGATTTTTTTTTTTCACTGCATCTACTTAATTTCGATCAAGTCAAAATAAAAATAAAAAGATAATTCTTCATTGAAAGAATCCATGAAGGGGAGAAAATTAATGTGAGAATATATTTCTGTTTACAGTAAAAAGGGAAAAAAAAAAAACTATCAATCTCCTTGCTTCTAGCTCATTTACTTCAAAAATCTGTTCATTCTATACCATACATTTCACTGGAGGATCTTTAAACAGAGAACACAATACTTGAGTTTAACTAAGGCTGCTATCAGAAGGGCAAGTTTCGATGATCGTGTGGGCATGTATGTCCTGGTATTTGCTTTTGCGTGACTGGTTTAAAGAAACTGCAGATAGTGTAATCTGAGTGAAATGTTTTTCTACTAATGTCATTGTGCTTCAAGGCTTGCCATTGTAGTGGGCTGTGTTCTGGATAATGTTTTTCCAAGTTCTATGTTGTTCACCGCATCCAATCAATGCCATTGCCCAGGAGAGGAATAGGGATGAATGATCTACTTTTACCTGGATATTATTAATATTGTTGGGAGGGAAAGAAGCATTTCAATGAACTTATATATAAATATGGATGTGTTACAAACTATTTTCTCTACAGATAAAGCAGAGAGATTGATAGCAGAGGCTGCTGGGTACGGTTCGCAGTTAGTTGTCTTTCCGGAAGCTTTTATTGGAGGCTATCCACGTGGATCCACATTTGGCTTTGGGATCAGTATTAGTATTATTAATCCAAAAGATAAGGGAAAGGAAGCGTTCGGAGATATCATGCATCTGCTATAGATGTGCCTGGTACGTGGAAATGTTATGGACATTTCTCTGCATTGTTATTAATTCTCTTATCATTGTTGAACTGGCTCTCCGGACACTTACGGTGTTAATGCTTCTCCAAAAAAAGTGTTTTTTTGCCCCAGTGTTGGAATATTGTTGTCTTCTTGTGGTTGATGTATGGCAATCTGTTTAAGGTTTGTCTGGAAGAAGTTCTTCTAGGGACTTTCAGAATATGCTAATTATTTGATAATTCTTTTCACTCTTCCTGATTCAGTTGATGAAGTAGATGAACAAAAGTGCTTGTGCCTTGTGGTCTATAACTCTATATGTGGAAAACCATCTAAGTTGGCTCTTTTGTTGATACTTGGTAGTGCTGCTTCATCGACATGTTGGGACCAAGTCGTTCCATTTCTGGCATCGAGTTCTATTACCCAGTAACTTGAGATCATTTTTAGGTTTATGGACTAAATATTATAATTATTTAGTTTTTGGTTTCTCACAGTCAATGCATATTCCATCTTTTTCATTACTATGGACATATAGTTTGTTTCGCTAGGTGTACATATCTACTTACTGACAGAAGAATCTGCAGGTCCAGAGGTTACACGCTTAGCTGCTATGGCTGGAAAATATAAGGTTTTCTTGGTTATGGGGGTGATTGAAAGGGAAGGTTATACCCTTTATTGTTCAGTGCTTTTCTTTGATCCTCTTGGCCGTTACCTGGGTAAGCACCGCAAGCTCATGCCAACAGCATTAGAGAGAATTATATGGGGATTTGGGGATGGATCGACTATCCCTGTTTATGATACTCCACTTGGAAAGATTGGGGCACTCATTTGCTGGGAAAATAAAATGCCACTTTTGAGGACAGCACTGTATGGTAAAGGTAAGGATCAGACTCATGTTGATCTATTTCCAAGACAGCTTACATTCATTGGATGGAAGCCTTGAAATGAAATGGACATAAACTATCAACGCAAGTTAGATAAGTAATTGCTGAAGAGGCATTGACACCAGAACATATATTGAGTTTCTTAGCTTATGTACTGTGCAGGTATTGAGATATACTGTGCCCCAACTGCTGACTCCAGGCCTGTTTGGCAAGCCTCCATGACACACATTGCTTTGGAGGGGGGATGCTTTGTCTTGTCAGCAAACCAATTCTGTCGCAGAAAGGACTACCCTCCCCACCGGAGTATGATTTTGCTGGTTTAGGTGAAGAGCCATCTGCAGACACTGTTGTTTGCCCTGGAGGCAGCGTTATCATTTCTCCATCTGGAGAAGTCTTGGCAGGTCCCAACTATGAGGGAGAGGCACTGATTACAGCCGACCTTGGTAAGAATGCAAACACTCTGTTTTGTTCATGCAGTCATGAATAGTTCTGTAGTGTTTGTGTTTCCATAGTTGTTTAAGTACCAATTTTAAAGTGTTGAAAACTAATACTGTACCATATTTCTTGTTGTTGCAGACCTGGGAGAGATTGTTCGAGCCAAGTTTGACTTCGACGTGGTGGGCCACTATTCTCGACCTGAAGTCCTTAGCTTGTTAGTGAATGACCAACCACATCTCCCTGTGTCTTTCACGTCTACCGCTGAGAAGACTCCAGCTGCCAAGAGTGACAGTGATGCTAAGTGTTACTGATTGTGTGGCCATGAAACTATTATGTTGTACCGAAGCCTTGGTTTTACCTAAAAAAAAAAAGTGCATCGGTGAAGTCGCTCAGCTCCTCTGGTTTGCTGTTTGTGTCTTGTGGATGTGGGAGTTGTAGCTTTGAACTCTAAAAATTCTCTTTAATTAATGTGGCGGAAAAAATGGTGGATGCAGTTATGTTCCTTAAGTCTTGTGGTCGGTTGACAAACTCTGCCAGAACTATGAACCCTATTACTTTCATTGCAGTTTTGAGTTGACCCAATTGGGTCGGTAGGGTTCCCACCTGTCCTTTTTTATTATTGTTTTAATTAAATGAAAGAATGACTGTACAAAAAGGATTACAAGGCATCTAGGCCCAAAAAGAAACGAAAAGAACAAAATTACATGAAGTAGCTATCTCTCCAGGATATAAGTGCTTGCTACCTCAAGGGCTTAGCCTTGACACACACAAGGCTAAATTCATCCTTGAATCTTCTCTTCCAAGACCCCGAACTTGGTTGCTCATGATCGAAGATGACACCATTTCTTGTAACCCAAATGGTCCAGCAAGCAGTGATGAAGATTTCTCAGAAAAGGGGGTTGCCAAACTTTTCCCTTGCATCAATTACCATGTCCAGCTGTAAACTAAGATTCCATTGGATGGGAATCGAAAAGAGTTCACTGAAGGGGCACTCAAAGAAAAAGGCGCATACAGTTTCTTATGTTTCTACTACAGAGGACACAGGTATAGTCAGGTAGGAACATAGTACCAAATGTTAATTGATGGGATGCATATGTTGTTTTGTATTGTTTTCTAAAAACTATGAATCCTGTTAAGAGTTACTAAGGATTGGAGAACCAAATCTAAACATGATTTTAGTCTTAGGCTAAGTATTAGCTATTCTCTCAGCAACTAAAGGTCTTTAAAAAAAAATCTATTGCGTCTATTTTTTATGCCCTTTCAACATATTTTGTTGGAACTCAAGAGACATTCACTGGAACCTCCCTTGCCACTCTTTGGTGTACCTAATTGTCACGGGCCTGAACACGAACAACGTCATTTACTGCGTGTTTGGCACATGGCCATGCCTTTTCCATTAGCTTACATTATTGAATTATTTGATTGGTATAAACCTGGCTAATTGGCTATGTTAGGTGACGAGGAGTTGGTAGTTTGGCATTTTGGTTTTCTCGGTTTTATTTATCACTGAGTTTACATAGTCGGGATGGAAATTTCTGTGACTTGGCTTGAATGTATTGTATTACCCTAATTAAGTTTATGGATGAGTTATGTTTCTGCATCATATTTTGTTGTGTGATGTCTCATGGTTTTGGATGCAATCTCATGGTATTTCTTTGTAGTTGGATTTTCACCGCCAGTGTGCTCTCGTCTAGGCCATCGTGTTTGATCTATTCCTAGTCGAACAGCCATACAGAGCCCTTAACCATGAATTTTCAAAAAGCTAGATTGTATTCTAAAGGAGAATTTGAGTTTATTTGGCTTTCATATCCCGTATTTTTCAGAATATTGCGGTGTGGAACTGTGGATGAATCGTATTAAATCTCTTTTTCTCTTCCGCCTTAGCAACAATGTTTCAAATGAACAATCGTCCGATCATGAGTTCTCGGGTGCAATTGCAGAGCTCACATCAAGATATAGGGTGGAGGCATTTTGCGTAATAATGTAGTAATACATATACCTGGCAAACAATATAAAACCGTCGTACCTATATAGATATAGGGGTGCATTTTTCCTAATAATACAGTAATACATATCCGGCAAACTATAACAAATCTTAGGTGCATACTCAATTAGCGTCACATCTATACACTATAAAATACTGAATTAGAAAAAAAAACATGAAAACACAAAATAATGAGGTAAAATAAAAATGCAAAATATAAACGAATAACATAAATACAAGAATCTAAATAAAATATAAAGAGAGAGAGGAGTTGAAATAAAGAAGAAAAACAAAAATAGAAATAAAATCAAGAACAATAAAAATAAAAATAAAAAACGCTAGAAAATTGAAAAGTTATTTTGTGAGTAACAAATAAAAAATAAATGGAAATAGAAGAAAGAAAAAAAAAAAAGAAAAGAAAAGGACATGCTAAGGCCTGTTAGGCTGGATGACTTCCCTTCGCGAGCCACGTTACGTCGTACCTACTCAGTTGGGCTGCCGAACGTGCAGCCCAGTTGGGCTGAATTAATGTTGCTGGAAAAGAAAAGAAAAGAAAAGCGGAAGGATGGTCGGCCGGCGCGCTGCTAGCGCCCACCTGGTCGCACGGGAAGATTCGGCAGGAGGGCCGGAACCGGAAAGAAGCACTACTGAAGCTGGGAGAGACGGCGCCGGCAAGGAGCCATGGAGCCGGAGAAGGCCGAGGAGGCAGCGAAGCAGCCGATGGAAGCAGAGGCCGGAGACCCCGTGGATCCCCGCGAGCTAGGTGACTGCTTAATCCCCTCGGTTCCCTCTGCTTCAGACGGCTAATTCTTCATATAAACCCTTTTCTCTCTTTCTATGCCGTGAACCCTACCTCTGCAATTCGTCCAAGAAACAGAGGGTTTCCTGCTCTGTTCTAGAGCGGCTGAAGCATTGCCTCTGATTCGCCTTCTCTTTGTGTTATTTCCGTCTCTGATTTGCAGTGTCCAGCGACGACGAGATCGACTACTCCGTCGAGCCCGAGTTCTACGACCCCGACCTAGATGACGTCGATGAGCGGTGGGTGGACAGGCAGAGGAAAGGCCGCACATCTGACGCCGTGCTCAGCTGCCCCGCCTGTTTCACTACCCTGTGCTTGGATTGTCAGAGGTAATCTCTTTACTGGTTGATATATAATCCTATCGATTATTTAATAATGTCTACTCTCTGCAGTTTCAGTTTTTTCTTATGGTAGATAAAACCTACCATTACTAACATCAGGACCATGGTACTACTGCCTTTGTGAAATAGGAGTTCTTATAATGTAATCAATTAATAAATTCACTGATAAATGTTCTGGAAATTTCATGTTTACTCATGTTTAGAAGACATTTTTCCTTTTAGACTATTATATTACTTTACTACATAATTCTGAAAGATACTTATCTTAATATGGAATAAAAACCACAGGAAGTGAGAAATCACCATGCTGTCAACTTACAGGAGCGTCTAATATCATAATAACAATAAACATAATTCATGGAGCTGTCTACCTTTGAAGATCACAGAGTCATGGATGGTGTTTCGATTGCCTAGATTGTCGTTTTGCTTTATAGTTTCTCTGTTATTGATGTCTGAACACTTTGTAGTGCTGGGTGTTAAGTATTTTTGGTAGATACAGTCTTTAAACAATATCTTTTGTCTCACATGTCTGAGCACGTTTACCTGCTTACCTAGGCTTGGTCATCTAAGTTTTTTGCCTGATACATTCTAAACACTGATGTATTTCCGTTATTCAGTTAATGGAAATGGGGAAGGTTCCTTGGTTCAAAAAAACACATAATTCTGAAAGGTACTTTATCTCAATATCACAGGAAGTGAGAAATCACCATGTCCGTCAACTTACTAGGAGCATCTAATATCATAATAACAATAATAATAAAACTTATGGACTGTTGGCTGCAGGGATGCATCAATATTTCTAGAATTCATGGCACCTTCTCATGTCTCCTGATAAGGAATCATAGGATTTGTTCATGCTATAAATTTGCTTGGACAATAGTGAGAATCCCAGGCATGACATGAATCAGTAGATATAGTTTAGCTCCTTGTTTCTGTGTTTATTTGAACAATATCTTTATGTTTGTTAGAAGCAGGATTTTACCGTTATGCTATTCGCCTGTTTCGCTTAAGTATTGTTCTGAAATACCTTTGTTTTTTATGATTATCAAACATACTATACTGGTACTGCTAATTTTGTAGAATAAATATCCGACGGTCAGTTGTCGGTAGCTTTGTTGGTGCTTGGACATATGACTTATTACTATGAACATGCGCTGAACAAGGACGAAAAACTCAGATATGAAAAGAAAAGAAAAAAAAAACTTAACCAGCAGGGGGTAAAACAGCCCCGGGCATTCCATTAAGAAGAAGACCGTTTCATGCAGGTCAAGAAAACCCCGTGAACCCCCTGCCCCACCCATACTCGGTGGCACCGTAGCCCATGTGAGACGACCACGACCAGGGGCGGTTCTTAGACTCGTGCTTTGGCCGTGGGACAAACGAAGTGATTTTTTTAACCCTAGCCTTAAATTCGCTCCCACGGGGTCGATCCCTGGACCTGAGGAGTGCCGCTGGGCTCCTTTAACCAACTGGACTAGAGGCCCTTTGGCCCAGATATGAAAAGAAAGAATCAGGGCATCTTGTTAATGCAGTTTGTTTGTGATCAATGTGGAAGCACTAATATATCTTGCATCACTATACTGTTGTTTTTTGCACTGTTCAGAGATAAGTTACTTTGTAGATTGTAATCTACTTGCACAGTTCCACAGTTTGGCTCTCTGCTATTGATCCTTGAGCACTAAACATTTACGATGATATATGGTTGATTTTTGAAACCTCAAATGGTTAATTTTATATGTTTTCTGTTAATGTTCAGGCATGAGAAGTATGTAAACCAGTACCGTGCAATGTTTGTTCGAACTGCAAGGTCAAGACTGACCAGATCCTGCGTGAGGGCAAGAGCAAAAGGAAGAACCGCAAAGGAAAAGCTGCTGATCCAACTACTGCATCAGAAGGCGAAAGCAAGCAGGGGCAAGCCTACCACCCTGTTTGCTGCGAGGTCTGCTCAACAGAGGTCGGAGTGTTTGACGAGGATGAGGTCTACCACTTCTTCAATGTGATCCCTAGCAACTCCTGAACACCGTGGATGTTCCGTGAACAGTTAGTTCGTAGATGCATATACGCTTCTGCTGTACCGCTGTCTTATTTACTGTTTTGTATTGTTGATCAGCCTGCGGTATAAGTAAATTCAGGTTGTGTGGATAACCTGCATCTGTAGGGTACATTGATGTGTTTTGTTTCTGCAGCATACGGTTTTGAAAGTGGATCTTTCGCTGTGATGGCTCTTTGGCGACCTGCCTCTTTGTTGTGACTGGATGTGTGTTGATGCTTGTTATAGCAGCAATTGATGATTGTTGGTACAAGTTGATGAGGTGTCAGGTCACTCAGGTGTGTATGTCTAAGCTGATCCCACATGGGAACAAAAGCTAGCCTGCCCAGGCCATTCCTCCTCCAGATCCGTAGACGAGACAATGGCGCGTGCCCTTTGATCATGGGTAGATTGATTTGCCTCCCAAGACATTGGCGTGTCTGAATGAACATAAGTCACGGAGGCGGCTTGCAGTGTGGAAAATTACACATCGGCAGTGAATTTGAAGCATCTGCTTGCAAGGCTGAAATTGAGCTGAAAGCTAGCAGCAAATTAATTGGGAATCAGTTGAATCCCCCCCACCCCCCCCGCCGTTATCTGATAAAAAATGTCTGTGGCCGGGCCTCAGAATCTCACATCTGCAAGTAAAACCATGTTTGGATTGGTCGATCACCGACAAGACATGGCCCCTTGTTGGCCACCGAGGCGTTGCCGGGTGGGGTTGGATGAAATTATAGGCGGGCGCGGGCGAGGGCGAGGGCGAAGGCGCGCGGAGACATGAGACATGCAGATCATATCCAAAACTAGGAAGGCTGGTGGTCCGTCCATTCGCCTTCGCTTTCAGTACAGGTCATCGTCATCATCATGCTACCGGACCTAGACCTGCATCTGCATGCTCGCTCGTGCTCGACCCACGTATACCTCGTCGACGATCTCGACCATCTGCCCCAGTCCCAAGCAGCCACCACGCTCGATCGCTTTGCCGCGGAAAAACTAGTGTGTACCAATGAATTCAGACAGAGAAACTTCTTGCAAAGTCGTGCTAGGCGCCACACTGCCACCGCCACCTCCATATATCCGGTTTAGGAATCCTAGCCTTCATACTGGTTTTGGTACCTTAATTTGTTTCATACATCACGGTCGCTGCACGGGCAGCATGCATGCACTTTTCCTTCCCTCGCGTGATCACCGAGATTTCCTCCAGGCTTGCCGGAGCACACGGACGTGACCGACCGGCGGCCAGCCGGGCGGACACCGGAGTGCCGATAGTGATCCGAAGAATCGTCAGTTGGCGTTGGATCGGCAAAAAGTTGCGCGTCAAGCCGTCCCGTCCATCTCGTCCGTGCGCCAAGGCGGGGGCGGAGCACAGGGCACAGACACCGGCACCAGCATCGCATCGCACCGCGCGCATGCAGGCACAGTGCCGACCCGTCGACGTCGCGTTTGCCCATTCAGGCGCAACTTGGGGGCGCATCAGTACGCACGCACGGCACGGCCATGATAACGATTTTTTAGTAGGGCGACTGACTTGGGTGAACTTGTCCACAGTCGCCTTCGCCCAGCAAGCAGTGTGCTCCATCATCCCATGTCCACGGACCACGGTGGAGTCGAGTCAATCGCTCGCTGCCGATGAGCTTTTCGCGTGAAAACGATCCATCTTGAGCCCCAGTCTCGACTATCGAGTCTGCTGGGCTAGCATTCGTTGCCAAGCCAGAGAGAGCTGGAAAGACAGAGATGAGGATCTCGCATCTCGCCCAGCTCATCAGGCTTGCTGTGCGTGCACAGTTGATTTGTTTCACCACCCATCCATCCACACAAGATAAGCTTTGTTATATGAGCCCCGTGCTAATCCCCGGTTCATGCTCATGCCGATGTGATACGATGGTAGTGTAGGCCTAGCACTAGGCTAGCTACACTATTTGTAAAAGACCTGCAGATTCCAGCAAAGTGAGAGCCGCTGGACCCCAGATTCCCATGTGCCCTGCCCCCTACGGGTACTGTGCCTACTGCACCTCTGCACCCCTCGGTCCTCTTCCACCCCTCTGCCTTGCACTTTCCTGCCACCCGTTCCATGCTCACTTTTTTTTTTCCCTCTCTCTCGCTTATTTACATCATCTAGATTACGAGTTCAACTCAAATTTAGGTGACAAAAGATTTTGGCCTCTGTTGTGGATATATGGACTTTTGAGAGGTACCAACAACTAGTTAGACTAGACTAAAAATTAGAACCCAAATGCTACCGTGCACATGTTTGATCTGACATTGTTTACCGGAGTTGTTTCTTTGTGCACGCATGGAACACGTGAACTAGCTAACAAATTTTACTGTACTAACAAATTCAGTTTGAACGTATAGGCAGTGAAATTCCACCGGTTGGAATGGTAAAACACGCGGAATAAAGGTTTTCAAGTCTACATCAAGTCCATTATAAATCTACCCGGCCGGTGTGTCCCTCTCCCCATCACCTCAAAAACCTCTCCAACCCCACCGGTCCACCACCGCCAGCCCCAGCGCCAGCGCCAGCCACCTCTCTCTCAGTCTCCAGTCCCCCGCAACACGACGAGGCGGCAGCAGCAGGAAGGCGCCATGGCCACCACCCGCGACGTCTCCACCGCCGCCGCCGCCATGTTCCACGTCTACCAGCCGATGCCGATGCCGATGTCGGTGCCATCCACGGCGACGGCGGCGGGTGAAGCCGGCGCCATGGTGTCGTCTGCCCCCGCGAAGCCGGTGGTCAAGAAGGAGGGCGGGAGCGGCAAGGACCGGCACAGCAAGGTGAACGGGCGCGGGCGGCGCGTGCGCATGCCGATCGTGTGCGCGGCGCGCGTGTTCCAGCTCACCCGCGAGCTGGGGCTCAAGTCGGACGGCCAGACCATCGAGTGGCTGCTCCGCCAGGCCGAGCCCTCCATCATGGCCGCCACGGGCACCGGCACCACCCCGGCCGTCTTCGTCTCCTCCTCCGCGCCGTCCACGTCCTCCTCTTCCTCCCACCCACCACCACCACCACCATCAGCAGCAGCAGGCCACCACCGTCCTCGGCAAGCGCTCGCGCGAAGAAGGCGACGCCGCGGCGGGGACCGCGCCCCCGCGTTCTGGGCGGCGCTACCCACGCCCGCGCCGCGGACGACCGAGCCCTGGGGCTTCTCGCCGCTGGAGGCGCAGGCGGCGGCCGCGGCCGCAGCGTACGTGCCCATGGCACAGGCGCAGCACCACCACCACCTCAACCTGCTCGCCGCGCTCTCCGGCGCCGCGAGGCGCGCCGAGGAGGAGACCCGGTGACTCCGCCACGGCTTCTGACACGTACTACCACATCCGTCGCTCGCGCATTGATCCTTGTCCGTCCGTCCGTGTGTTCTTGGCAGGCGTTTACGTTGTTTCTTGATTTTGTGTGTGTGCTCTTGTGCTCGCTGGACTCTACTAGTCCGATTTGATAAAAAGATTGCTGTGGTGCTTAGTGCTAAATGTAAATACGATCGAGTCGAGTCCTGTTGCTTAGATCTTAAACTTACTGCATTGGGTCCGTGTTAGGTTTTGTGCGCCTCCCTTTTGGATTCCATTCCATGGAACTTGTTTCAGTTAGCATCTTGTCTGTATCAGCCCCGAGAAGTCATTTAGTAGTAGTAGCAGTACAAGCATAAATTCATAAAGCTCATATTCTTTTGTGGTCAGGTCATTTCTTATTGTCCTATCATGAGTCAGCTAGCGATGAAATTCTCTGTATTCGACACACACAGCAAGCAAAGCAATGATAACCATAAGACTCGGACCAAAAAGCTCGTCATTAGTGTAATTTACAGAGTTGCTTTGACACGCTGATGACACTGCACGAGAATCGATGGCAATGACATCTGCAAAAACGTTCAGATGTGCAATGCCCATCAATCCATCCATCCATCCAGGCTACAGTACTGGAGTAAGCTAGCTGCAGATGAGCAGATTACAGCAATGATGATAACCGGCCTGCGGAGAGGTGAGAAAGAAAGAATCAATGAATTCCCTTTTGCCGGGGCGGGGCCGGGGCCGGGGCGGCTCCGTCGGTCGCTTTTCCTCGTGAGACCTCGCTTTCTCTCGTCTGCCCTGCGCTGCGGAGAGGCCCGGCCGAGGGGAAAGCGAAGGGCGAGGCGGCAAAGGCTGCGGGGCGCCTGCGCGACGCACAGTCGCGCTGCCGCCGCCTGCCGCGCTCGCGCTCTGAAAGGTGGAGGCCGTTGTGTGCCTGCCTGCCTGTGCTGCTGTGCACTTTCGTTTCCCCAAAACCGGATGGATGGATGCGTGTCAAAAGCTCAAAGCTGGACGCAACTTCTCGGGGCTCCATCCAAACTGTAAAGATGCCGTGCCTGCTCTTGTCGATGTCGATCATCTCGTGCAGTGCAGCGAGCAGCGTACCACCACCATACTACGCCTTGTTCGGCCGGCTGGTGCTGTGTCCGTCTAGCCTCTCCCAGGTCTCTGCTAGCTTGTGGCAGAAGTCTGGTTGGCCAACCGTACTTTTACTACTCCTACTTGCTTGGCAAGCTTGAAGGAAAACGATGAGGAATCCGGGTGTGGAAGCGAAAAAATGGGTCAAAACGGCTAGAGGATGGACGCCAATAAGTGCCATGGCAGGCCAGTCGCCGACGTACATGACACGCAGCAGCTAGTCACGTACTCCTGCCGGCCCGTACGCACACAGCAAGCTAGCTACGGTGGCAGTGGCCACGTCCGGCCGGCGAGGCTTCGTGTGGATCGGATCGAACTGCGGTCATCGCCTCAGGCTAGGCTAGTACTACACTCCTGCTAGTAGGGTAGGAGTACTATCCCTTTGAGTGGGAGTGCACGCGCGGTTTTACAGGTCCGGACGCTAGCTACTAGTAGCTAGCAATCGCATGGACCCGGCCTTGAGAACAGTGCGGCCAGCCTCCTATAGTCCTGTTCACCGGTCGCCTGCCTGCGCCATGCCCAGGCGGAGGCGGCCAGAGCCGGCCGGCCTGGTCCTGGATGGAGGACCGACTCGACTCTCCCGGTTCTGGCCATGGCCAGCCACCCACCCACCCAGCCAACGCGGGCGGTCATGTAAAACCAAGCGAGGCAGCGCCGAGCGAGCGCGCGTGACTTGAACCAAGTCGTCTGAGCCCCCGGCCAGCCGCGGCCGTCGTCCTGACATGCCAGCCAGAGACCCAGAGCACGATGCCAAGTCTCGTCAGGATCCGCTCTGGCGCGGCGGGCCACACCTCTGCGTTATTCTCCCTTTGCCAATTGGCGTGCGTGCACGATGCCTGCCTGCCTAGCTTCTGCCGAAAAGCATGGCCACTGGCCAACAGCCAGTACGCTCCGTCCTTTGCACCCTCCATCGGGCTACTCCTCTGACTTCTGAACCCAAACTTGAATTTGAGTGTCTTGTGCACCGATCGGCGCGGCACGGTTCGTCGGTTCGTTTCGTTCGACGAGCTCCTACCTGCCATGCTGTTGGTGTTGGAGCGTGCCCCCTGCGTCTTTGCTGTGCCGTCTGCCGGCCTTTGTGAACCGGCAGGTCCGGCACCTGTGCCTGTGAGCGGCAGTGCTCAGTGTCTCAGTGGATAAGCAACTGGCGCATGGGGGTGGCAGTGTGTTACACAATGAAAAAATATTTTAATATTAGCACAATTAGCAGAAAAACGTAAAGCGGGGATAGCTCAGTTGGGAGAGCGTCAGACTGAAGATCTGAAGGTCGCGTGTTCGATCCACGCTCACCGCAATTAAGATTTTACTTTTTTTTTTATCTAGTCTTTTTTCAGTCTCAGCTTTCATATTCCTTTTTCTACCCAGGGTTCCTCCAGCCCCCGCCGCCGTTTCGAGTCCAGATCGCTGCAAAAACACCGCGCTCTCGGGTTTCAGCGTAAGTGCAAACTATTCTCTCTTTGATTCATTCTGTTCCACCCTGATTCAATCTTACAATATATGGATGGATTTGATCTGTTCTTCATTAGCAAGGATGAGGAACAATTAGGGTTCTTAGTCACAGCAACGTCGAAGCACTGTTTCTATTCGAAACTTCGGGATCTGTTCGTTTGATTTTGCAACTGAGGTTTTAGTGTAGGTGCTAGCTCGATAAAAGGCCGTCTGATTCGAAAGACTAGAACCGAATTGAACCTTGCAGTACTGAGGTATAAGATTTAATTAGGAACGGACTCAGGCTGTCCATAGATCTGCACTGGAATATGGGTGGGTAGTGGGTACTGTATAGGTCAGGAGAAGATACAGTGTTTGTTTTCTTGATTTTAGCTCATCAATGAATCCATCTTTGTTGCTTGGGGATTATTAGGCCATGTACAATGAAGACGCTTAGAGGCAATTTCATTGTTTTTTACCACCGTGGATCTTAGCACAAACTCTGCGGGGGCATTCAACACCTGATTGGAACTATTTTTCCTCGAATAAAACTGTTTAGTTCACATTGGGCTACCAGAGGATGACGCTCTTTATATGAATGTTCCTAGATCTGCCATGTCTAATAAGGGCCTAAAAGCCTTTGCATTTCACATACCCCATATGCGGAATTTGAATCACACTTATTAAAGGCCTGTGGAAAAAGGCAACAGGCATTTGGAATTAGGTCAGGCTGAAAGTGTTGTTCTCGTTTATACGATATTATTGTTATAGCCTTTGATGCTTTCATTCAATCCACAACTGCGTTTAGGGTGAATTCTGAGATGATTTTAGTGCTCATTCCTCTCTTCACTTTATCCTGATTATGTCTAACTTCTTGTTGTTATGGTCATTATCTTGCATGGCCTGTAAATGCTACTACCAGGTAGAATTGGGCTGCGAGACTGATTACACGGATGATGGCTTCACGAGGTACCACTGCCGTGCTTTCAAGAGCTGCTCGGATGAGGCAAAAACTACAGTCTGCCTTGGAGGCCAGTGCCCTAGATATTGAAGATGTTTCTTACCAACATGCCGGGCATGCAGCTGTCAAGGACAATGCAAACGAGACACACTTCAACATCAAGGTAGTCTCACCAAAATTTGAGGGGCAGAACCTTGTGAAGCGTCACAGGATGGTGTATGACCTTCTGAGTGATGAGCTTAGCTCAGGTCTGCATGCTGTCTCCATTGTTGCAAAAACGCCGAAAGAGTTAGGATCTTGATTGTATAATAATGTCCAATAAGATTCCTCAAAAAAATAATGTCCAATAAGCACTGTCCTGTGTTTCAAAATAAGTCTGTCGTAGCAGTATCATGTAACCATGAACTGATTGCCAAAACAATGTCATTGGTATGCTGCTCTTATGGAGATCTGCCATTCGGAATAGCCTGGAGTGGAGAATTTATTTCAACTGTTTTTCATGACTAATGGCCATGTCAATCATGTCAGATGCCAGGTTTATTGTTTTTTTTTTTTTGTGGTTATGGGAATTCGTTGTTTCTTTATTATTCATGTGATTCTGAAAAAGATTTCTGTGTTCCTGACAGCATTTGTCGAGCTAGCTGAATATATATTTTGTGGTGGTGAGTTCATGATTAGATGTACTATACCCATCCCCTAGCATTTTGATTCTGACAATCAATAAGGATCCTGTTTCGGATAGTTTTTATCAATTCCTAGTATCGAAACTCTAGAATGCAAAAGGAGTACAGCTGAACCCCCACCCCCACACACAAAAAACAAATCGATGGTAAACAAAAACTATTTAAGCATCGATTATTGGTCGATGGAAAGGATTTAAGATCAACTGTACTGTAGGTTCTCTGCAGGAACTTATGCGAATACAGTACGGATTCTTCTCATGGAATCTCCTAATGTTGATAACGGTGTTTCTGCATCACCAATCCTGTCACCATGCCCATGATTTCCAGATGACAACCACTGTTGTTTGGTCCACTGGGCGCCTTTTTCAGTGGAAATGCATCACTTGAGAGCGCATGAGCGCAGGCTTTTTCTCAAGGCTGCACTGCAAGGCTGCTGGAAACAGTGCTTTTGATTGCTAGAGAAGCCATGAGCATGAGCAGGATTGCAGATTTGCAGTATGATGATGCTGCCACAGCTGCCCTTTCAGTCTGTCTGAGCTCTGTTTTTTTTGAACAAAAAAGAACTCTGCCTTTGCAAGATATTTTCAGTTTGGCACCCGGAAACCTCTCCCCTTTGGAGTAAATCAGTTTGGAAGCAAACTATTGGGAGCACAAGGATTAGTGATAATGTCGAAATTCTTTAGCTGGACCTGCTGAACTACACAAGTTGAGACTGGGTTCCTGACGTCTTGCGCAAAGGGGCAGTGCAGCGCTGCAGGCAAAAAGTCGCAACGATGGGGCACGGTCACCAAAGTTCCGATGCATCAACAGTATGGGAGCACTGTGTCATGGCTGAGCACGGTCACCAAAGTTTACCTGCGTTTGCAATGTGGACTTCGATTTGCGTTTCGATTATTTTGAGACGGAGGGAGGAGTACCGGCTGCTCTGCTTGCACCGTTGGTGGTTATTGGTTCCACTAAAATCGTGATTCATCCGGCGTTGGCATGCAGAGCAGCAGAGGTCCAAAAAATTTGAAATTTGAAATGTTAAAAACAAAAACGAAAGATAAAATGTTGCCCCCATGCAGGATCGAACTACAGACCTTCAGTTTACAAGACTGACGCTCTACCACTGAGCTATAGGGGCAACTTTTTTGCTTAATCTAACAAAGGTTTTATTCGATGCAAAGACACGACCAGAAGAATTCCAGGAGCTGGTCGACTGATGATAGTTTTCAGTAGCTATAAACAGAGGCCTGAAAGTGTACGGATTGGTTCAAAACTTCCAGATTACAAACCAGTAAACCACAATACACGTGTTTACTTGAGCCTGGTGTTTCAAATACTTTTGTCTCATGAATGGAGCATCAAATGTTGATAAACGAAATAACCCAATTCGCATTTTGGATGTAATTTGCGAGACGAATCTTCTGAACTTAGTTAGCCCATGATAGGATAACAATTCAAAAAAAAAAAGTGCTACAATGCACTTTTCAGCCACTTTCCAAATTTTGGCAGCAAAACACGGCCAAAGATCTATACTAAAATGTACATTTTTTTTACGTTCAAAAAATGTACATTTTGAATACACCCACTGAATTGACAATACATAATGCTACGTTTTGTGATTAGACAACTTATTTCATGGTCTTTCGCGCTATTTTCTACAGATTAATTACATGCATATTGAATTGGGTACTGAATATGATCATGGTCTGCATCTGTTGAGGTCTCCCATGCTTGCTTAGGTTTTGCTGGTGAAAGATAAACAGCAATGTCAAACACTAACCTAGCGCATGACAGAGCTCTTCAAATCTTAATTTTGTAACATTAAGTTTGATTTCAACCAAGATCACAGTTGATTCTAGAAGAACCTCTCAGCAGATGGATCAGATCCCAGCAAGTTGCCATCGAAATTCACCTTACAGCCACCAGGAAACTGCACTCCAGCTTGCTTGCAGCTGTCCCTTGTAACCTGCGGACATGACCGAACATCCAAGTACTCCAGAGCCTTGAAGGATTCAATCACTCTGCTGACCCCTGTGACTGTGAGCCGAACACAGCTGCTGACCTTCAAAACTCTCAGTTCAGACTGAAACCCATATCCTTCCCCGTCCAGGAATGCATCGTCGGTTATCTGGTCACAGCATCCGACATCAATAGCCACAAGAAGTTTACAGTTAGACAGCAGGCTTTGCAATGATGTGTCTGTTATTTTCAAGCACCAGTCCATTCTCAGACTCCTTAAGCTGCTGGAGCAGGCAAGAGCAAGTGCTTGTATGGAAGCATTGCTAATGTTCCGACATCCGCCAATGACAAGAGTCTCTAAGTTATGGCAGAACTTAGCTAATGAATAGATGGAGTCATCTCCCACACCTTGTTGCAGTCCAATAGCTTTATTGACACCAAGCATGATGAAGAAACCTCAGCAATCTTACAGACTCCAGCATCACTAACTTTATTGCATTTGCTTATGTCTAGTGATTTTATGTTATGACAGCCATCAGCCAGAGCAGATATGCCAGCATCTGTTATGCCGTTACATCCTGCAGCTCCAAGTTCTACCAATTGTAGGCAGCTCTTTGATAGAGCAATCAATGAATTATCTGTTATTAATCTGCAACCCGTGATTTGCAGCTGAGTCAATTTTTGCACCCCAGTGCAACCAACTTCAAACCTTTGTCACTCAGCTTTATGCAGCGAGAAACATCAAGGGACTGCAGAGATGGCAGTCCATCTCCCAATCTGGCAAGTCCGACATCAGAGATACCTGTGACACACGTGAACCAGGGAAAGTCTAATTATCGACAGAATTTTTTAAGGATATTATCACCAAAATCAGTGCACAAAACAAAGACCCACAATGTCCCGGCAATGATAACTCTAAAGGATAGCTAATTAGTAATATCAGCTACCATAAGAAAAAACAAAACATGACCCGCCATGAAAGACCTGTTAACAGGATACCATATTAGCAATGTGAACCATTTTTGGAAACTTGATATCTCAGGAGACCATATCACCATAACTTGGGTAACTAAAACTGCTACACATATAACATCAAAGTGGTAAAAAGTAGGGTATCTGAAACAAATTGAAAGATGAGGCAATATCTTTGAAAACAGTACTTATGGAATATGGAACTATTCCAGCTGGACAAAAAGGTTTGCATGTAACTTTATCCATTTTCTTATAATTATCATTATTTTAAGTTTTTAACAATAATGAGAAAACTCACACTCTAATTTCATAAAAATGAACACAGCTTCACGTTATCCGAAGGATGAAATGAACCATCACAGGCCAGTGCAAATTCATCATCAAAAGATGTGTGGTTCGTTTTTCTCGAAAAAAGCTTGATAAAATGGTTTATAAAACATATAAGGTTATAAACTTACCCCTAAGCTTTAAAAGTAGTACAAACAGGATTCACCTTCACAAAGACAAGAAAGTTCATTCACAAGCTTGAATGATCTCACAAAGAAACTCCAACATCTCCTAGACTAGAATATGGACTTCAAATAGACATAATCAAAGACTGCAAAATAGAGTACAAGTATCTATCGAATGGTACGTAAGAGTAACATTCTTAGAGCAGGATTGAATCAGTCTCTGACGGAATACCATGAGGCTAACATTCTTAAGAGTAGGATTGAATCAGTCCGTGACGGAATACTCGAAAATGCAGTACAATTGTCATGTTCATCAAGAAGATAAAGATAGTAATGCCATCCACCAAATTGACCATCAGCACATGTAGGTAGCGCGAGAAGAAGAGACGGTCTCACCTTTGCAATTCTGCAGCGCGAGGACGCGCAGGTTGCGGAAGCTGCCGGCGATGACGTTGAGGTCGTCGTCGATGACTCCGGGGTAGAAGGAGCGGGAGGGCGACTGGGAGAGGTCGAGCTCCAGGGCTCCAGGGAACCGCGCGGCGAGGCGGCGCAGCATGTCCGGGCCGGCGCGCGCGCGCAGGCGCCGCCGCTCGGAGCTCTGGATCCGGAGCCAGCGGCGGCACACGAGAGCCCGAACGCGTCCCGCTCCGCCTCGGGGCCCAGCCGCGTGAGCACCGCGCGGGCTCTCGTCGTCCGTGAGGACCTCGTTGATCAGGGCGCCGCCGCCGCCGCTGCCGGCGGCCGGCGGTGGCACTGACATCACTGAAGGTAGGAGGAGCACTTTTGTCTCGTCAGCTGAACTGTTCCCCACGGAGAGGTGCACGGCAGTGGGAGACTGGAGAGTGGAGGATGGGAACCTTGTTTTCCTTTTTTTTTCTTTTTTTTTTCCTTCCTTCTTTCTTTTGAGTGAAAAGCATGGTTTGTTTGGGTATTATTTGATGGGCTGAACCGCTTAAGCCCATTTGCAATTTGCTTGGGCCGAGTTAGAGTAACTCTACCTAGTGAAACACTCCACAATGAACTGACCTACACGGAAAGCATTCATGAAGATCTTATAAAAAAGCATTCATGAGAACTTATTCCTGCCTCAGTTCCGCTAAAAAATTGAGATCTTATTCTTGAGGTTGAGTCTTGACGATATTTTTTGAGGATAATTTTAGGGTTTATTTAATTTTTTCAGTCTAAAGTTTAGTTGGTCAT
Organism: Hyparrhenia diplandra; assembly: GCA_015847255.1. NCBI lineage: Eukaryota > Viridiplantae > Streptophyta > Magnoliopsida > Poales > Poaceae > Hyparrhenia > Hyparrhenia diplandra. The sequence goes on along the minus strand of JADLZK010007075.1, from coordinate 17,325 downwards.
AGTTAAGGACCAAGACTTGATCACTTTAACTCACTTGTGGGGTCTAAAATTTTTGTGAGCTTAGCTAAACTTTAGAAGACACATGGCAAGTCAAACTAGACCGAGCGATCTACACTGTAGCAGGGACATGTCTGATCTCTTCCCAACTCGGACCAACAACACTTCATATTTAAGGTTGAATCTTCAATAGTGCTTGTTTTTTATTCACTTTCGTAAATGCTAGATATTACATATATAAGATCCTAAATAAATTCAAATAAAAAAAAAAGTTTAGATCTCTTGAGTACTACAACCTTGTTTAAGGCCATTCAAAAATTTCCAAAAAAACAATTATAAATATTAGCGAGCTAGTTAAGAAAACCATCTGTCGCATTCAGATCAAAGCGATGGGACGTAATGCTCGCTACAGCAAGCGTTCTGGCGTGGCGGGGGTAGGGGCGTAAAACCAAAGCACCCCTAATTTGGAGATGGTCGACATGGTTGTGAGTGAGGAATGGCAGTGATCGCGATATTTACGGATTTACCCTTTGTACATGAGTCATCGAAACTCCTCTCGATCCAGAAAAATAACGAGTGTGACAATGAACTCCTCTCTCGCTTTCGTCCTGAGAAAGACAACAACCGTTAATATTTTCCATTCAGCAAAACCAAGTTCCTTGGTCCATCAATCAATCCTACTAACATAATTAACAGAACTTGGAAGATGGAGGATCGACCATACAATTGTCAGCCAATCCAAAACGGTCGAACATGCAGTTGGTGACAACAGACACACGTTCCAACAAGACATTGCGCGCACAGTCGTCGCCCAACGCACGCACGCACGCCGATAACGGAGCCGCGATCGATCGAGCTACAGCTCCGGAGATCACCTGCTGCATGTACTTGCAGCACCTCACAGCTGACGAGAAGCCCGCATGAACCAGAACTCAGAAGCCGTCGACGGTGGCCACCGGTAATAACTGCTTCCTGCTCTCCGGGAAACGTCGGCGTTCTCCGCTGGCCTCACCCTCTTGATCCGCCGCAGGGCACCACCACCTTGTACGGCGCCCGCGCGACGACGGCGCCGGACGGGGAGTGACAACGAGGAGCGGTCGCTGCGGAAGGCGATCCTGCGGGTGGAGACGAAGAGCATCCCGGCTATGGGCCCGCCCGTGGTGTAGAGGTAGCACTGCAGCGCCTTCACCAGCCGCTCGCCTTTCTCGGCCGACGAGAGAAGCCCTGCCGGAACGCGCGTTCCGCGCCGCCGGCCTGAAGGATCCCGCGCGCGCCCAGGCTCAGCTTCCTTCACCGTCTCCGATAGCTTTGGACCCAACGTCACTGCACCGATCGAGAGGACAACAATATATTGAGTTCGAGTGCGTATGTACCATCCCATCAACCACTGCCACTGGTGAGCTATGGCGAAGCTACTACATATAGAAAAGCTGTTGAGTGATGCTCACCATGGTCCTGAAACTCTGAGCTCGTCTCCCAAAGCTTGCTCACCCGGTGGATCACCCTGACCTTTGCTGCCTGGAAAACATAACGTGTGAAGCTCTTATTAGAATCACAATGTTTAGCAGCAGAAGGGAAGCGACAACAAGCGAACAGGGCCGGCCGGCGGGTGTACGTAAAGCAGAACGTACTGTGCTTGTAACCGAAGGAAGTGTTAGGGGCTCGGGTGCGTCAACGAGACGGCAAGGCGATCTCCCCGTCCTTGTTGTTAGTCGCCACCGGCCGGTCCCCTCGTCGTGTTGTCCTCGATGGCGTACGCCGTGGGGTGACGGGAACTCCGATCACATGGCTATGGCTGCCGCTCGACTTCTTCATGGTTCTCGATCCTTCTCGCGCTACCCCAATCCAAGTGCCAAGTGCCGTGCAGGGAGAGAGACACGGAGAGGGCGTGCGACGATTGTGCAAGGTTGGGTGGCTTGGGACGGCAAGCGGGACTGCTGAGCCGGTTTATAAACGGCGGCCGGCGGGACGGGGGTATTGATGAAATGCGGGCGAAAGGGAGAGGTCTGATTCGCGCAGGGAGTCAGCAACGTACTCCTCATCGGCGCAAGAAAAAAAAAGCAGCGCGAAAAGGGCCAGGCTTTGCGTGGGGCTGTGTCATCCATTGAAGCTTTCGATCGTGGGCGCGGCCTGCCCTGCCCTGCCGAGGAGTCATCGGTTGGTCCGGCAGAGAGAAGGCTGTCAAGGCTGTCGTGGCCAACCATAGGGATGTGCTTCTTTCCGCCGCGCGAGGGGCGTGGGCATGGAGGGCTTGCTTCATTTGCGCTGCGTCGCGGGGACAGGTGGCTGGGCGCGGCGGATGGATGGCCGCTTTCGAAGAAGCAGCCCATGTGCGAGCACAATCGTTCGTGCGCCGGCGCCGGGTTACAGGAAAAAGGGGGTGAGGTGCCATGCCATGTCAGGATCGAAATATTATGAAGATTTTTCTTTTTCTTTTCTTAGATTGGAGGGTTTCAGTTTTTTAATAAGTAATTATGTAGATTTTTCTTTTCTTAGAGGGTTTCGGTTTTTTAAATAAGTACCTTCAAGTATCTTTTCAGCAACGATTTTCTTTTTTTCTTCTTTTTCTCACTATATTTGTTGTGTGTTTTCAGTACGTTATAAGATAACTACCTTTTCTTAGGGCAACTTATAGGAAAGAATCTTATACTCCACTGTCCAGGATAACATTTTAACTATGGATTACGTGACAGATAAAGTAAAGTAGTTCATGTCTTACAAAATTCTAGTGAATAATATTTATATTTATGGTTTCAAATAAGTTTATTATAAAAATACATATCATAATCATTAATCATTACAACTGTATTTAATATTATAAACATTTATAATTTTATCTATAATTGGTCAAATTTAATATAACATAACACTGTACTATAATTACCTTTCGCTTTCCTAAAACAGAGGGAAGTATAATTCAAAAACTACTACAAACAAAAGGGGACCGTATCGTGATCCTTTCCTAAAGACCCAGCTTCGAAGCATTGGTAAATGAGATTTTTTTTTACAAAATGGAAGAAACTTCCCGCCTCTCGTGTCCATGTATAATGTTTACATTATTCTATAGTTTCAACGACATCATCGATGAATTAGGAAAATAAGAAACGCTAGTAGTTTTTTCAGTAATCTCTTTTCAGTTAGTCTCTAATTTTTGCTCGCTAACTAAAAGACTACTTTGTTTTATCATCACATTACAACAGTGCCCCAAAACCACAACCATTCTGTTCCCCTGAAAATAGAATGCATACAAGATGTATATTCACAATTTTTGAAGATTAGATCCATATACAACATCTGCAAATCAACAAACGCATGGCTTAACCGACTAAGTAGCTATAAAAACAGTCTGTAAGATTGCCTTGGCTATAAAATTTTGATCAAAATTTGTTCAAAGAAAAATGTGTAATGCTGACACTATAATTATAGAAACAACACTTTGAAGCTCTCAGGCAGGAGCTGTGTTTTTCCTTATTTCTTCAAGAACAATGAAGCTCACTCAGTGGAGAAAGAGGTGGTGGCAAAAAAAAAAAAGGGGAATGGAATATGAGGACTGGATGGTTATCCATCCAATTGTATACCACTACTTAAACCATGGAAAACATGCCCACATGAACCGACTCACTCATAGTCATAGCATACCAGAAAAACACCGACCTTTTCCTTCCAAAAAGAAAAAAGCGAGGGGGAGAAAACTCAACTAGGCAGGCTCAACTGCAGAGAGATCGAAGAGAGAAAGATCCACAGCGAGCGAGCTAGGACCCACGTCCCGTGGCCTATGGGCTATGGATGATGCAGATCCATGGGCGATCCAACGTGTAAAACAACGGACGAAACGCCACTTTTTCCAGCGAAAACCTCTGTCCTCCGGTTTTGGTCACTTCGGGATCAGAAGCTCTGCTTTCTCGCCTACTCGGTTTCCCTCCCGTCCCAAGTCTCCGCTCGCCACTCGCGTCCGTATGGCGTCCCGCGGCACGGACGCAGCAATCCCACTTGGTCGTCCTCGCCCAACTCCGTCCGACCCCAACAAACTCCTCCCAATTGCCCGACCAGTGACCATCGGCGCCCCTGCCCTGTCCTTGTCCACGGTTACACGGCACCGGCTGATGGAGAGGATCTTGGCTCTGCACTGCATTTGCAGAGCAAGCTCAGGCTTCAAACAAGTACGCTCGCCGGCGGCGACCCGAGTGACATGGAAACTCGGTGCTCGGAGACGCGATGAGTCATGGCGCTCGACGTTGCGTTCGTGTTGATGTTGTCGTGGAAATGGAATTGCCCGCCACACTAACACTAGTAGTTGAAGCTAGTAGTGGAACCTGTTGGTTTGTGTCGGAGATACATCCACGGTGCAACGCAACGTTTTCAGTCCACAACAAAACACTTTGCTGTCCTGTCTTATCCAAACAAAAGATGTGCAACGACTGCATATCCATTCATTTCCAGCCCCGCAAAGCTGCGGCTTTGGCCCTGGCGATCAGATCTCTTTGCAGGGACTAAAATGGAATCGGGTTATGGTTATCGGATCTGCTTGAATGAAGCAAAAATGCATCCAAGGCGACCTTTTTTCTTTTTGCTTTTGCCAGTACGTGGTGCAGCTCAGCTCCTGCGCCTCTTGCAGCCGATAGCTTCATGGGCAAAAAGACCCTTTTCCTCGCGTCGGCATCAAATGGAGTAAAAGACCCAGCTAGAAGCAGGGGGCCATCTCCTCATTTGAATCTGATCGGATAACTGTGAGAAGATTCTGAAAGAGGGTGGGTTTTTTGCCTGATCCTGGTCCTGGGGCGGGGTCAAAGTGGGGGGGACAGAGCATTGTTCATCCAGATATGGAACGGAAATGACTGAAAAGAAACGGCCAAGGACGAAGGACAAGACTAGAGCCAAACCAAAGGAAGCTGTCAAAAAGTCGAAGCGCGTATCGCTCATTCGTTCGTTTCGTTCCCTTGGCCTCCAAACAAAAACGCGCCATTGGGCGCTTCAGTGCTAAGGTTTGAACACTGTCCAGGATACGATACGATTCGGGGTTTGAAGCTGTCCAGGATACGATACGATCATAGTACGATTCGGCATTGCTGATTTGGACAGAGTCCGGGCACGCTTTTGCTTCCAAGTTCCAACTTGACTAGTTCAAGTCTGCGTAGTCAATCTTTTTTGTTTTCTGGAACTTGTATACGTATGTCATTTAGTTGCCGTGACTATACAAAAGGCTTGATGATCCAGAATGATTTCCCTGGAACCATATTATAAAAGTACTAGTAGCCTCGTTAAGCCTGACCTGCGAGTCAATGGCGTTAAAAATCTATCCTTGATGGGTGTATCCCACCCCAGCGCTGTAATAACTGAATGTTTGTCTCTAGTTAATATACTAAAGGCAGGGGTAATCAGACCCTCAAACTCTAAAAAATAAAGTACTAGTACAAGACAGCCACGCCAGTCAAACTCTAGATATAGAAACCACCCTACCCAAATAGTAATGTAATTCAGCAAGGTCAGACGTACGCTGCAGATCGTACATTTGCAGATCAAATTTTTGGTGCTGAGGACGGTCCTGAAATCTTAGTTCACAAGGCAATCGGTTAGGCAGGTCGGGAGGATTACGGTTCTTCTGGATTCGTGGTTGTCCACTCGTTCCACGGCGATGGTATTTATCACTCTTTTTTTTTAGGCTTTAGCTAATAACCGAACTGGAGATTGCTACTCCATCAATGCAGCCGCACTTTGACTGAATATCGTGAGAACCACTCAATTCAATTGAATTTCTTTTTCAATCTAGGTTTTTTCGTAGGCTTCTGTAGTCTTTACCCAAAAAAAAAAAAAAAAAAAAAAAAAAACAGCGAACCGAATTCCAGTCTCTTTCAGTCAGATATATGATCCCTTTCAGCCAGAAAATGGTGTTGGTTCTGATTTTTCTGTGTCTCTGGAGTACATCAGTGCAGTTATGCAGGACCTGAATTGAATAAAGACTAGATTCTGTAAGAAACCAGCGATTTGAATTCAGTTGTTGGAGTCTTGATCTGTGCAAAAGCAGTTAACTGGATTCAATCGTTCAAATCAGATGCCCAGCGTCCGAGTGCTAGTACGAGTACGTACTTGGACAGTAATAAATGTCGTGAACACGCTCAATGTCGGAATTCTTCAGACATCTCTCATTCAAGACCTGAAAGCAATAAGAAAACGTAGCTACACTACACATCAATCTCGTATCATCCTGCGCATCAATTTACACCTGCAGAATCGTTGCGTTCACACCGGGGACCTACACCGTGTTGACACGTCGAAAAAAAAAGAAAGAGAAATCTGGATAGGCTCTGTCTGTGCTGATGCCTTTCCGGCACATCTTTTTTGCTCTTGAGAAAAAGAATGGAAATCGATGGCAGTTTTAAGCCATTTCCACACAGCCAAATTTCCTGTTTCAAATCCATGAATTTTTCCTCTTCCCCAACAACCCCAAAATGACCACATGCCATCCCTGATCGATCGCCTCGATCTAAAACCAACCTGCAAACCAGCCGATTAGTCTCGTCCACGCACGAGGCAACCGATCGATCTTCCCAAGATGTACAACGACATGTTGCAGCCTACTACACATACACAGCCAGAAACCACCTACACGTACAACAAACCACGCACTGCCGGCGCTCACATGAAGAAACCTAGCACCCCCATCAGCGACCAGACCACCGGTGCGCCGGCGGCCTGCCGTCATTGCGCCGCCTGCTGCGCGTAGGCGACGGCGCGCTCGAGGTGGTGCAGCGACTTGTTATGGGTGACGAAGCCCATGAACCAGAACTCGAAGCCGTCGTTGGTGACGAGGTGCACGTACTTCTGCTCCGGCCGGTGCTTGTTCTCGCTGGCCCGCACGCACTTGACCTTCCGCAGCGGGATGGTCACCTTGTACGGCACGCGCATACGCCCGGCGGCGGCGGTGGACAACGGCACCGGCACCGCCAGCGACCGGTCGCTGCGGAACGCCACCCGCGCCGTCGACACGAACAGCATCCCGCGATGGGCCCCGCCGTCGTCGACAGGTAGCACTGCGACGCCCGCAGCAGCTTCTCGTTCTTGTCCACCGAGAACCACTGCCGGAACATCTTCTCCACGCCGCCCGCCTGCAGGATCTTCGCCGCCAGCGAGAGCTTCCCCTTCACGTCTCCGACAGCTTCGAGCCCAGGGTCACTGCAAAGATACGACACAGCGGAGCAAGCAACGTCAGTTCAACTGCATAATAAGCCATGGCCATGAAGAAAGCAACGACTTCCCTTCCACACAGCCTTAAATTAGCTAGAATTATTACATTCCAGCATGAAGAGAGCATTAGAGTAAACTAATTACCGTGTTCTTTGATGCCCTGAGCGATCTTGTCTCCCTTCCTGCTGGCCGCTGCTTGTTGTTGATTGCTCGTCGGCCGATCGGTGGTCGTTGTCGGTGTCGTTGAGCTGGTAGCATCTGGACGAAAAGGTGAAAAATAAAAGCTTGATCAGCTTCGATTTTTCTTGGTTGCTTGTTGAAGTATTGAACTGAACTGGAGCCGACAAATCATCAAGAACAAGAACAGAACAGGGGGTAGGTGAGGCTCTCACCATGGCTAAAGCTGCTGTACTGGAAGGAGCTCGGGAACTCTCCACGGTCGGGCGTCTGCGTCTCCCTCCGCCGGGAAGTCGGGCTCCTCGATGCCATAAGCTCTGGTGCTCACCGGAATCCCAACCACATGGCCCTCCGTCTCCATCGCTTCCCCGAGTCTTTTAGTTGTTTACACGGCGCGCAAAGACGAAGACGAAGACCCAAGCAACAAGACCTGGCAGCTGCCGTGATTTGCTCGGTTCTTGCCTGCCGGCCTCAGCTCTCGATCGGTACCTAACATGCGGTGCGGTGGTTGCGGGTTGCTCAGGCCCCAAATGTGAAGGGGAAAGCTTCTTTTATAGCCTTGGTGCCATCTATCTATCTTCCCCAGAAAGATCCAAACAGCCTCGGTGGCCCACAGCACTTTGGAATTGGGAACACAGCAACAGTCCTCATCCCTTCATCATGATAAAAAGCCCGTCCCGTCCCGGCCGCGCGACAAAAAAGCTCAGTGCGTTGTGGATGCCTAATTTGCGACGTGTTTTTATTTGCTGGCTTGCTGCTAGTAGTAGTATTTTTGTATCCATGGCGCTTTTCACAAAGCCATGTATTTGTCGAGCTCGTTTAGAGTAAAGAGCATATGGAATTTATGCCCTTGGATGCGTCCGCATGCGAGAATGCGTTGGGATTCATGAGATGGCACCAAATGGTTTGGAGCTCGGTGCGCAAGGCTGTCTGCGAGATGAGTACGTGCACGGCTTTACTGCCGGCCGGCCGGCGGCGAATCATTTGGAGCTTGCATTGGCAATTTGACAGTGTTCCTTCACTTTTATTTAGTTTTACCGTGAGAAGCATCGAAATGGCTCGAGCGTTTGACTCGCTGTGCGTTGCGTTGCGTTGCGTTACGTACAAAAGAGAATAATAACGCTAGGGTTTTAGCATGGGTTTTTAATAGAAGCTGTGTCCGTCAAATGACTGCCTTTTCTGCTTGGAACTCTCATCAAAAAGCACTTGGATCCTACGAAACAAGATAACTATTGTTGAGTGCAACTTTCCGTTGAGTAAGATTTGGGGCAATCATTTTGATTGTTATTAAGCGCCATTAATTGTTTATTTTGGGATATGGGTGGGTGGGTAAGGGGTTGGGTAAAGTAAATTTGAAGTTAGTTCTGACGGTAACAAAGTTTGAATAAATTAGTATTAGTAAATAAAGTTCCAAATTTTTATGGGTCATGGTATTTCAGTTTATGCAATTGATACCACAAATTCCTATTTATTTTGCTAAGACGTTCAATTATTCAGCTTTATCAATTAAATTCTATAAACATGAAGAGTCAAACATAGTTTAAATGGTGATCATATCGCATACTTACCCATGAGGAAAGGAGCCCCATGTACTTCCCTATTTATTTTGCTAAGACGTTCAAATATTCAACTTTATCAATTAAATTCTAATAACGTGAAGAATCAAGCATAGTTTAAAATGGTTAACATTGGTGATCATATCCATACGTACCCACGAGGAAAGGAGCCTCACGTACGCAATAACAATAAGCTTTCTATGGTGATTTCACTTTATTAATTACAAAATCTTCATGTCTACATCGACCACTGAGCCTATACATACAAATGTGCTAATCTCATTTGAGCCCAAGGATGGTTAATGAGACTAAAAATGATTCTTTCCCTTTTTTGGAAAAATAAACTAGCTTGATGATATTATTTGCATTTTTATTTGACTTTTTGCTGATATTATTTGGCCTTGCATGGAAAATATCTACCTTTTCCCTTTTGCTTCTAGTATGTTTTTTTTATTGTGAACTTCCTTTTCCTCCTGTTTTAAGATATTTGTGCAGACATCTTGTCGATTATACAGAAAAAATAAAGAAAACTATTGTACCTAATCACATATTTTAACAAAAAATAAAAAGCAAGAGCTTTGCTAGTGAACTCATTAGTCAAAGAAAGAAAAGGAGAAATGATAGCAAAACTACACTAAAAAGGAGAACACAGGATTGGAAAAAAAAAATAAGCAACTCAAAACCAGCTCCACCAAACCTAATCATGGCTACAAATGTAATAAGGGTCCAAAAGCCTCGACCGCCATACCACACACACCCAAAAAAGGGGAAGAGAAATTAATTAGTAGAGACAGTCCTCATGAAACATTCATGGGTACCTACCGTGGATTCACAACACACGGGACTATATATTGCTTAAATTTAGGAGGAATAATTGGAAAGCAACTACAGTTCTCTAATGGGTTATATGCATACGAATAGACACGTGTCACAAATCCATCGTGGTCGCCCATAAGTTTTCCACGGACTGTCTCCATTTTTTCAATAAAAAAGAAATTGTAGAGAACCAACAAAAGAGAGAAACATCAAGTTTTATTAAAAAAAAAAAAGAGAGAACCGGAATCGAAAGGAACAACCAAAAAGGGAAAAAAAAACATGTAGAGATCCATTTTACAACTTTTGGACTACAAGAAAATCATCTCTAAGACACTCTACAGTTCACAAATGCCATAACCACTGACTTGCTTGAATTGACTGTTCATATTTAAACAGAAGCTACAACATTTTGCTAATCAAAAGGGGTGCACGATGAAAATTATTAAACTATAAAGGCACTGGCTCTTATAATATACACTTAAAAGAAGTAGGTTTCCCTTTTGGACAGAGGTGCTCAACACGCTCTAGAGAGGAAGTATAGCGGGTGATTGACGAAGTGTGTTTTACATTGCATCCTCGCAACCTGAAGCAACTTACAAGCAAAATGTGTTAGCGCTTACAGCAACATAAACACGCCTGGACAAAAGTCAATCAACAATTGACAAAATCTGCAGCAATCATTGGGAGACTTTCAGGTAGGTACCCCAATTAATCTGAAGCAACCCTTAATCAATAAAAAACCGGGCGGTCACAGGGCTGGCCCTGCTAGATTCGCACCGAATCCAAATCTGGGCTCGGCGGTGATTATCGCTGTAAAGAAAGCACGGCAATGGTGACACCTCCTCGCCGACGAGGCGCGCCGCAGTGGAGCCTCCACAGCACGACGCGCCCGGGCCTAGTGCCATGGCCTATTGGGGTGCGTGGGGGCGCAGAGGCACCGTCACCAGTTCGGCCGCCGGGTCCTCCCAGGCCCCATCCTTTGTCGCCGGCCACGGAGGACCGGGCCCTCGTCCGCGTCAGACGCCCGTGGCATGCCAATGCCATGGTTTGCTTGCTGCTGGGTCAGTGCTGATCGATGCCAATTGGGGGCTGGCATTGGCATGCATGAATTTGGTCGCTCTCTTTGCGGTGCGGTTGCAAAGCTGTTTTTCCTTTCGCTATTGCTTCTGTTTTTTTATTCCTTTTCCTTTTGCTCTTGTTTTTTTTTTTTTCTTTATATATCACAAGTGGCATTTCTTTTTCTGTCCACTCTGTCGTGTAAAGTTTGATGTTGGACCATGTACTTACGTGGAGTGGGCTCCTTTTCAAGTTTGAGCATTCCTTTCCACAATATGTTAATGTTTGTACTCGCGAGGTGGACCAAATGTTTGTTTGGGTTGAGAACATTCCAGTAACCTTACCCACCTAGCTAATGTCGTAGACTGATTGATTTATTTCCATTTTATATGTGTTGCTTGCTGTATGTAGTTGTGTTTGCTTAGGAAGACTGCACTCTGCACACAGCTCGATCTTGGCCGCTGAGGCTGCAAAATTAAGGTCAACGACGACGAGCGAGACCTTTTTTCTAGTTGCGTGCTAGTCCTACCATGTCTTGTGCTGAATGAAACGGGAAAGGAACCGAGGAATCTAAGCGTGAGGAAACTTTGCACAACACTCCGTCGTTCCTTGCTCTATCACAAGTAGAAGGAATCTAGCAAAAGAGCGGTAACTGGAGCACGAAAGGTACGGCGACGGTGTGTGTACATCCGTGTCTCCGTAACAGGAAAACTGAAGTTGCCATCAGCTTGATGCTTCAGGCAGAGTTCCTCTAGAACATCAATCCTAGTTCAACTCATTTTTAATCTCCATCTAGAATTTTATGTGCTTCGGGTACGTAGAAACCGATGCAAGGTCACCATTCTTGTTCGTTGGTTCGATCAATAGGATTTGCCTCTGTGGTTTTCAGCTTCAGTCAAAAACTAACTAAAACTCTTAACGTGCAGTACAATTACCAGATGATATTTGCTCATAGTGTAGTTACTACTGGCTTATAAAAGGCAAGATAAAAGTGGTATCAAGCAGCGACCGAACCGAACGACCAGACCGGTAGGATCGGAGGAAAAGTAAAAGCACTTTTGCGTGTTTGCCCCCATGGGATCCTCCTAGGAACACCACAACACTGTCCATTCTCAAATCTCACTCCACCCCAACGTCCCACTGTTGTTTCCTTAACGAGGAGGTGCAGCAACCGTGCGAGGAAAGGAGACCAAAAGAAAAAGGCCATGGGCCATGGCTCCCTCCTCATCATCCAGCTTGCTCCTCCTAGTGGTCGCCCTACCTCCTTTCCACTGATCCAAACCTCTTCTGATGCCCCCCGCACAGATTTCAGTCATAACCAAAGGATCAATCCGGAGAAAGAGAAAGAGAGCCTTTTGACGTTGACCTCCACCGATCGGTTGCAGTTGCAGTCCGACGGCAAAAAGCCGGCCGTGCCTGTTTGTAAAGGCACCCAAAGCACGGCGGAAAGCATATGCAGCCGATGCGATCGCTGATTAATTAGTCGGCGAAATCGCGAATCGTTCGTGCGTGCGTGCGTGTGCGGGGCTCCACCTCCACATCCCTATCCAACTCCACCCACTCTGGCAGATCGATAAGGATGGCTTCGTTTCCTTTCCCTGCGTATTTGCGTAATGTAATGCAATGGAATGGAATGTAATGCGATGGATTAACACGAGCTGGCTATTACTGGATGGAGTATCTTTTCGTTCTGCTTGGTTTGTGGTGCGTTCCAGTAGAAAGCACATGAGGAATTGAAAGGCTCGTAAACTTAGCAGCAGCGATGGATCCGGGCCGACGACGTGGTTGCCGACAGGGCGTGGTGCGCTTAGGCCGGGTCCTCCCCGGCTTACATTGCATACACTCGCAGCAGCAGCTTGCACCACTAGCAGCAACATGCCCTTCCGTGTCACTGCTGATTCGGCTCATGGCCGCCTTTTGCTCCTTCACTCGTCCACGTGCGCCGCACGCCGTGGCAGTACGTCTGGATCGATCGTTGTTGGTGACCGGCCGGTGAGCAAGAGAGGTAGTAGGCTAGTACTAGCTGCCTGTATATATGTTGGGGATCGGGAGTCGGGACCGGCAGCTCCTGCAGGTCTGGGGAGCCTTGCCTTTCGTTCGGTGCGTTGTTGTCGTTGGGTTTTGGGGTGCTATGGGATAGGAGCTTGCTTGCAGTTGCAGGTGTGAACTGTGAACAGGACGCACATCATCTCCTACTGGTCCTCACAGACATTGCCAACTGCCAATCTTCTTGTATGCATGGGCGCCCGCTTATCTTATCAGGATCATGCAGTATTTGGTGTGCTTTCTCAGACTAGACCAAAAGATTTGGACCTAGTAGATTAGCTAGGACTAGGAGCAGGGCCAGAGGGGGACTGGACAGGGTTGCGGTAGTTCATTGGTGTTGCGTTGGAAGATTGTGGCCGTGTTGGTATGGTTAGGTATCATCGCAGCAGACTCATGGACCATGACTACTATATGGGCAGTAGATAAATAACATACAGTTAAGCAGGATTTTAGCTAGAAGAGCACATGTTGGATCTGAGGATTAGTTTAGTTGTACACGTCACTGTTCTTCACACCGGCCGGCCGGCCTGGCATTGTGTGGCTTGCCGGTTGGAGTACCAGCATTGTAGCAGGAAAACTGCAACCTGCCAAAATGCATGGTTTACTCTGTCGTCTTCCTCTCATTCATACACGTGTACTATTGGACTACACGAAAAGTACGGCGAGACAGCGTTACAGAACGGGTGGAACTTGTCTGACAAAATTGCGCACCTACTGCACTGGCTCCATCTCCATGCGAAGCTGGCTAGCAAAAAGGGCCGGGAGCAATCAGGCAAAGTACGACCAGTTCATCCGGACCGAAAGTCCCCCAACTTTAAATTTGTTACCGCGCGTTGCTTCGGCCGGTGATTCTGGAGTTCTTGCGCGTTGGCGTTGTGGAGTGGTGACGCACTTGGAACCCTATGCAGCTCCTTTGCGCTATGTAAATGGACTACAGTCAAGCACTACATTGTCGTCGTTAGCATGGGCAGATTAGATTACATGCTTTCGGTGTTCGCAAAAAAAAAAAAAAAAGGCTTTCGGCTTTCGCAAACCATCGATAGGCCGGCGTATCCCGTAGGAACAGGCTTCCCGCAAATACCCGTAGCCCAGCCCACAAGAGCAAGGGGAGCGCACCGATGGGATGCGGGCCGCGATTTCGCACAACATCTTCGTGGGCTCACCATAGTTCCCCGAGTTAACCTATAATAGACCAGTAGTGATTAAATGCACACTAAATCAATCGGGGATGTAGCTCAAATGGTAGAGCGCTCGCTTTGCATGCGAGAGGCACGGGGTTCGATCCCCCCATCTCCATTCATTTTCTTGTTTTTGTTATTAGAAATTCTCAACTTTTAGATCCCATTTTTTGTTGTAAACTACTTAGACAAATTCTCATTTCCGAGTACATAGAAATTATCAGCTTTTGAAAATTTGTAGTTATGTAAAAGGAATCTAAAACCTGAATTTAACCAATTTTTTTTTTTTTCCGAGATAGTTTAAAGGCTCAAATATTCAACATGGGTATGGCTAATTGCTTGGTTAGTCTCTTCTTAGTCTAATATTACACTTTGCACAGCAACTTAGGCCGTACTAATTGTATGCAATGTGTGATCGTGGAGCTCCATGCAGGATAGAGGATTAGTGGTTCGAGGAGGATACACTTGTGGTACAAAGATTATATCACAAGATATGTATGTATATATGACACTTGAACCCTCATCATATATCAATGGCATAGCATATATGTACCTTTGCCCTTCCCTCCATGTTCTAGTAGAGATGGGGTTCATAGGCAAGAGTGTGGATACTTCATTTCATGAGCTCATTTGCGTGGGCAAATTTGCATTGTTCAATGTGATGTACCAAAGTATGCGGCGTGTCAAGTATGAACTGATGCAGTCATGATTGCTATGAGAACCCTGAATCTTGCATAAAGGTTTTGCGAGATAATATTACACCACGAGTTCTTGTATACTACTTGCAAGTCAGATGCAAGCAACCAAACATAAGATTTAGAGAAGCAAAGAAAAAATCCCTAATGGTGGGTTGAATCCTCAAAATGGACGACACCGCGAACATGAAGGATTTTTTTTAATTTTTTAGGTGTGGGTATCTATTTGTTTTGTTGTTCCTTTAAATGCATTTTCATGTGGGTTGGTAAAATGCTCTTTCCAAGGGAGATGTATTTTTTCAAGGACAATTGTCAACAGTCTAAAAATGTCTCATTTTTAGTATTAAGATGTGCGCCCAGTTGCAAAAGCCGTGTTTGAAATCTATTGACCGTCATTGAAATTAATAGTTTACCAAGATTTTGAGTTTACCAACAAGCGAGCATTTCTAGACATGACAAAAGATGATGATGATGACGATGATGTAAACAAGCCACAAAAATTTGGAGTGTTATTTACTTGGTTTTAGATAGTCTATGAAGCTAAAGATTTTTGGGTGGGGTTGGAGGTCCGTGAGACTTAGTGCTAGCGACTCCAGCGTTTGCAGCGTAAATTTAGCATTGGTTTTGAGTAGCGGTCTTGAGGAAGCATTGTTTATGCGTGAGTAGATGTACTTCACATTAGAGGCATACGACCTAGCCCCACGGCGCCTACCCACGTAGTGCAGGAAGCCATGGCGCCGCGTCGCGGGTTTGTCGAGAAGGAGCCACCGTGGAAACACCCGAGTTGCTTAAGTACGGAAAAACACGGAGGGGAAAAAAATCACACAGTGGAACAGAGCCCAAGGATATGGATGCGAGATAGGAGGGTAGTTTTGTCATTGAGCACCTTTGGCTGGTTTTTAGTTGGACCAGCAACAACTAATGAGATAATTGTGTCACCATTAGCAAAGGAAACCCTCAAGTTGATATTTTAGCTATATATTTGGATTCATTATATTAGCTAAACTTATACGACTAAAAAGTTTAGACAATGGATCAAAAACAAGACCTTGTCGGTGACTCAAACATATTCACTACTCGCCCATCGAAACTAGACGGGCGTCACAACACGTACTAATTTTTACCACACTAATGTGGCAAGGCACAAGTGTGGTGAACCCATAAACTTATTGTGGCGGGCAACCAAACATATCATTAGAAGTATAGTGATTGGAGACTGAGGAAATAAAACAAAGCAAAATGCTAATAATCATATGTTAATAAATTCACTGGGTAAAAGGCACCTCTTGTGCTGCACAGTTTTTGTAAATTCTTTTGCCCACCTGTCCACCTTCCCGGGGCTCGATTTCACCGGCATTACGACTTTGTGAGGCAAGCGAAGATCGGCAGCAAGATTGGCGCCCTAGTACCTTCTTGCTTGAGAGCTGTGCGTGAGCAGAGACTCTCGTAGGGGCGGAGGCTACAGAGGGTGCGCCGCGCGCCGATAGTGAAATTACATCGTGTAACTAATGAAGAAATAGCGGGCTTAATTATATTGTCCCAATCAAAGTTAACCAAGATATTCCATTTTCACAAAAACAGAAGTTAACTAGATTCCATTTCCATGCATCGTTGGACACGATGGCTCGAGAATCTTGAATGAGTAAGGCTTGCGCACGCTCTCTATAAATACGCACGGCATGGGATCTCGAGGTATACACAACAAAGTTCATCACAAGATGTCGACGGCCAGCCTCCTCGTGCATGCGTCTGGCAGGCCTCCTGCTCGTCACCTTCCTCAAGTCTTTGCGGCGGCAGCGCAGCTCACGACATAAACCAGTGCCGGGGCGCCCCGCTGCTGGGGCCGAGGACGACGGGTTATGCGTGTGCGGAATGCTGCAAGCCCGGGCAGATCTACCAGACTTACCGGTGCTCGCCACCGGTCTCCGGGCACACCAGGGCCCTCATGACGCTCAAAGGATTTCGACAATAACATCGACGGCGCCGGCCCGTCCCAGTGCGTCGGACCGTTCCCCAACAACACGCAGCACGTCGTAGCGCTCTCCACGGGGTGTGTACGACAAGGGCAAACGCTGCGGCAAGAACATACGGATCCGCACCAAGGGAAAGTCCGTGCTCGCTAAAGGTCGTCGCCGAGTGCGATTCCCTGCACGGCTGTGGCGCCGGTGGCGACTACGGCTACCAGCCACCGTGTGTGCCCCCGCACCGTCGGCGCGTCCCAGGCCGTATGGGGACGCTCTAGACATCACCGGGGACGAGGTTAGAGATGAGTACCCTATCACCTGGTCGATGTCGGATGCATGAAACTAGTTGTATCCAGCTCTACACGGCAGCTATATATTTACCGCTTTATTGCAACTGCCGATATGAATGTGTGTGTGTGGCGAGTGATATGTGTAAAGTTCGTCAGTGAGTGCCTCCGATGTCATGTTGTCATGTTATTTCATCGATGGATCAATAAATGACACTTCGTATAAAAGCATTTGTCACATCAACATTGTAGGATCTTTGATGTGTATTTTTGGTGGATAATTTTTCTGTACTTTGTTTTTAACCCCCTCAAATTTATAGGCTTTTTCTAAGTATTTGATGGGACATGGTTCCCTAAAAACTGTTTGGGAC
>JADLZK010007074.1:0-71689 GCA_015847255.1 Hyparrhenia diplandra | reverse complement strand
GCGGGCGAAGCCCCCAAGCGCCGCTTTAACAAGTTCAAGTAGCGGATCTACGAAGAAGTGCCGGATTGGAGGAGCTACATCCTAGAAGAGCACAGGAACTAGAGTTCGACCACACGAGGCCTAGGTGCCTTAGATAAAAAAGGTTGATAGAAAGAGCAAAAAAATAGATAAGTTAGTTGAAAGGGTAGCGCCCTTGAAAAAGATCAAGATGATAAGGGGAAGAAGCCCGTAACTGTAATAGTCGTTAGGGCCACTCGTTTTGCTAGTTAAATATTAGGTTTGCTTGGTTGTTAGGTAGCTCAGATTAGCTCGTTTTTAGGTTCTTTGGTTAAAAGTCGTTTTGTAATAAAAAAGAGTGCCCTACTATTATTATTAATGAAGTTGATCCCTTATTATTCTCTTTATTATTATTTTTGGTATATGTATTTTTTGTCTCCACCTTGCTGTGCATAAAGGATAATAGGAAACAAGTGTGGGGAGGCAATACGGCGTCAAAATAATTAAAACGGACTCAAAATTCACGAAAAACAAAAAGTCACGGAACAAGGACCATGCATGACAAAGCGCGCCCTTGGGCCCCGCTTTCAGGCACACTCGGCCGAGCAAGGAAGGCCACTCGGCCGAGTTGCCACGTCATCACCTCGGTCCCAATTTCGTCCACGGCGGTTTGCACTCTAAACTTTTCGATTTTATAAATTTTGCTCTACTGTTCCGATAAAAATACAAACTCTCGACATAATAATGTTCCAACATAAAAGAAAAAGATTAATATGCATGGTTCAAGTTAGACTCACATAATACTTTTCCTGGAAAAACCAATTGTTGTTGGGAACTTAATTATAGGGACCCCATGTTACTTAAGTTGTTGCGGAATGTGAGATAGTAGAATAAAGAGAACCTGATTCCTGATGTCTTTACGCTAGAGAATTTATTTCAAAATACAAAAATAAAAAAATAAAAATAGCTACACTTCTCCTTTGTGGTAATTGCTATATCCCACTAGAGCCATACATGCTATGAACATTGAAAAACCAGCTCATAAGCTGCTTGCTTTGTGTTGAGCTTTGTCAATTCCTGTAAACTATGTTGAGAGGTTTGTCATGCTCCCAAGATCAAAATCACATACACCCACATACATATGCTGCTCTTATACTGAGAGTACGCAAAAACATGCCTTTCCCACTAGAAACTCTGTCCCTACACTGGGGATAGAACCAAAATGATTATAGGAATTATTATATGCTCCAAGTTTTTGATCTCTCTACATTCGAGTTTTGTTGTAATTGTAAGAGAAGGCATGGGCTATGCAAAAAGAATATTGAAAAAAAAAAGAGAAAAAAAAAAAATTGACAAGTGTCCACAATCAAAACAATGGGTACTTAGATGCCCGCCTCTCTGAAAAAAAAATATATATATGAAAAGAAAAAGAAATATAAACATAGCCCATGACCTCTCTTGTGAAAGTATTGATCATTTATCTATCAAAGATAGAAGTCTATAAGAGCATAGTAGAATTAGGATAGACACCATATTATCCACACACATGCACATCTTGATCTACGAGTATGACATTCCCCTCTATGGATCCGGCCTTGACCTGACAATACATGCAAGGTAAG
Source organism: Hyparrhenia diplandra (assembly GCA_015847255.1). NCBI lineage: Eukaryota > Viridiplantae > Streptophyta > Magnoliopsida > Poales > Poaceae > Hyparrhenia > Hyparrhenia diplandra. The sequence goes on along the minus strand of JADLZK010007074.1, from coordinate 70,070 downwards.
TATGCTACATCCTTGACATACCTGAAACTCCAGATAAGCCTTTATTAGAAGTAGGATGTTTTCAAAGGCATTTATCATACATGCCTCAGTGAGGAACCAAAAATACCACATACTGTTGACGGTCATTAACTACATATTTTATACCGTCAACATTAGTATAAAACTACCAAAACACAATAGTGATAGGGCTTTGAGCTAACCATTTCCACAAGTTTTGGTACTTCACTTGTTTTGCGGGGCAATGTTGGAAACATATACATTTTGGGCCAAAAGCAAAGGAAAACATATAAGAAATAACAAGGCCCTAAATGGACATAAGCAAAGCAAGGAGAAGAGAGGAGAAAAGCCCATAAACATGAATATCAACATCCAAACACAAGCCCAAGAGGTCGAAGCCCGAATCAACATGAAATGACATTGGGCCACATGACATGGGTTTAGTATTTCGGGCATAACTTTTACATACGGACTCCGTTTTTCGGTGTACCACCCGCCAAAACGGAGCTGACGACGAAACCGATGTGCTCACAAAATTTGAGCCCATTTGGCCCAGATCTTGGTGCGCCCGCACCCCTGTGGCTGCCAACCGGGCCCATCTTTCTCGGGGCGGTTGCATTCAACCAGAGAACGTCGGTGGTGGCGTGTGCCAGGTTCATTGTACCTGGAAACCATCATTCTTTGGTCGGTTTTGTCATTATGGGGGGAGGTGGCACATTTCCAAAGACCCCCTCTCTCCAAGCTATAAAAGGAGGCTCTCCCCCTCTTCCACAACACACCAATTCCACACAACACAAGGAAGAGCCACAATGTAGAAGAGAGGAAGAAGCTCCCACTCCACTCTTATTCTTCTTCCTCCTTCTTAGTTCTAATGGAGAGTGAGAGAGGGAAGGCTAGAAGAGGGCTTGGCCTCTTCTCCATGGACTCCCGGTGTACCCCCGGTGCATCGCGGTTCTCGGGTGGCCAGAGTACCGGACTTGTCGGTGCCCACCACGCTTGTACCTCTACAACCTTCTAATCATTTTGGGTAAGAATGGTTGTGTCCCTCTTTCGGCTTATTACTCTTAAGTACATTATCTAGCTGTTATAGACTTGCGGGATTGATAGTCGTCCTTTGGGGCGTTACTCTGGTAGAAGGACCCCAGGGATGGGTAAGCCTTGTTAACACGCTAGAGTAATAATCATGAGTGTAGACGTGGTGTCTAGGCTAGTGGTTATCTATCTTTTGTGGCGCATCCCACGGTTGAGGGGGTAGGCGGCTAGGTTGTGACAGCCTTGTCCGTCCTTTGTAATCCCCCCACGTTCGGGTGTGGCGCAGTGCTAAATGCCGGTCTCCATCCCAGTTTGGGCGATTGCCGGTGCCCGAAGTAAGGACATAACAGCCAAGTGATCCCTGCTAGAGAGTTTGAGCCCATAAAGATACCTCACCACCCATAGTTATCCTAGGGTGATTCTGTTCAGAGAGAAGTCACACAAACCGTTCCTCGTGGAAATACGATACCCTGAATACTTCCGGGTGAAATGCTATAACGACAATTCCGTACGCTTGCGGATTCTTCTACATACGTTAAGAAACGTCAACACATACATTGAGTGATTTGAGAGTACCACAAACAAGGAGAAGGTAAGCTATGTTTTCTTTCAAAAATTATTACAAAACCTCCAGTTGATTGGATTGAAGGAAGAAAGGTAATCTGTTTCAAGCTGTTCCATTCTTCAACCACTCAAAGTTCTTGGTAGACAGTTTGAATCCCACAATATAGGTATAACCATGGAATTGTTTTATGGTTGATGTCTTGACTTACAATTATGTTATATCCATCCTTTTCTTGAGACGAGTAAAAGCCTAAGTGTCGGGGAGCTTGTTGACACTTCTTATGGTAAATATTTATTAGTCAATTAGACTTGAAATAAGGGTATAAAATGAGTAATAATGTAGAAATAGGGGCTTTAGTAACAATTTCCATAAGTTTTGGTGATTTATATATTTTTAGGGATTAAACAGGTAAAAGCCCAGAGTTTGCAACCCATACGATGTAAAGACTTGCCAGTGAAGTAACTCAGCTTGGCTCCTACGAAAGAACACCCTAGAAGACTCCAGAAGACAAGCCCTGCAAGGTGGGACCCACCTGGCAGAGGGGGAGCTCGGCCGAGCTCAACCCCAACTCGGCCGAGTTGTGGGCCCACCTGTCAGCCTCTTCCTTCCTATGTTGGTTCACAACAGCCTCTAAGACTCCATCCAAGCCATTGATCAAGGTCGATTTGATCCAAGGGCTACGGTTCATCGACCATGACTATATAACCAGGACCCCTAACCCCAGGGCAGGGCATGAATTCATTATTCATCATACTCGACTTTCGATCAACGGCCTAAGCCCTAGTCTTCTCTAGTTCTAATTAGAACTAGATGCTCTAGATCAAGTTGAGGGAGTTAGCTATCAAGTTGAGAGATTGGTTTTGTAGTCTTCAAGATAGACTAGAACTAGTCTTGTTTAGAGAATAAAGAGTGGGTGGAAGGAGAAGTCAGGGAAAGCGCCGGACCTGTCAGTGACTCCTCTATGCTTGTACCTCTGAGATCAAGTTCCATTGGAACTTGTTCTTGAGACTTCTATGGTGGATCAACTTCTTATTTGAGTAAGTCATCTTGTTCTTATTATTCTTACGGTTTACGACTCTTTTATCGGAGTGCTTCAATTCTTGTCGCTCTTGGGTTGAAGTTGCTACCCCTAGTGTAAGCGCGGTGCTTGGACTAGATAGCTCGTAGATACACCCTACCTTCCGGATCAGTGGTAACTAATGGGGGTGACTTATAGCCTCGTTAATTCTCTATAGTCCACCTCCCATCGGATAGGACTTAGCAGGACCTTTTGCTTGGGATCGCACTCTCTGCTAGTGTCTTTCCTTTTGAATAATGTCCCCCATAAGATATATCAACAAAGCTTACAAGGATACGAACTAGACAACCATAGGAATCTTCTCAAACTTTATCACCTCTCAGTCCTTGTTATCTGCTCAGGGATTTAGTTATAAGCCCTCACACCATTCTCCCTGTGGATTCGATATTTAAAACCCTCTCCCGGGTGAAGTGCTACACCGGATCCGTGTGCTTGCGGATTATACAAATCTTAAATATTTCTGTGGGCATAACTTTTACCAACACCATGTGTTAGACTGTAACCAGTCCTCGGGTAAATAGTCCTCCGCACAACAACATCCAGGACTCGAGCCATAGGAGTAAAATCAGCTGGTCAGCGGCTCGATCCCTCTCCAAAGGGCTCTGTGTGAAGCAGGGCCGAACCAAGTCAGTAGAGGGAATACGGCCCGCATGCGGACGTCTCGGTGGTGCAATATCATCAAAGAAGATCTAGTGGGGACGAGTGATAGAGCGAGGAATCCTTAGTAAGACTCTAGCCTCATAGCTCTGAATACGGTAGTCAGTGTCCTTGAAAGTGAAGTGAATATACTCATGATTAGGCTCAATCCACAAAGTAGCATAGAACTCTCTAACCCTAGAGGGAACATACTTTCCATCCCGTCCCATAAGATCTGACAAACCTCTCAAGTGGGTGAGGTGAGGGTGGATCTGCTCTCCAGCATGACTAATAATGGCCTCCAAGGAATAGACTCTTTGTGGTCTGGAAACCATGTCACTGTCCATGTAAGCTCTGTGGAAGTCCTCATGAAGCACTGTGTAGAACCCTGGTGAAGCTCCCTCCTAAAACCACTGCTCGAACTCAACAAAGCGGAGCCATCTGATCTGCTTCGCTGTGCCTGCCCTCAAGTCAAGGTGACGAACTTGAGGAGGGTCTGTAGGTCTAGGAGGAGCACGAGCACCATGCCTCTGCCACTCAGGTCTAGGAGACACCTGAGTGCAAGTGCCAGAGGAACAATGAAGTGGGGGCCACTAGTAGAGAACAGACTTTCGGTACAAGGCTCTAGTCCCGGCCATTTTTGGGCCTGAGACTAGAGAAGGAGTTAGTCTTAGTTGGAGCCACCGACTGGGACTAATGTCCCCTATCCAACGGCTACCACAACAGGATTCACAGGGGGGTCATTAGTCCCAGTTGATAGCTCCAACCGGGATGAAAACTCCCTTCTAACGGTTGAAACCATAGGCTTTTGCAACAGGGACCGGTTGACACAAAAAGCGCACTGTGCCTCGCACATAGCAAGCCGGAAAGCGTGGCTTCAAATGGGTGCCCGTGCGGTTGGAATCCGGAAGCGTGCCAGTCAGTTTGACCTGAAACTGACAAGGGAGCAAGATTGTTAGATACAAAAGCTGGAACATGCCGGGTGAGACCAGACAGTTCCATATATACGGCCCTGAAGCCACTTACGATGACATACAACTATTGGAAGCTGTCTGCCAACAGGTTTATCAAAGCATTCGGCTATTATGAAAGTAAAGGCATATAAAGCATGATTGCCAAATGAACATAAAGGAGACATGTTTGAACAAGTGAAACTGATCATAGATATCATGTATTATCGAAAGCATATAACCTTAGACCAATAAAACCATCAAACATGATAGAATAATAAACAGGTAGCTCATAGATATAAGTCTAATTGAATAACACATGCATAGGCCTAATCCAACTAGTCTGCCGCACGTCTAGCCTTCTTAAACCCGTTGAGCATAAACCCTAGCAAGCTAATCCACCGCATGATACCATCTACACCACTCCTTACAACTAGATTAATCCACCGCATGATACGATCTAGTTATGAGAAGCTAAAAGCACGCAATTACTCAAATAGATCTATAAATACTTACTACTCGTGAAAGCATAACCATATTCGGCAAGTTTGCCGAATTGGGGTCCATGTAGAAGGAACAAGCAAGTAAACATAAGTAAAACCTATCAGATTAAACCGAATTCTAGTCCACCGGATGACTAGCTCTAGAGTAACCCAAAAACCTGCATCTGCCGCACGATACCTAGTTCTGTCAAGGCCTACTTACATCTAACATGCATGAACCCGCAACATGTGACAACCTAGATTAATTTAACTCGGCTATCGGGATCACATGATTTATGTATCTTTTATTGTCTTTATGTTTATCTCACCATGACAAATAGATATTGTGGACACACAATCTATTCAACATGGTAAGATGAACATAAAAGCATAAAAGACAAACAGATCTAATAAAAATATGGAGCGAGCCTCATCAATCTAGATTGGGCAAAAAAGTGTTACAAATATATAAAACATTAAAAGCATGCAACACGTGGTAACTTAATGAATCTACTAGATCTTGCCAAATCTAATAGAGCCGATAACTAGTCCTTGAGCCAAATCTAAGCTTGCCGCGCGGCTCCCAATCTAACCAAGAACCGATAACTATCTTGCCCCCGCCTTAATGCGCGCGCGATACAAGGCATAAGCAAAGACTTCCTGCTACCAAGCCTAAATCCACCGCATGATACTAAGCAAGGTAAAACAAGACTACTTGCATCATAATCTAAATCCACCACATGATACTAGACATGATAGCAAGGTTGCCGGAACTTACGGAGGTCGACGGGTCGATGGTTCCTCTCGAAGAACTCGACGACACGACAAAAGGACTCGAAGTTGGCACGGGGCGGTTTGGTTGTATTGATTGTGAACAGGTGATTACAATGGTTGAGGGCTCATATTTATACCCTAGATGTGATACGAGTCTTAAAAGACTACAATTACAAGGAAAAAACCCTAACAAAATAAGATAACTTAGGCTCCAAGCCTCTTCGGAGTCGACGTTGCCTTGTCATCACGGGTCTCCTCTCATTCGATTATCCTGCCTGCCATCCTCTGATTGCCGAGTCACCGCAGATTGCCGACCGCACGGATGGTTGTCTGTCTCCTCATTTTACCGAATGACTACAGATAGCCGACCGCAAAGACAGTTGCCGAATGCTGTGTATACTCAACTTTTGTTGAACGCTCTTTATTAGCATCTTGCACTGGCCCACTTGTCATCCTCTTGGGCTTACCAAAATCCAGTGTTAACACATGCCCCCTCAATTTTGGGATAAAAACACTTTATTCCAAAATTGACCACAGTTTCTTCTTCTTGCTTAGGTCAACACTGTTTCAAACTCCACCTTAAACTTAGCACCATAGCGCCGTGCGGAATTTCAAAACCCTAGAGCACCACCAGATTCAAGCTCGACTCCTCCATGGCGACCCAAGACAAAATTCCAAAGGTAATTCCTGTCTACTTTTGCACATTCGGCAATTTCATCCAAATTTCTTCCCTTCGATTTATATTTTCTTTCTTCCCCGAAGGAGTATGAGGACCAAATTTTGATTCCGCTTAAGGCAAACCCGGACTCCTATCTTCTTGGACCAATGGGGAATCCCTACCCGACAGAATTTATTGAAAAAGAGACCCAGAGGATTCCTTTCAAATATGGAGTTACCCCGAAGAACTAGTGGCCAAATACCTTTAAGACCTGGCCATTTCCCCCAGCTGCAGGATGGTGGAATTGGTACCGGAGGATGTCTGACGAAAAAAGTGAGACCTAGGAAACTCAGGACATACAGCACTGCTTGGAGTTATCTTTGTCAGAGACACCCAAGAATGATTCCCTCCTAATAGCAGCTACTCATTTTTGGTCTGATGCTACCAATGTTTTCATCTTCGGTCATGGCCCAATGTCCATTACCCTGGCTGATGTATTCATGATGACCAGTCTGAATGTGATAGAGCTGGTATATCCTTCTAAGTATAAAATGACCAGCAGCCAAAAAGCTGTCAAATTAGGAGGTGGATGGACCAAATATATCAAGACTTACATGTCATCGGGCAAAGTGGCTGACAAGGAATATAAAGCTTTCATGAATATGTGGTTATGCAGGTTCATCTTTTGTGGGAAATTCAATGAACCAACTCTGAATCATATTGTGATGGCTGAAGATCTATGTGGCAGCAAGACAATTCCATTGGGCAAATATCTTTTGGGGGATGTCTATCACATGATGCACCAGACCACCATTCAAATGCGTGAAAAGGGAGAGATCTCCTATGTAAATAGTCCCTGGTGGCTAGTTCAAATGTGGCTGCAATTATATATGCATCAAATAGTCTCTGTTGACCTCTATAATTTGAGTTTCCCTTTAGTTAATTATGCTGAAGATGGAAAAGCCAAGACCAAAGCCTATCAGACATATGGAGAAGCAGCATCTGCTATTACCATTAACATAAACATTGGTCATCTCTTCAAACTCTTCTTCAAAGGGTTTGATGATGTACTCTGGCTCCCTTACAGAGAAAATGAAGACCTGACTCTCCCTTGCAAATTTAGTTATGAATCTGGCTGCACAGATAAATTCTCTCTGAGAGGTTTTCAATTCTTTCATAAAGCCATGTACTTTACCAGCAGAGTTTCATCATGGGAGGTTCTGCGCCCCACTTATGAATTCTATAATCCAAACATGGCTGCCAGACAACTGGGATGTGGTCAACTGCCCCCAAAGCTATTCTTCTCTAAAATCATAAGGCCCAGGGAAGAAATAAGAGATGACATAGAGGCCAAGAAAGTGTTTGAGCTTGGAATAAATTTGCCAATATATGAGCCCTCTCCATTTGGGCTAATAGATATCCCTCACCCCCTGTTTGCTTCCTGGTGGCAAGAATGGCACAATCACATTTTCAATGTACAAGTGCACCCATTGTGCCAAGACCTGCAACCCACATTTGTTTCTGATGGTGAGGTAATCTCTGCATCCATAACTTTCTCTCCTCTTTTTATCCAATTGGCTTTCTTCCTGACTTAGCATTGTTATTTGCAGGACTTTAAGCCTACTCCCCCTTCCAAAGAAGTCCAATACTACCTTGCTGGTCCCAAACCGGCTTTGGGACATGAAGGTTTGTCCATGGAAGCTTTCATGAAAACCCCTGCAGCTTTTATTGGGGCATCTTCCAAAAGGAAAACGAAAGCTTCGGTTGGGCCAAGCGGCAATGTCGGTGTACCCAAGAAACTAAGGTCGAGAAGGGGTCAAACCACCTCCTAAGGTATGAATCTTCTTGACTGTTATTTGTCAATGAATTTGGCCTTTCATCGCATTCATTTTCTTATTCTGCAGCCAAAGGTCAGCACTTCGGGATTGGTGGATATTCCAATAACCAGTGGGAGTCTTTCCCAAACTCTTGCTGCAAGTAAAGAGGTCCATGATGCTAATGAGCAAATTGGTAATGATTCCAAAATTATGATTTCCTCTCTGATTTTTGCCAAATTGATTATAATACTCATATTTTGGCATTCCCATTTTTTAGAAGCAGATCAAATACTTCAAAAGATGGGGGCAGAATCCTCTTCGATTATGACTCAAACTCATCCTCTTCTGGCACTCAAATGGATTCTCCTCAGCACGAGCTAGATACTGGGGACCAGGCCACACTTGAGCAGAGATCTCCTATCACTGTGAATTCATCTAACACCAGTCAGCATGATTCAGGAATTCAGTCTGGCCAACATTCTGATGCTTCTCCTCCAAATAAAGATGCACAAGTTGATGATCAGGCTGGTCCAGGTGTCACAGTTCCCTTTTCAGGTGAAGATGCACAAGTATCAGAGGAGCCTCCTGTTACAAAGGTAACATTTTGTCTTGATTTTTTCAATTACAAGAGGTCAAATGCTTTTCAATCGGCTAACAAATTCCTTTTCGGGATAACACCAAGCCGACTGCCAGCTACTCCTTCAACCTTGGTGAATATATTGATGAAGGTGAAGAAGTTACTTCCCAGCAGGGTCTTTCTAAAGAGAATCAAGCTCGGCTAAGGGACATAGCCCTTCTGCTAGACAAAGATAAAAATGTCTCAATCCAAGATGCAGCCCAAATAAGAAATTTAGCCGAGCTCATTGACTAAGAAATTCCTCCTGCCCTCAGAACTGCATTAGATTTTGTGGCTCATTTTGATGACCATGTTGCTTTGCAGTCAAAAGGGCCAGCAGGAACATAGCTTCCAGGTCTGCTTTGCTGAATGATAGAAATATGAAGAAGCAGAAAGCAAAAGAGCTGCACTCCAAGATTGAGACTGAAAAAAGCTCCCTGGAAACACTGCAACCTGAATTGGATAACCTAGAGCAGCAGAAGATCCAAATAGAAGCCCAATTATCATAGCTGAACAACGAGATTCGGGAACACAAGGACAAGATCGCCGGCCTTCCTCAATCCATAGAGACACCAAAAACGGGGAAATAGCGGCAACCATCAAGGAGAACCAGAAGCTCAAAGCAAGGCTTGCCAATATGTCGGGGTTACGAAGAGGAGGACAAGAAACTGGCGGCGAAGTTGATCAAACCAAGAATGAAGGCGTGAAAGCACTTAAGCTCCACCTGAACATGTAGACTGTGCAGTAAAAACTTTTAAGATGTCGTATGTCACTTTTCGAATGATCGGATGTTTCCTGTCTCCTTGGCTAACTGTTTGTAATTTGCATGTTGCCTTTTAACCTTGTCGATTGATAGTACATAGCTGAACGCCTTGAATCTGCCGATTAAGGGTATAGGCGAATCCTCTCTGTCATGATGAGGGTTCTAGTTTAGCTGAATCCAGCCCAATCCGGCGACGGCCCAGTCTGGTGACGGCCCACAAGGAAAAAACCCCTGTGTGTCGTTTGGCATTCCGGATTCCGTTCCGAGATACGCGCCATGGTTTCCCAACTGGCCTTATAAATGAAACCGTCCTCCGGCTCCCATTGACATCTCAAACCCGGACACTTTTGCTTCCACTTCCTCGTATCTCCCTTTCAAACCAATCTAGAAGAAGTTCAAGCATCGCAAGTCGGTGGCAATGGCGAACGGCGACGACCGTGGCAAGCGCGCCGCTGAGGAGGAAGCAGAGGGGAGCCGCGCACGGCGCCACCGTCAATGCTATGGGTGAGGACTGACTCTGTACCCCCTTGTTTGTTTCATTTTGTGTTCATCCCTGTTGATTTCTTGATTGTTCCAATGCGCGGGCGAGGGTTCTTGCGGCGAGCCATCTTCTTCCCCCCAGGGAGGAGGGGCGGGGAACTCCCGACGGCTCCTATCGTGCGGTCTCGGTTCTAGTTCCCCTTCTTCCGACTCCTCCGGCTCCTCGGCATCTGGTGACTCCTACCATTCGAATCCATGGGAGTCAGAGCCAGAGGAGGACGAGCTCCAGTACACTCACGCGGAGGCGCTCGTCCTTCGTATGGAGAGGGACGAGGCCAGGAAGGAGCTCGGCGACGTCTCCAAAAAATATGGCGTCGATCAACTCGACTGGGAGGATCAGCGGAAGCAATTCTGCGATGCCATTACCGGTTTGAAAAAAACCCTGCTTAGATTTCTTCCTTTGCCGCTCTCCATCTGACTAATATACTTCTTTCATGTAGAGCTGTCTACAGAGAATGCCTGCTTGAAGGTGGCAGCGAACAGGGTCGCTGACAAGGTGAAGGACCAAGGGGACACGGTGGAGGCGCGCCTTGATGATGCGAATGGCCGTATCGATCAGGTCGCCATTCAGGGCCTGCATCTTGGTGCTTCCATGGGGTTGGCAGCCATGTCAACCCAGACCGGCGAGGACTACTCCGGGCAGCCAGTCGGCTTCTGTGGTGGGCTTCTAGAGGACCTCGACGGCGTCGACGAGCTTCTGGACGAGTATGAAGATCATGGTGCCGCCATCGCTCAGTCTACCCAAGCTCAGTCCGTCCTCAACATGCTGCCTTGTGGAGTAGTTTGTATCTAGGATGAACTTGAGCAATAATAATAGTTCGTTCTTTTGATGCATGATTGTGCGTGATGACCTTTCAATCTGTGATTGTGTGTTTCTGTTACTCCATTACTGTCTTTCCTTTGATTGTCAATCAATCCTGAGAGTTTTCCGAACAGAGCAATCCAAAGAACGCTTCCCGAATACATGACGTCATCTTAACCGACTAGATCTTGACACTCGCAGGAAATAATAAACAATCTGTTTTCTGAATATCCGATCGCCATCCAGCATTTCCATTAATGTATTTTGGCTTTCTCTTTTCCCAATAAACCTACCAAGCGTGAAAACGTTAAGGTCACAACCCAAATTTACTTGTGTATTGGGTTTTTGTTCTAAAGGCGATACATGTCGTATCGGCTATTTTCCAATCCATGGAGTATTTTTCGGCTAAAGGCGATGCCTCAACATCGGCTATCTCTATTGAAATCAATCTCGTTTCATGCTCCAACTTCAATACTTTGGGATAATACTTCTTAAGATATCTCCCATTAACGGCCTTGGCAAATTCTTCTCCCAACAATGTCTTCAAAATATATGCGTTGCCAGGTACACATCTCAAAATTCGAAAAGGTCCTTCCCAATTTGGAGACCACTTCCGAATTCCTTGTCTTTGGTTCCAATCGACAACGGGGGCCTTCCAAACTAGATCTCCTCCTGCAAATTGCTTCACTCTAACTTTCTTATTATAGTACTTGGCAACACGCATTTTGTTCTTCTCAATGTTCTCCAATGCCTTGAGACGAATCTGGTGCAAGTCTTCTAGTTCATCCATCATCATATCCTTATAATCCTCATTCTTCAAATCTTCTTGCAACGTAACTCGTCTTGAACCTGACTGCAGCTCCCATGGCAACAAAGCGTGATGTCCATACACCAACTCGTAAGGAGATGTTTGAGTAGATCCATGGCAAGCCATTCGATAAGCCCACAAAGCTTCATTAAGCATCAAATGCCACTTCCTAGGCTTCTCATCAATCTTCTTCTGAATGATCTTGATCATAATTTTATTTGATGCTTCTGCTTGGCCATTGGCTTGTGCATAATAAGGAGAAGAATTACACAATTTGATTCCCATCTCCTCCGCAAAGTCACAAAACTCTAAAGAAGTAAACTGAGTTCCTTGATCGGTCGTTATAGTTTGGGGAATTCCAAACCTATGAATTATGTGCTCCTTAACAAAACTGATCATATTCTCTGATGTGACCTTTTTCAAAGGAATAGCCTCAACCCACTTGGTAAAATAATCTGTAGCCAAGAGCATAAACTTATGTCCCTTACCAGATGGAGGATAAATCTACCAATTAAATCTATACCCCATCCTCTGAATGGCCAAGGCTTGATTATCGGGTTCATAGCAGATGCTGGAGCCCTCTGAATATTGTCGAATCTCTGACAATCTTGACATCCCTTGTAATATTCAAAGCAATCTTCCAGCATTGTCGGCCAAAAATAACCTGTTCTTCTAATAATCCACTTCATTACGTAAGTTTACCGATGTGCACCACATAATCCTTCATGCACTTCATACATCATCTTCCTGGCTTCTTCTTGATCCAGACATCTGAGTAGCACTCCATCTATGGATTTGTAGTATAATTGATCATCAAGAAGCACAAATTCGAGAGCCTTGTACCTAAGCTTTCGGGAAACCTTCTGTGATGGATTTCTGAGATAATCGGCAATTTCACTCCTCCAATCATTGATCATTTGATTATTACCAAAACATGTTCATCTATAGCAAAGATCTCTCGATTCTCCACGATAACCAAAAGCGGTTTGAGCTAGTTTGTTTGCCTCCTCATTGTGCTCTCTAGGAATATGGTGCAAGGCTACCACTCGAAAATTTTTCAAAAGCTTTCGACACTCTTCATAGTAGCCTCTCAACGTCTCATTTTTGCATCCATATTGGCCGGTCAGTTGGTTAATTACCAATTCAGAATCTCCAAAAATCTCAACTGCAACAGCCTTTACCTCTTTGAGAAGTTGAAGTCCCTTAAGCAATGCTTCATACTCCGCTTGATTATTAGTGACATAAGGCTCAATAGGAATGGCATATTCAAAAGTTACTCCTTGTGGAGAGATCAAAAGAATACCATCACCACCACCTCTGTCACAGGACGAGCCATCAAAGAATAAAGCCCAAGGCGCAATGCTCATCACATCAACAGAGAGATCACGATGTTGAGTAATAAAATCAGCAATAATTTGACCTTTAACAGCTTTTGCCGATTCATACCTTAAATCAAATTCCGACAAAGCTAAAACCCACTTGCCGATTCTTCCATTCAAAATCGGCATTGATAACATGTGTTTAATTACATCAAACTTAGAAACTACCACGCATTCGGCAGTCAACAAATAGTGCCAAAATTTGGTGCACGAATAATAGACACATAAACAAAGTTTCTCTATAGCCGAATACCGTGTCTCTGGATCCAACAACTTTCGGCTAAGATAAGCTACTACTCTTTCCTTTCCTCCAAATTCTTGCATAAGGGCCGACCCTATCGTTAGGCTATCGGCCGCCACGTACAACTTGAAAGGCTTGCTAAGTTGTGGAGGTACCCAACGGTGGCGCCTTCATGTATTCCTTGATTTCCTCAAAAGCCTTTTGTTGTACGTCGCCCCATACAAACACTTGATCCTTCTTGAGCTTCAACAATGGAGAAAAAGGCAAGACCTTTTCCTACAAATTGGATATAAATCTTCTCACAAAATTAATCTTGCCCAACAATGATTGCAGCTCCGTGAGGTTAGTTGGAGGAACAACTTTGTCTATGGCTTCCATGCTTTTCTTTCCAACCTCAATTCCTCCTTTGTGAACTAGGAAACCCAGAAACTCACCAGCCGAGACCCCAAAAGCACACTTATTTGGATTCATCTTCAAGCCATGTTTTCTAGTGCACTCCAAGGTCTTCCTTAAATCGGCTAAATGTCCTTCACGATTCTTGGACTTGACCACCACATCATCGATATAGATTTCCACAATTTTGCCGATCAACTCATGAAAAATATAATTCATGGCTCTCTGATAAGTTGCACCGTCATTCTTCAATCCAAATGTCATAACAATCCACTCAAACAAACCAATATGACTAGGGCATCTGAAAGCTGTCTTCGAAATATCCTCAATGGCCATAAAGATTTGGTTATATCCAGCATTCCCGTCCATAAAGCTAATAATCTCATGACCAGCTGCTGCATCCACTAGCAAATCGGCAACTGGCATCGGGTATCCATCCATAGGTGTGGCTTTGTTAAGATCTCTAAAATCTATACAAACCCTCATCTTTCCATTCTTCTTATAGATAGGGACGATGCTTGAAATCCACTCTGCATATCTACATGGCCGAATGAAGTTTGCTTCTAACAATCTTTCAATTTCCTTCATCACGTCGGCCAATACCTCCTCTTTATATATCTTTCGTGGAGGTTGTTTATAAGGACGATATCCAGGCTTAATAGGCAATCGATGCTCAACAATAGAACGATCCAATCCAGGCATCTCTGAATAGTCCCAAGCAAAGCAATCTTTAAATTCCTTCAAAAGGTCTATCAACTTTAACCTAAATTCTTGATCTTAGCTAGCACTGATGTATGTCGGCCTCGGCTTGTCACCATCACCAATGTCTATTTCTTCTAACTTGTCGGTGACATAAAACCATGCCCTAGCTTCCCTTTGTTGCCATCGATTAGATTACCCATTAAAAATTGCTGTGAGAGCCAACTGCTTGGATCGGCTGTTCATCCCGGTTGAACACATTCACAGGACCTTCTCCCCACTCTCTGCTAGAGAAACACTCGACACCATCATACTCCCAATAAGCAGGCTCGGCAGTAGCAACACTCACAGAATCATCAGCTTGAACAATCTTAACTTCATCTCCAACCCACTGAATGAGAACTTGATGCATGGTTGAAGGAATGCAACAATTAGCATGAATCCAATCCCTTCCTAGCAGCAGACTGTATGCCCCCTTGCCATCAATGACAAAGAAGGTAGTTATCAAAGTCTTGGACCCAATCATCAACTCAACATGCATAGCTCCTCGGGTATCAGAAGGATTGCCAGCAAAATCCCTGAGCACCATGTCAGTCTATAACAGATCCTCGCTAGTCATCCCAAGCTTTTTAAAAGTGGTATAGGGCATCACATTGATGGCAGCTCCTCCATCAACAAACATTTTGGTCAGAGGCTTGCCATTGACATATCCCTTCAAATAAAATGGCTTCAAGTGGCGGTTCTTCTTTGGCTTGTCAAAAACTGCCTGTCGTGTCAGGACTAGCTGAGCCATCAAGTCTTGAAACTCACTGTCATCAAAGTCAGAATATACTTCCTCTTGGATATCTTGATCTACAGGAGCCATAAAATTTGATGGGATGAAAAAAGCCATGCATGTATTAGCCGAAGGACCGGACCCATCAATTTTTTTCTTAGGGCGCCACACTTTCTTCCCTTCGGCTGCTGCTTGCTTCAGCTCCTTGTTCCTCAAGCGTTGGACTCTTCTTTTCTGGCTCTTTCTCAAACCTAGAGGGCACCACTGTCCCTTCTGCCACACATAATCATGAGGTCCTTCTTCTTCATCATACTCCTCATAATCATCCCAATCTTGATCTGCATACCTTTTACCTTGATGATTTTCAAAGTCATCCATTTTTAAGCATCGATCGTTCTCAGAAAAATGAATTCCAAGCCTCTTATGGACGGGACGGTGGTTGGCTCGAGACTGCCTGTACTCAAAGTACTGATCACTGCATTCAGGGCAGTTATTCCTAGCTGGCAGCTTCAAACCTTCATTCCAACAGTGCCTAAAGAACGAGCATCCCCAGTGCGACTGCTCTTGCTCCTTCATGTACTCTTCCTACTCCCTATGATACATCTCTTCCTTGTACCTACGACGTTCCTCCATGAACTTCTGCTCCTGGTAGTACTCCTTCTCCTGTTGCCTCTGCCATTTATTTAGCAAAATGCGTGAAGTAACTCTAGGCCTAGAAGTCTCACCTCTCTCAGTTTGGCTTTTCGGGAACTGAACTCTCTGCTGCAGCTCCTCATTGGAGATTTGCCGATTGGGATCAACCGAACCACTCTTCCTTGCTCTATCAGAGGTCAGCACCTTCAGTTTGCCTTTGCCTTTGCGATCATTGGCAGACACCATGTCCATGGAGAAAGAGATCATGTTCTGAGGAAAAGGATGACCATCAATCTTCATCTTGCTATCAAACTTCAAGTGCCCTTCCTGGATAGCCTTCTGAATCCGCACTCTGAACACTCGGCAATCGTTAATGGAGTGAGAGTTGGTGTTGTGGAAGCGACAATACTTCTTGTCTTTCACTCCTTCAGGACGCAGCATGGGATGTCCTTCAGGCAGTTTGATGCGCCCTTCCTTCACCAGCAGCTCAAAGAGTTTGTCTGATTTGGAGACATCAAAATCATAAGTCCCCTTGTGCTGCCTCATTGAGCGTTGAGTAACCTGAGTAGGCTCCTTTGCCTAGACCAGCTCCGCTGCAGCTACCTCGTCTTCATCATCATACTCATCGGCATCTTCCAGGAAACTTTGATACATCTCATTAGCAACGTTGCCCTTCTAGAAGCGGTTATCTCTCTTGAAGCCCAAGGCTTGGCTATTCATCATTGCCAATCGCTGCGACAGCTGACCGAGGTCATCAAAGTCCTAGCCAAAGAGCTTCTCCCTGACATTCGGGTGCATGCCCGCTATTGCCAGTCCTGGCAACTGATCATCTGGCAGAGTCAAAGAATAGCAGAGATTCTTGGTTTCTCTGAATCTACGAAGGAACTCTGTGGTGTTTCATTAGTTCTCTGTCTCAGCCCCATCAGATCAACCAGCTTCTTTTCATTGGTGCCAGTAAAGAAGTACGAGTGAAACTTTTGCTCTAGCTCTGCCCAAGTGCCAATGGAATTGGCCGGCAAAGAAGTAAACCATGTGAAAGCCGGCCCTGTCAGAGATAGTGGAAAGTAGCGGATCCTCCATGCTTCATCCGAAGAAGCTTCACCTAGCTGCATCAAATAACGACTGATATGCTCTATGGTGCTAGTGTCGTCTTGACCAGAAAACTTGGTCAAATCTGTTGGAGGTTTCACCCTTGGAGGAAGGGCCACCTTGTTGTACCACTCTGGAAAAGGAGACATGTACATGTAGGACTGATTCTTGGGTTTCAACCCAAACTGGTTTTGCATCATGTCGGCCATCCTGTGCATGATAATGTCCACTTCTGAATTTGGAGCTCCATATCCCTATCCTCCAGCAGGCTGTCCTGAAGCACTCTTGTACCCTGGATTTGGCAAGGCATTGAGAGAAGAATAATCAACGAATTCATCATAGCCAGTTCCATACATGTTCTTCTGCAGCCTATTTGATGATGGAGACAATCTGAAAGCCGAAGGTGGTACAGTCCCCGTTGTTCCAAATGCAAGCTGGCCATAAGTAGTATGTGGCTACTGCACTGACTCATGAGGCGCCGGTCCACCCTTTAGTGCGTCACCAGATCCACCTGCTTCACCAGTTCCAGCAAACTTCTCCTGACCCTTTGGCGTGTTGAAATATGTAGGCCCCTGGACTGGTCCATGAGTTTCTTCAAAGTACTTA
The DNA here is from genome assembly GCA_015847255.1 of Hyparrhenia diplandra. Taxonomy (NCBI): domain Eukaryota; kingdom Viridiplantae; phylum Streptophyta; class Magnoliopsida; order Poales; family Poaceae; genus Hyparrhenia; species Hyparrhenia diplandra. Next base: position 52,737 of record JADLZK010007074.1, on the reverse strand, counting down.
TCAGCCGCTGGGCCGAAAGTATTCTTCATGATGGTGCGGAAAGTGTTTAGGAAAGCTGAGTTGTGGTTTGTCATGGTAGTCCCCAAGGCTTGGTGGATCAGCTCCGACATCTTCTGAGCATCTTCCTCCTCAGTGTAATCAATCTGGCCTAGAAGAAGAACTCTTGGCAAATTCTGTTTCTGGATGATCTTGTTACTCTTGTTTTCGGAGAAAGACATCATGCATTTCTGTAGATACTGCTCACATGACTTCTGGACCAGAGTGTGCAGATCTTCTAGCAATTCCTCCAAAGTCACATCCAGAATGCCATCGTTATTGATGGAGTCAGGCATCTTGATCTTGAACTTGGGTGTCCCACCGGGCGTGTCAAAAAGTGTGTTGACACAAAAACGCACTTGTGCCTCACACCGCGAAGCCGGCAAAAGCGTGGCTTCAAACGGGTGCCCGGGCGGTTGGAATCCGGAAGCGTGCCAGTCAGTTTGACCTGAAACTGACAAGGGAGCAAGATTGTTAGATACAAAAGCTGGAACGTGCCGGGTGAGACCAGACAGTTCCATATATATGGCCCTGAAGCCACTTACGATGACATACAGCTATTGGAAGCTGTCTGCCAACAGGTTTATCAAAGCATTCGGCTATTATGAAAGTAAAGGCATATAAAGCATGATTGCCGAATGAACATAAAGGAGACATGTTTGAACAAGTGAAACTGATCATAGATATCATGTATTATCGAAAAGCATATAACCTTAGACCAATAAAACCATCAAACAAGATAGAATAATAAATGTAGCTCATAGATATAAGTCTAATTGAATAACACATGCATAGGCCTAATCCAACTAGTCTGCCGCACGTCTAGCCTTCTTAAACCCGTCGAGCATGAACCCTAGCAAGCTAATCCACCGCATGATACCACTTACTTGAGATCTACACCACTCCTTACAACTAGATTAATCCATCGCATGATACGATCTAGTTATGAGAAGCTAAAAGCACACAATTACTCAAATAGATCTATAAATACTTACTACTCATGAAAGCATAACCATATTCGGCAAGTTTGCCGAATTGGGGTCCATGTAGAAGGAACAAGCAAGTAAACATAAGTAAAACCTATCAGATTAAACTGAATTCTAGTCCACCGGATGACTAGCTCTAGAGTAACCCAAAAACCTCGCATCCGCCGCACGATACCTAGTTCTGTCAAGGCCTACTTACATCTAACATGCATAAACCCGCAACATGTGACAACCTAGATTAATTTAACTTTGCTATCGGGATCACATGATCTATGTATCTTTTATTGTCTTTATGTTTATCTCACCATGATAAATAGATATTGTGGACACACGATCTATTCATCACGGTAAGATGAACATAAAAGCATTAAAAGACAAACAGATCTAATAAAAATATGGAGCCGAGCCTCATCAATCTAGATTGGGCAAAAAAGTGTTACAAATATATAAAACATTAAAAGCATGCAACACGTGGTAACTTAATGAATCTACTAGATCTTGCCAAATCTAATAGAGCCGATAACTAGTCCTTGAGCCAAATCTAAGCCTGCCGCACGGCTCCCAATCTAACCAAGAACCGATAACTATCTTGCCCCACCTTAATCTGCCGCACGATACAAGGCATAAGCAAAGACTTCCTGCTACCAAGCCTAAATCCACCGCATGATACTAAGCAAGGTAAAACAAGACTACTTGCATCATAATCTAAATCCACCACATGATACTAGACATGATAGCAAGGTTGCCGGAACTTACGGAGGTCGACGGGTCGATGGTTCCTCTCGAAGAACTCGACGACACGACAAAAGGACTCGAAGTTGGCACGGGGCCGGTTTGGTTGTATTGATTGTGAACAGAGCGATTACAATGGTCGAGGGCTCATATTTATACCCTAGATGTGATACGAGTCTTAAAAGACTATGATTACAAGGAAAAAACCCTAACAAAATAAGATAACTTAGGCTCCAAGCCTCTTCGAAGTCGACGTTGCCTTGTCATCACGGGTCTCCTCTCATTCGATTATCCTGCCTGCCATCCTCTGATTGCCGAGTCACCGCAGATAGCCGACCGCACGGATGGTTGTCTGTCTCCTCATTTTACTGAATGACTACAGATAGCCGACCGCAAAGATAGTTGTCGAATGCTGTGTATACTCAACTTTTGCCGAACGCTCTTTAGTAGCATCTTGCACTGGCCCACTTGTCATCCTCTTGGGCTTACCAAAATCCAGTGTTAACAGGACCATTAGACCTGGGTGGTGGATACAACCGGGACTAAACGTTAGGCACATCCCAAGACTAAGAATCCCACTATATAGCCACAACATATGGATATACGTACTAAGACTATCTCCAACGGTGGGAACCTAAAGGCCAGATGCATTGCCTGGTTTGAATACCACACAGTAGAAGGATGTGTGACCCAAAACGAAGCTTCTCCAATAGCTGATCCCCATTTTCTGCTTCTGGTCGTATCGCAGTCGCACGCAGGCCCCATGAAGACCACCACGCCGCTGCATCCCCGAGACCGCGAGCCTGGTGACCGCGTCTCGACGGTCCCTTGCGCCGCACACTCCTCTCCATCGGTGTTTGCGCACGGCATGGTGCCGGTGGTCCTTGCGCCTCTAAGCCCCGTCGGACGCGGACCCACGTGGCGGTGAGCCTACAAGCCCACATGGCCGCGGCCCAACCCCGACCTCCGGCGGCCGCCGCCCACGCGACGTCACGACTTCCCATGCTTCCTACTCGCGGCCTCTCTTTCTTCCTCCTCACTATGGCCGAGCTCGTGAGGCACCTCGCCAAGGACCACGGCTTCACCACCCACGATCATCACATACTCCGGCATGTCCAGGGCATCACCATGGCGCTCCCCGCCGTGCCACCGGATGACCTCCCCACCGACGCCCGCATCGAGACCCCACATCTTGACCGCCGTCACCACGGGCCCCCGCACCTCCGCGCTCCTCGCCGAGTTACGTCACCACCCACGCGGTCATGGCGTTCCCCGGCCGACATGTTCTACATGTAGGTGCTCCCGCCGCCGCCAAACAAGGCGTGCCAGGCTACGTCGCCTTCGTGTCCGGCCTCATGATGATCGCCTTCCCGCTCCGGCCGCCGAGCTCGACGCCACTACCACCTACGCGTTCACCTCCCTCCCGGCAGGGCATCACCACCTCACGCCAAAGCAGCAGCAACCCGGTGAGCCGCGCCCGGCGTCTTGTGCTCCAGCGCCCGCTCCTCGCGAGCTGCACCATCGGGGCGCTTAGCCCGATCGGCGGCTCGCATCGCGCGCGGCAGCGCGGGCGGAAGTGACTACGTCCTCGGTGGCGTGGGCTTCGCACGGTGGCGCCCACGGCGCCGCCCCCTTGCCGGACTCCTTCCCTCGCTCCGCCGTGCAGCAGGGGCCGCGAGCGGGCCACCACCGGATGTTTGTGTCGCGAGGAGAGAGGTGACGATATTGCTTATCGATTGGGACAGCACCCGAATGTGTCGCGACTCGCTTAAGGTCATCCGTTGGAGAGTATTTTGAGTCGGCACAAGCACCGTAGCGGACACATTTTTAAGTTTGCCTCTCCTTGTTGGAGACAGTCTAAGTCTCCTGATATAGGTTCTTGACCGAAGGACCACTCAACCGATCCCGGCCCTAGATCACGGGGCTTAGTTCATACCCATTGGGTACTCACTGCGGGCACAAAAACCAAAAACAGAGAACCGAATCGAACTAACCGAGAACCGAACCGAAACTAACCGAACCGATCGGGTTCGGTTCCAGTTTTCAGGAACCGAAATTCTTCCGGTTAGTTCGGTTCCCCGGTCTCGGAACCGAAATGCCCCAAAAGAACCGAATTGCGTAAAGCCCATAGATAGAAATACAATATAGCCCAGCCCAAGAGGGTAAACCTAACCCGGGCCTCCTCACTCCCCGTCGTCCCGTCCCCCGAGGCCGAGACCCCGACCAAGCGACCACGTCCACTCGCCGCGGCGCCGTCGCGTCACACCACGCGGCTCCCACGGCCGCGGATCCGCCGTCCACCGTGGCTTTCCACTCTCCTCCGCCATCCCTCCCTCCACGACCCCAAGCCACCGACGCTGCAGCACCGGGCGACCAGCCCCCCTCCCGTCTGCGACGAGGGGAGTGGAGGACAGCAGGAGGCAGGACAGCGCCGCAGCCCGCACTGGCGATGCTAGGAGCGAGAAGCCCCCAGCCGGCAGGATGCGTGAGCAAGGCAGGCCGGCGGCCACTGTGAGCGTGACAGCGCTGTTTCCCGGCAGTTACACTTGTAGCAATTGCCTTTTTTTTTTTCCTTTTCTTTCCCAATTGATTCGGTTCTTTTGGGTAGAACCGAAACCGAACCAAAAATAACCGAAACCGAATTGGTCGGTTCCTATTTTTTTAAAGAACCGATCGGTTCTGACTTCTCGGATAACCAAATTTATTAAATAACCGAGGAACCGAACCGATCGGTTTCGGTTAACCGAATGCCCAGGCTGATTGGGTAGGCTCCCTTCGACTAAGGATATGGCGAAACCCGAGAACACCCCGGTCTCTGCTCGGGGCTCGCTGGATTTCCCGAGTCCCAGGCTCCCGGCTGACGGCAGCGCTGGCCAGATCCTCGACGCGGAATTTTGGCCTCTATGTGCTGGGCAAGGCTTATCTAGACCATCCATCAACATCTTGGGATATGTGCAGCTATCCCTTCCCTTCCCATTCTCTCTCTCGGTCTTCTTCTTCCTTCGTCCAAGAACAGCGCACAGGCACAACGCTGCCTTCTTCTAATTCCTCTGTCCAAGCTAGCTCAACGTCGCCCCAAGCTCCGGCGTTCGGCCTTCAATTCCCTTGGCTCCAGCCCCGTCACCCCAGCTCCGGCGGAGGCTCATCCTCGCCGGCATCGTGCCCACTGCCGGAGTTTGGGGCGACCAAGGCGTCTCCGATGCCCAGCTCCAGTTCGCACCACCGGAGCCCGCGTCTCCGCGCCGCGGCCGCTGTCTCGAGGCTGACCAAGGCTGCCGTCCCCGGAGTCTGCCGCAGGCCACCGCCGTGCGGTGGGCGCCGTGCGGTGGGCTGCGGCAGACTCCGGGGATGGCGGCGGTGCTGGAGCTGGAGCTGGGGAGCCGCAGCCGATCTGCCGAGGTTGCTGAAGCCACGGCGGACCGAAGTTGCTGAAACCACGGCGGAGCCTGCGCAGTCGGAGCAGAGACGTCCTTGGACGGGAATACGAGGAGAGAGAAGAGAATCGGTACAAATCTCGAGAACAACTTTGACGGTGAGGATAGTAGCCGCCCAGCATGTACATGCCACATGACATTTTCGCAGATCCTCAAACCCTCTTCCCGTCTGAGCCAGGGGCCAGGCTGGAGCGTGACGCCCCAAACACCCAAGGTTCGGGGTCTCGATAGTGCCGCCCCCCAATGACAGGCGTGGCGTGGCGGCCCTGTCCCCCCAAGCATGCCTCCCACAAGGTCACGCCCAGGGTGTGACGCTAAAGGGCCAATCGATATACCGATTTCAGTTTTGTGTTTTGAGTGTCCGAGCCACCAGAGACCCACACATTGGTCTCTGACGAAAAAAATCGATGGTTGCCGCAGTTTCGAATCCGTGGCAGCTATAGCACGCCGGGTGGGGGAGTGTGTCGTCTGTGATTGTCGTTTTACGGTGGCTAGAACCACTAGAACCGCCGCCAGAGCCGAAGGCACCGTCCCAAGGGTGGCGTGTGCGCTTCTCGAGTGAGATCGTTACCGCTAGCGACTGCTTCGCCGCCGGCCAAGCTCTCAGCTTTAGGAGCGTGGATCGCATGCAGACCGCAATGGTGAACGTACCCTGCCTCTCTAGGGAAACCTTGTCAGAAGAGTGCGAGTCCCCGACATCGTATCCTTCGCTGGGCCTCTAGGAGCCAACCTGGAGGTGCTGGCCAGACAGATCCGCCACGGGTGTTTTACGCACAGGCGAACACCTGTCACCAGATGATCACTGGAGAAGTGCTCCCGCGCCCGCATCTAGTATTACCTTCCGTACCTCCCGTGTACGGGATCCAAAACGCCGCGGCGGCAACATTGTATGCCTTCTGCTTTTCTATTGCATCTTATCTTTTTTTTTTGGTTTTTTGTTTTGTAGGTTATCCATAATTAATTCTATTCGTTCTGAAAAAAAAAATGTACTATGTGATATCAGCCCGCGCTCAAGGACGCACGCTAATCACTAGTCGTTACACATTCATGCAAAGAATGCCACATTTCTTGTAGTGCATGGAAGCATTAAAAAATAAATTAAAGCCCTAAGCTTTTCAGTCCAAATTTTAGCAATCCCCAATTTACAAGTTAATTTCCACAATCTGAGAGGTTGATCGAAACAACGTAAAGTGGCAGTGAGATTTGGTAATCTTGTTTTAATTTTAGACAAATAGTAACAAAGCATTATATGGTCCTATTACAGTTCTGGTTAACCCACAAGGAGCATCAAATTATTACAAATCATGGAGAGCTTGAGAGTAACATCAAGGAACATTTTTCATGGTTCAGTGGATAACTAAAAGTGCGCGAATTCCTGAGAAGCGCGTCAAATTATTACAACCAAATCCGTCTATGGGGATTAATAAGAGAAACGCATGACATCTAATGTAGCATTACCGGTCGGTATCAACGCATCACAGCATCAGTCTGATTTGGTTTCCCCTTTGTGTCTTGCTGTAAGACACCCTTTACACCTTCAAGGATATTCTCCAATTTATCGTTGCCTTCCCACTTGCGGACCACGGTACGTTCGATGTTCTCGAACTATATATACAGTATGAGAGAAGATATTAGTCAAATGCGCCACAAGGTTGAAATACACAAAACAAACTTCCAATTATATTATGAGTTAAAAATAATTGTCGCGAACATGCAGAACCCAATCTCGTCTCCCGTGCTGTGCTCCAAGCCCCACCCTATACCGTTCCTCCCTGCCCCTTCCTAGGTGGAGCAGCTTCCATGAGTTTTTATGCTGATTGTAAAATCCCAAAAGAATTCCCACTCTAATCTATATCTATACCTACTAATAAAGAGAGAAAATTTCTTGTTCACCTTTTTTTCTGCCTGCCTGCTGTCCACCTCTCCCTCTCCGTGGGCCTAAAGCCAATCCAAATCCAGCCTGCTGTCCACCGCTCGGTTCTCCGTGGGCCTAAAGCCAATCCAAATCCCGCTCCCGCTCGGTTCCTTATCCCGCTCCAGCCCGCCGCTATTTTTTCGCTGGTCGACCCAACTCGGTCTACCCTTGCCCGACTCGACCGCTTATCGGTAACGCTATCATTAGAGCGTCCTATCGTTCGATGCCGTGGGCCACGACAACCGAAGGCCCAGCTAGCATCGCATGTCCACTTTAATCACCCGTCCTCATCCATTCGCTGGTCCTCATCCACTCAAAAAAAACGTTCCAAGGCATTCAAGCGACGTGTCGAAGATTTGTCTCCCTCTTCTTTCATTTAAAAACGTTCCCCGCCCGTCGTCGCGATCCACCGGTGCCCGGCCGGTACTTCCACTTTAATCACCCGCCATCCATTTAGGCGCCCTCATCCACTTAGTATTAGTAAAAACGCTAATTGGCGGCCGCCATCCCCGCGCTCTTCCCTCCCGTGCAGGGAGGTGCCGCTCAAATTTTGAGTCGCCATCCCCTTGTTTTGTAGCCGGCGCCATCCCTCCCTCTCTTGTCGTGCTCGCGCCACCACTTGTTCGCGACTATGCTCGCGCCTCACCTCATCTGCGCGCTTGCTCGCGGCTGCGGCTGCGGCTCCCTCCTCGATGCGCTGTGGCGGGGAGCCCACGGGCTGCGGATCGCCCGGCGGCGGTGACCACCGCGTACGTACGGTCGCGGCTCTCGGCGTCGGGAAGGAGCTGCTCACATGACGTGGTCCCGGGCGCCCGGCGGTGGGGGTCGGGGGCGAGGAACCGCCAGCCGGAGAGCCCAGCGGCCATGGTGGCGGCGGCCGCGCGGTCGAGGATGTGGTGCGGGTTGCAAACGGCGACTCCTTCCCCCACCCCAACGTACTCTTCCCTACCCGGCAGCGCCTTCCCTCCACACCGATGTCCTCCCCACACGGTGCCCCCATGTGCTGTTTCAAAGCTTTGTTGCGGCAAGCTTTGTGTGATGTTTCAACAAGCATATTTCTTTTGTTTCATTAGGTTTTGCAACAAGCGATTTTTGATGTTGTAGTAGTAGTGCTTTGGAGGTGTTGCAATAGTTGTTTTTCGTTTGTTGCAGCAGTTTTTATACCATGTTTCAGTGATTTTTTTATGTTGCAATTTATTTCTCTATTTGTTGCATCAGACGTTTTTCCATGTTGCAATACCTTTTTTGTTTGTTGCAGCAACCTTTTGTTTTTGTTGCATTAGTTGTTTTTTAATGTTGCAAATGGCTTTCCCCATTGTTGCACTTGGTGGGCGGGCTATGGGGGGCAAGCTGGCTGCTCTAATGTGGTTGGAGTGGCGGCGAGCTCCTCTTGCGTGGGGAGTAGAGGAGGTGCAAGCGGGGGGGAGTGGGGGGAGCTGGTGGGCGGGATGTGGGGGGGCAAGCTCGCGGCGGCCTGTGACGTTGGGGCCGGCGGCATTGGGGGCGGGGTGGAGTTCGTGGCGGGCAGGGGCTCGGGGGGGAGGGCGTGGGGGGCGGGGCGGGGGCGGCCCCTCCGTGGGGCGCTGGCAATTGCTCGGGGGCAAGTGGTGGAGTCTCGAGGTGGGCTGGGCCTGCAGCGACGGGCGTCCGATGGATTTCTATTTCATCGGACGTCCTAGCGCTCCACACCGCCCCTCCAACGCTAACGCTATCATTAGAAGGTGAGGACGTCCTATATCGTTCGATGCCGTGGGCGTGACAACCGAAGCCCGGCTAGCATCGGACATGTCCACTTTAATCACCCGTCCTCATCCATTCGCTGGTCCTCATCCACTCAAAAAAAAACGTTCTGCCTCGGGTATCCAAAAGATTCGTTCCCACCGCATTTGTCGCAGATTCTCGCGGCGCTATGTAAATCTCCCGCCGAAAGCCGGCCGGCCGCCATCCGGCGCTCTCCACTGCTGCCGGCCGGCCGCCATCCCTCCCTCTCTTGTCGTGTGCTCGCGCCACCACTTGTTCGCCTATCGCTATGCTCGCCCCAGCTAAGCTTTTAATCACCTCATCATCCATTCGCTGCCGCATCCACTTGCTGGCGGCTGCGGCTCCTCCCTCGATGCGCTGTGGCCGGCAGGAAGCCCGCACGGCCTGCGGATCGCCACGGCGGGCGTATGACCACCGCGTACCGGTCGCGGCTCTCGGCGTCCGGGGAAGGAGCTGCTCACATGGCGTGGTCCCGGCGCCGGCGGTGGGGGTCGGGGGCGAGGAACCGCCAGCCGAGACCGGCCATGGTGGTGGCGGCAGCGCGTCGAGGATGTGGTGCGGGTTGCAGCGGCGACTCCTTCCCCACCCCAACGTACTCTTCCCTACCCGGCAGCGCCCTTCCTCCACACCGATGTCCTCCCCACCTGGTGCCCCCATGTGCTGTTTCAAAGCTTTGTTGCAGCAAGCTTTGTGTGATGTTTCAACAAGCATATTTCTTTTGTTTCATTAGGTTTTGCAACAAGCGATTTCTGATGTTGTAGTAGTAGTGCTGGAGGTGTTGCAATAGTTGTTTTTCGTTTGTTGCAGCAGTTTTTTTATACCATGTTTCAGTGGTTTTTTTTATGTTGCAATTTATTTCTCTATTTGTTGCGTCAGACGTTTTTTCCATGTTGCAATACCTTTTTTCGTTTGTTGCAGCAACCTTTTGTTTTTGTTGCATTAGTTGATTTTTTAATGTTGCAAATGGCTTTCCCCATTGTTGCACTTGGTGGGGCGGGCTATGGGGGCAAGCTGGCTGCTCTAACGTGGTTGGAGTGGCGGCGAGCTCCTCTTGCGTGGGGGAGTAGAGGAGGTGCAAGCGGGGGGAGTGGGGGAGCTGGGATGTGGGGGGCAAGCTCGCGGCGGCCCTGCGACGTTGGGGCCGGGCGGCATTGGGGGCGGGGTGGAGTTCGTGCGGGCAGGGACTCGGGCGGCGAAGCTCCTCCATGAGACGCGGGCAGGGGCTCGGGCGGGAGGGCGTGGGGGCGGGGGCGGGGCCCCCCTCCGTGCGGCGCGGGCAATTGCTCGGGGCAAGTGGTGGAGTCTGAGGTGGGCTGGGCCTGCAGCGATGGGGGCGTCCTATGGATTTCTATTTCATCGGACGTCCTAGCGCCAGCAAGCTAGCACGACCGATCTCTTATCCTGTCAAAACGCAGTCCGCGCGCACCGCCACGGTGGAGTACGACCCGCCGCCGACGCTTGTGGCGGCGTCGTCGCGGAGGCCCCGCCGCCGCAGGTACGACTGCGCAAAGGGAGAGCATACACCCAGCGCAGGTGGAGCCCAAGCTCGCTCTGGTCCAGGTGGAGCTGCCGACGGAGGCCTTCGCCGAGGACTGGCAGCCCACGCCCGACGACCACATGGGTATTGTTCGTTGGATTCATTTATCCGATTAGTTATTCTCTCCGCATCATTTTGCTAGATGTAATGGAATCAACTATACAACCTGAATGGAGCCAATTGATTACTGACGCAAAAGGGAGAGCGCAGATTCTGCAGCTACTTTCCCTTCTTGCCATTTGTTCTTGTACCAATTCCAAGTGCTTCTCACTCTTCATCTGGAATTCATGCTGATTGATCAGCAATTCGTAACATTCATCTACTGGATAAAGTTTCTCCTTGGGTACATGTTTGCCAAGAGTTTATTGGTTCATGGACATGGCAATCACAGCCTCAGGATGTGCACTATTTGGTTTGGGCCCGTTAAAATAAATAAAGATAGCTAACTTTAGATGACCACGCAATAATACATCCTGTTGTGACACATAGAGACGTTAACTATTGACACGAGTATCAAACTCCACGCTTGAATTTATTAGCCATGTGCTTATCAACTATAATACATTGCTTTTCTCTCACAATAAAAAAGCATGAGCCGACTTATTAGCCGCAAAAAACATCAACCAAACACTTAATTGTATGTCTTGGTGCAACATGCGTGCGTCTATTGAGACACATCGACAAATTTACATGCACTGGTACCGGACAATAATTGTACGTCCCGGTGCAACACGGACATGTTTTGTTAGTTAAATTAATAACTAAAAAGATGGCGTATGCATGCAATTACATGGCTAATTAATAATATCATTACTACATAAATATTAACTGAGCAACTCCAATGGCTCGACTATTCTTATTTTGGAGGCTATTATTTTAGAATTTATGTAGCAAAACGTAGGCTCCAGGAAATATCCTACATGGCTTTGTAAAAATAAGAAGCTAGTTGTCCCTTGATTTTCGGTGTCCATTCAAAGCCAAACACAAGCACTGATGTGCTATCTGAAGATGAGAAATAGCGTATTGTAGACATATTTGTTTTAGTAGTATTATATTTTTCAAAATTGCTAACCTATAAAATTTGCCATTTTTTTAGTACACCTATAAAATTTGGCTACTAATTTTATAACCAAGCTACAGGGATTCCCCTAAGAAGCACGCAAAATGGGCTTTGCATAGGCGGCAGGCCCAATTGTGCATCTTCGAAATGATCTCTATAAAACATTTTCTAAGGGTGAGCCTTAGCTTCGGGCCCGCCAAGAGAGCTAGTACATAGGTTTTGGATTGTCTCCAAAAATTCATTTTGTAGTACTGTATATTGTCCAATTTTTATACAACTTACTTTGCACCCTTCTCATTCGTTCTTACTCTTTTGTATAATTTGAAGCCAGTTGATTTTATTTTGCATCTTTTATCACTAGAAGTAGTCACTGGACCAACCATGAGCAAAGGGTTTAAGCATGGTGCAAGTAGCAACTAACTTGATAAGCAGGCTAATGTTGTTTTGTTGATGTTGTTTTGTTTGTGAGAGAAAAACATTATACCATGGTTAATAAGTTGGGCTAATAAGTTCAAGCAAACAGGACGGTCAACAACGTTAATAGGATATGTAGTCTCATCAGTCGTCTCTTTCCACTACTGTAGAGGCGGGGGCATCGGATTAACAACTCAACATAGACACGAGAAACAGAGGATAAATTGCCTTCCTTTGTTTTTCTTCCGGGTGAGGAGGTTGCATTTCTCCAAATTTGAATATATTGGTTATTCTACCATATCGAGTCTATCTTTTGATATTCTTTTTTCTATGTTTGTGTCATACGCACAACGATCTACGGCAAGATAAAACAGGCCAGTAAGGGCAAGGGGGTGGGCGGCTAGGGCAGCCATGCCTAGCCCACCGTTCACGCTGCCGTCATCTTGTTATTTAGTTACCATATCGAGTCCAAGTTGTTCTAGGAAAAGAGTCTGTTAAGATAGGGAGTCCAGTTTGTTAGAACGAAAGGAGAATCTGAATCCTATAAAGATTTCCTGAGATTGCTTAGCGACCAAAGTCTTGTAGAGGACTATAAATACTAGGACCATGTAATCGTTGCAATCAAGAAAGAAATAGTCGAAAGACTAAAAGCCTAGCTCTCCGCTCTCAAGCCGCTGCCGCCCTCTCCTCTTCCTCGCGCACGCGCCGCCCCGGCCCTTCCCTAGCCCTTGCGGCGCCGGTGACCGCCCCGATCACGCCTCTTACAGTTTGTTTTATAAACTCTTATGTAGAACTGAGTTTTTTTTCCAATTCTATTTACAATTTGCAACTATTAACCTGGTAAATAAATTTCGAAGTCAACTTTGGACTATTAAGATGTAAAGTTCCAACAGCTCTCTGTAGTACTGGGCGAAATGTCGTTTCTCTTCTTCTTCCTCTGACCTCCACCACCAGACCTCCCACCGCAGCCCCCTGCCCGTCCTCTCCGTCGACTTTGCCGGCGACGAGGGTGGGGGGTCGGCTCCCTTCTCCAGTTCCCCTGCCCTCCTCTCCTCCTCCTTCTCTTCCTTGTACAGTCCCCTGCGAAATAAAGGCCTACATGGACATTTTATCTAGTTTAAGCTACAGAGATGAAGCCATCGTCACCGGTCGCGGAGGCAGGTGCAGCGAGCTGCAGTGTCGATTGAGCAACGGCGCTGCTGCTACTGTCATTCCCAGTGGTGCGACTGGAGTTGTTCGAGGTCACCATCTGCAACGGATGTACGGTCTCATTGCTGGTTTTTTGCTGCTCGGCGGGTTCGCTCGTCAAGCCGCGGAGGGGCGGCAGGTCTACATCGGCATCGTCGCCGGCACTCGACCTTGCCAATCGTCTCCTTCACCATCTCCGCCGTGCTGCCATGGGAATCCACTGCGTCAACTATCGCTGGGGAGCCGGAGCACCCTACCCGCGCGGTCTTGCCGCGGGGACGTGTGTCTCTCGCGCAGCACCGACTTCACGGTGGCGACCGCCGTTCTGCCGGCGCCCTCGCTGGACGTGCCGTGCGTTCTCCCCAGTCCAACACTACGTCGCCGCTGCCCAGCTCCTCAGCATCGCGAGCCTTCCTCCGCCGGTCTCAGCTGCTCCGTCCGTCTCGACCGCAGCCACGACCCCTGCAGCGGCTCCGCTGGATCATCGTCGCTGTTGCGGGCGTGCGAGCGGCGGCCGGGGGCGCTCGTCCAGTCTCACCGGTGTGGTGGGGTCCGTGCTGTGGGGCCCAACACCTGCTCTGCGGGACCCACAGATGCAACGTGCACCGCATGCGGCGACCCTAGGTGGCCTGTGCGGCTCTCTCTTGATGATTCGACGTGCAGGTGTAGAGCATGCAGGCTCCCTTCGTGGTTCTCATGCTCGTTTCGCTCCAAGGGTGGGCCCACCTTCTGTGTCGTGGGTTCAACGTGTCATGCATGCAGGCCCATACGGTTTCCTCCTCAACTCACCCACGGCAACACATGCCACCAACGCCTGGAGCATCCTGCCTCTACGTGGCCAGTGCAGCACGCTTACATCACCGACTCGCTTCGTCTCCGTCCCTATCATGCAGGCTGAGGTCGTACTGTCTCCTGCTCCGAACAAACAGCTACTTCTTTGGTGCTGGTTCGACGACTACGCCTCCACCTGGGTTTTTGGAACGAGCTTCTTCTACCGTCGATGGCGACGTCAACAAAATCCTTCGGTTGTCGGCATGTTCTTTCTTCGACGGCTCTACCGACCCTCTCTTCACCGTCGCAATGCGCGGTCAGTCCATCTAGGTGCACGCGTCTTTGACACCCCTGCAAATACCCCTCACCGGCACAATCGTCATCCTCTGCACCTCAATCGATGCTGCTATCTTATCTTCCGGTCACAGGACCTTGTCATAACTTGGTCTTTCTCAGAAGACCTCTATGTAATATGGCTATATTAATATAATATATGTTGTTGTCAAAAACAAAACTTTGGACTATTAAGCATACGAGGGTGAAAAAGAGATAGTTCGCTTTTGGCATTGTTCATTTGGCCTAGAAGGAGTGCAACAGACTCATTACTGTAACAACTATAAAAAACAGCAGCTGGGAATAAGCTCAAGCGAAAACTTACATTTTCTCTAATAATGCCATGGGTAGGTGAAAGAAAATATTTATATGCACTTTTATTAACTTTTGTGTAATTTCTATAGCTGATAATTCTTGGATAATGGCATAAGTAGAAAATTGGTACAAGGATATTTATAGATTAATCTTTGCGTAATGTCTGTATTAGGTAATTTATTAAAGAAAATGCATGTATTATCTATTATCATACCTTTATTTTATTTTATATGATTAATTTGGTAATTCCAAGTACACTACCGAAATCGGCTCGTTGCCGAAGCGCCACGGGCTTTGCCAAGAGCCAAAACACGGGCTCTCGGCAAACCCTCCCTTTGCCGAGCGCCACTTTCGGCGACGGCTTTCGGCGAACACAGGCCCTCGGCAAAGGCAGCTATTTGCGAGGTCCGGCGCCAGGTGAATCACGGCGCTCGGTGAATCACGGCGCCGGCAAAAGGCGTCCCTTTGCCGGCGCCGCCCACGGCAAAAAAACTCGGCGAGAGGCGACGGAGGGAAACGGCCGTCCCTGCCGTCGGCTTTGCCGGCGCTCCTCCGTTAGGATCTCGGCAAAGTATTGGCACTTTTGCGGCGCGGGCGTGCACGCTCGGCAAAGACCTGGTTTGCCGAGTGTCCTTTCTCGGCGCTCGGCAAAATAATTTTTTATTTTCGTTCCCAAATTTTTCCTGTGGCCTTACTATACTACTGTTCACAACATATTCAAATTTGGAATTTTTTTTGGTACTTTTTGCTATTTTTTAAACTTTATCTCTTTTATTTGAATTATTTTTTGAAACTCAAATTTGAACTGCAAGTCATTCGAATAAGTGAAAAAGGTGAATGGAAAAATGATATTCGTGTTTTTGAGTCTAATTTGAGGCCTCATCCAGGGCTAACACACGAAATATCGAACGTCTAGTTCACGAAACACGACCATTTACTTGCGGGTGGATTGTTTTAAAATTCTATAAAAAGCAAACGAAGTCCGAAAATTATGAAACTTGTCGAGTTGTCGTGATATCGTATGTGTAACCTGTGAAAAAAATTTGAGAAGGTTTCGTGGACGTTGTCTCACATGATTGTTGAAACTAAAATTTTGACTTACTTGTGCAGGAACTGGCTAGTTGTGTCGGGTGGTGCTGGCGTACGGAGCGTAAACTGCATCCTTGGGTTGTTGTGCAGGAACAACTACCCTGGCCTTGTCACGTACAAGGACAGGCACGAGCCTGCCTACATGTTTGACCACTACGAGGTCGCCCCGGACCCCGAGCACCGCAACATGGCGGAGCGGGTGAAAGCCCTGTTTTGGGTGAGTCTCCCTCCCAATTGTTATTATTGCATTCATTAGACTTTTCTTGGAATAATGAAAGGATACACCGCGTTTGTATGCAGACCTATTTCAAATGTGAGGAGGGATATGAGGTCAGGGCAAACGACGTGCTTGTCAAATCCGCCAAGAAACGCGTCACCGACATGCATCACGAGGGGAAACACCAGTGCGCCATAACCTACAGCGAGGAGAAGCTTGGGAAGAAGATCGATAAGCAGAAAGCGAGAAGGATTACGCTGACCCGGGACCAGTACATTGAGGTAGTCGAAGAACATTGATATTGATTCGTTTTGAGATTAAGTCAATTTAATTTGATCTTATTATATGTCAAATACTTCATGGACTGGTGCGAGATGATTCCCGACCGGTGCCGTTTCGTATCCCGATTCTTTGGGAGAAGATCGTGGGCCAGTGGTACACGGAGGACTACATCGGGCAAAGACGAAGCTCTCCCGGAGCATCGTTTGAAGATGCAAGGTCCAAAGACACCATCAAGGCAGCCGCAGCCTCGCCGCATACAGAGATGCATGGGTACGCAAAGCCTAGTTTAGGATTTTTACACTCAATTCTGTCTAGTTTCTAATCAGGTTGCTGTCTTTCTTGCAGTTGAAGGCACATCCAGGCAAGGACTGCAATGACTTCCAGGCGTACTGCATGTCCCACATGGGCAAGGCGGTGGCGGACGTAAACTGAACTGGAAAGGAACCGCCCGAGGCGTACACCAACCCGGCCATCCACAAACGCATCATGGAGTACACGGCGGCGGCAAAGGCGCCATGGGGAGGAGTAATCCATGCACACAGGAGATCGATGCAGATCTCGTCATGAGGCACGGAGGAGGCAAGAAGCACGGGCGGTTGTGGATTGCCAACAACGTCATCGACAGTTCCGATCTCTCACTCACCTAGATCCGAGGACGTAGCGTCGCCTCCGACCCACCCATACGTCCACGGGCGAGCTCTTCACAGCAGCAAGTCGACACACTCCAGGTTAGTTGATGGTTACTTGCCGTCCATTGATCTTTACACCTTAGTTAGGTTTGCATTACTGAAACTTGGGTACTCTATGTTGTAGGCCGAGCTAGAAAATGAGAAGCAGCAGCGTGAGGAGATGGGCGCCCAGCTACAGGCCCAGAATGCGACGTTGGCGTTGCAGCAAACGTGGCTGGAGGACCTGACGAAGTTCCTAGCAACTCTTGGCCAAAAGTCGGGTTTGAGCTTGCCACCTGAGCTCCTCGCTCCCCTCCCTTTGCCTTAGCCTATTCAACCTACTCCTGTGAGTATGAAAACTTCATTGTTTTCGCTTCTTCGCGCTAATCCTTTCTAACACATGCAAGAGGCTCTTTTTTTCTGCAGCAACCGTCGGCGGGTTCGAATCCTACTCCTGCAGCAGGTGATCAAGGCGTACCCTCACCAGGCATTAAGTTTCCACCTTTCCCATAAACTTGAGATGCACTTTTAGGACTTATTGAACTTGTGATGTGAACTTGTGATGCACTTGTCACATATATGCACTTGTGAACTTGAGATGAACTTTTAGGACTTGTGGATGTGAACTTGTGATGCACTTGTGACATATATGCTATATATTGTGATTGTCGTGATAAATGTGCCGGATGTGGTATCTATGTGATTGATATGATATATATGTGATTTATATGTGATGTTTACTGCTTGTCAAGGTGGAATGAAAAAAAAATTGCTGTTTTTCTGCCCCTTTGCCGAGCACAAATGACCATTATGCTCGACAAAGGAGTTCTTTACGGCGTCTTGGCCATGGCGCTCGGCAAAGCTGGGGCTCGGCAAACATATGCGTTCGGTTCTCCCAGCTTTGCGGCGCCATGACCACGGCCTTCGGCAAAGGCTTCGAGGTTTGCCGAGCGCGGTGTTGTGGCTCTCAGCAACGTTTGTTTAAAAAAAAAAAAAAAAATAAACTTTGCCGGCGCGGGGGCGGGGCTCGGCACGCGTTTTTTTAAAAGGAAAAACTCTACCGAGTGCTGGATTTCCGCTTCGGCAAAAAAACGAAAACGTTTGCGGCGCCCGCGATCGGCGCTTCGGCAAAGCTACCGTCAACGGCGCCCGGCGTGGACGGCGACTTTACTTTGCCGAAGCGCTGGTCGTGACGCCTCGGCAAAATCTTTTGCTGAAGCGCTGTGGAAGCGGGCGCCGCGGCAAAACTTGTTCGCCGTGAAAAGTTTTGCCGAAGGTCCTTTGTCGAAAGGGCGCTCGGCAAAGCCGTTGTCGAAGTCGGGGCTTTGCCGGCGCCCGTGCTGCTCGGCAAAGAACCTGTCTCCGTGGTGGTACTTGATAATTAAAGAGGAGATTTCTTTTGTCAACTAAATACTAAGATAATAGATATTGCAAAGTTTAATAATTCCACTAGATCATATAGTATAATTTAGGAAATTTGATGTTTCTGCCTCTACTCCAAACTCCAATGGTGATTTAAGCCCCTCCTTTTTTTTAAAAAAAAACTTTGTTATTTTCTCCTCGCCATTTTCAAACAAAGCGAACATTTACCCCTACTTTGTAACACTGTTTGCAATGGTTGGATTAAATGGTAAAAAATATTTAAAATGAAAAGGGGCACATACATGCAAAGACAACGATACCCCTCTCAGAAACTTCCCTTTCTCCTAAGGAGATTTAACTTTTTGCCAGCCTTACGGGAGGCCACTCCTTCGATAGCCATCTATTCAATGTTTGACCATATGCCAAATAGGAGAAAAATATTTAGTTTTACTCAACTACTTAAAAGTACGTAACGATGCAATCTGTGTTTTATCAGTTTTTATAAAGAAGAATTCCAGTCTACTTAGTGTTTTACCATGCCCTGCTCTCAAAAATGTGTAGTCTCTGAAATCTAATTATGAACTTTGAATACCTATTGGAAATCTGTTCAGCAGTAGGTTTACGTATTCTGAAGCAATATAGTTGATCGTTAATGTCCTATAGAAAAATATGTGCAGGATAATTTAGTTCATGCAATATCAATGGTCTTTTGTTCTAATAGACTGTTTTGGTTTATCAACTTCATAGTGATAAATTCTCAAGGGGACTATGTGATTTTCATGTTTTCTGTTATGTGAACATGACCCTATCGGCTTGTACCTGCTGCTATTTATCATCTTGTATCTGTTGCACTTCGGGAAAAAGAGCTTGTAGTGTATTTCCGTGTATGTATTATTAGAATAGGGGTAAAAAAATATTCAATGAAAAAGAGTTAGAAACCCATGGGAAAAGTTGTCCCTTGGTCGAAAGGTTAATTAACATCGTTAGAGCGACTACATAGAGCAGGGTAAAGTCTGCCTTAGTTTTGAAATCAATGGGGAAAATCAGAAAGTTAAAAAGAAGTAAGGGTAAAATCACTATTTCGCTACAAAACAGGGGTAGAAACACTTAAGTGCCTATAATTTAAGGCATTGCCATGAGCCAAAACTATTTTCATTGGATTTCCTTTTGTCTAAAGTTTTTATTACATGAATATTTATTGGAATATTTGATATGAAGTATTATCCATTTTGATCTAGGACTACTTTTCATGATAGAATATATGGCTATGATTCCTCAAGTTTTAGTCTCTATTCAGCGCACACCCCTTCTTTCTTTGGATCCCTTCCCTTTGCATTAGGGTTCGTTTGGCGGCCTCTGTTTGGTTCATCTTGGTTCCGCCATGCCAATTTAAGACATTTGTTTAGTTGCATTTGTTCACTTGTATCTTTCATTTTTATCTATCATATGGCTTGGTATGTAAGGGAACATGGAACTTTGTGTCTGATAATTGGCTGTACACATACTGATTATGTGTTATTTACTTTTTATTGTTGTTCATAATTATCATGTCACATGCATCATGAGTATTTTATTTCTCTTGCTCACACATGTTAGGCACCCCACAAATTCCAAAATATAGGGGAGCTCCTGATGAGCCCATGGCTCCTCAAGTTAATCTTTCAGCTTCGTTTTGATGGTGTTCAAGCTTCGTTTAATTAGTAGATTTTCAGGAACTTCAAAGATATGATGAAGCTACCATTGAAGCTCATCGTCTAGGAGATAATGATAGAAGATTAGTGGCTTTATGGCTTGATGCCTTGTAATCTTTTTCTCTTAATACCGTGGGGAACTCCCCCACGATTTTGCGCCAAAAAGTTAATCTTTCAGCTTCAATTTATTTATTGGGTATAATATGAAAAAAAAATTATTTCATTAAGTTTGCCTTTTTTTTTCCTTTGAAAATGGCAAAACTATTTGAAAAAAGAATTCTGGCCAGTACTGCTACTGTCGCCTCCAAGACCCTATTTACAGGAGCTAATTTGATGAAGGAAATAGATAAAAAGATCAATCAGAGAAACTATATTCAACTTGGAGCTATGCAAGTGGACGTTGATGATGAGCTGCCAATTTAATTATGGGCAACATGTTTTGCAGTTACTAGAAGAAGAACGTGTGACAAGCAAGTTAGTTACCAGTTTTAGTATAAATATTTTAAATGGGCTGGTCTCGTTAGTTTGGGTCGTGGTCACATGATTTAGTCGGTCATAGGCCTCGGCTAAGTCGTATTAGGAGTCCATGTGTCCTGTGCCTGTGTGCACATATATTTAGCTTAAGCCGCCGTGTGAATGGTTCAGGTTGAATTTTATTGTGGAGTTATCCTTGTCAAGCCGCCGCTCGAGGAACCCTAGATGGCCCATCAGGTTCTTCGTCTTGAAGATTATTTTCCAGATTCTCGTGGATCTGTGTGGTTAGCGTGATTATGGCTTGGGTGTGTCGCTTGGAATTCTTGAAGTTCCCCATTTTCTGATCGTAGTTCGTCGTATCCACTGGTGGAAGAACATCGTTGTTGCTCGTATTGCATCTATTCTAATTTTTGTGACATTGTGATTGGTCGGACCTCCTACTATATACATTGAATACTCTCGAGATTTGTTCCTTCCTGATTATATCGAGTTTATCTTGCACCGTAAATGATTGGGACAAATTCTTGGATATAGTAGGTGTGTCCTCTCATCAGGTACTATCAGAACTAGGGTGCTCACGGTGCATTTGAGTTTGTTTGATGGCTGATTATAGTCTTGTTGACGAGGAAGTGAAGTATGTGCCACCACTTTTGTCGACATCCTATGATGTCTGGTACTATGATTGGGAAGATGCTACGGAGGATTTTTTTCAGGGTCATGGGCTTTGATCGAGCGACAAGATATTTTACATTGGTGGGTTGGCTGGGACAAAAATTCCCTTCTTGTACATGGGCAGATTTGAAGGTTGTGCTACGACGCCGATTTACTCCTCCGCTTGAGTCAAAGAAGAAGGTAGGTACTGCACATGGACAACATCCCCAAAGTACTAAGGAAAATGTGTGCTCATCATGGGCTGATTCTGTCACTGGAAAATGAGTACAATGTTTCTAACCGACAAGCTGGTGACATTAATTCTTATGAGAATAAGTTGGGTTCTACTGTTACTTAGGGCAAGTCTATGCATGCTGAATTTGTTTCTTCTCCTAAATTGACGAAAGCTACCGGTCAGAATAATTATGGTGAAAAAGTATCTGTGCTAGTACAAAAAGTTTTCTTGGTCCTTGGCTAACCGGTACACCTTCGATTGGAGATTGCAAAAAGAAAACTAAGATGCCCGGTGTATTTTCTAGTGCTGGTTTGTTCCCAAAGGATAAAATAAAGACACTGAAAGTTGGAAAGTTTTCTTCTCCTAAGCAAAATGAGAAGCATGCTGTTGTCCCCTAAACTGAATTTTTTTCTCCTCTAGCAGAAGAAAAAAGAGACTTTGATTCACTTGAGGAGCCATGGGCTCATCAGCAGTGGCAGACCTACAGGGTGGTCTGGGTGGTCCACCGACCACCCTGTGGCCTGCCCGTCAGTCACACATAATAGAAAAAAAAATTGTACAAGAAATTTGGAAGTAATATTATATGTCTCTCCTATTGCTATATTTTGAAGTATTTGTATTTGATTTGAACAATTTATATCAAGATTTAATGTCGTTTTACCAAATTGTTAATGGTTTACCAAATTGTACAAGAAATTTTTTTACGCCGCATACCCCACGCTAAAATCCTAGGTCTGCCACTGCTCATCAGCTCCACAAATTAATATATACAAAATAATTTATCTATCCAATGTATATATATTAGAGGGGAGATTTATATGTATATTGGGGTTTAAAAGCTTTATTATATGTTTCTCTATCTTTGTAACCCTAAATTTGCTTGCCATCAATTTACCAATAAGAGAGAGATTGAAAATATACATGGCTCCAGTGTGTTTTTCATGATTAATGCAAGCAATTTAGGAACTAACTATGTGTATGAAGTCGTATTCATAGCATTTAGATCAAATGTTTGGCTATTGACACTTAACTTCAAAGTGTATAGGAAGGATGCTGCGAAAATCAAGGATGTTTTATTTATTTATATTTTGAAATTAAGTTTAGGAAATGTCATATTACAATGAGGGGATGTAGTACTAAACGATTTATGATATACTCCCTCCATATCACTATTAGAGGACGTTTTGGAAAAGGTTTGGGTCAAACATTGGGAACATAAATCATGAATAACTTTTAAGTCGTTGAGTTCGAAGTGTGAAAATCATATCAATAGATTTGTCTTGAAAATTACTTTCATAAAAATATACATATATAACTTTTCAATAAATATTTTTATAGAAAAGAGAAGTAAAGTTATGCTTTGGATACCGTGCATTGTCCTAAATGTCTTCTAATAGTGATACGGAGGGAGTATAAATAGTGCTCAAAAGATCTAAACATATCATACGAGAGACATAAATAGCACAACACCGCAGTTGAGTTAATAATGATTTAGAACATATATATAGTACGTGCTACTGCAGGCATGTCCAAAAGTTGCAGACATTTGTCCAGATGTTTGACCAAGGGATCTGGAAGCTGGAAGCTGACTATATATGTTCGGAAATTCTGACATGCATGTGTGACTGGGCCAACGTTAGTATGAATACCTCTCCCTTTCTTCTCCAACAGCTAGCTCGGTGAGGGTCTCTACCAAGCTCAAGGGATCAGAGTGTGGTAATTCGACGATCTATTTTTTTGTTATGATTTTGATGCTGATTTCATAGTTCTTTGCGATCTACGGAACTTCCAGAGATTTCTTTGGAACTTCCAAGCATCTTTGGGAGTTCCGGAGAAAGTCTCCATAACACTTTAGGACATTGTTAATCCGTTGCTTGAAGTGTGAATTCGTTTTGAAAGTTTAGAGCCTATAGCCACAACACCCCCTCGCTCCCATCTAGGCAGTGCTAATCGTTTTCAAGTGAATATAAGATACCATCATAGATATTGTTCTAAGTTATTATTAAGCATCATTCATTAATTAAATGTTATGGCAGACTAAGAAACTGCCACAATAAGACATTTCCCTCCATCCCAAAAAGGATGAAACTCTAGCATAGTACTAAGTCAAATCATCTCAAGTTGTTCAAATTTATGTAGACATTATAAATATTTATGATACCAAATAAATATCATATATTAGATTTATCAGTGAGCATATTTTCATGATGTTCATACTCCTCTCTATAGAATTGGTCGACACTAAAATTGTTTGACTAAGAACACGTCTATAGTTGCATCTTTTAAGACGGAGGGTAGTGCAATGCATCATGCATACGCATGCGCTAAACTGCTTAATGAAGATAAACCAAAGCCACTGACTTTGTGTGTTTGACCGAACACTTACCTCAGATGCGGTGAATATCTTGAAAGGATCGTTTAGGGATTTCAGAGATATGTGGTCTGGGTAACTCTTGCCAATGGTCACCTCAAAATCATATTTCCCTTCAGAAGCACCCACCTACGTTGAAGTCATAGACAACTTAACTTATTATTACAAGTAAATATAAGGTACATATAAATAAAAGGTAAAAGAGTGCAGCAAAATAGAAAATAACCCCCTTTCCTGTAAATGTCTTAAGAATATCGAGGCAACTTCTAAAGCATATGCCTTATAGAAATTATCTATCAAAATTAAAGTTTCATTCACATTTCAAAACTTGTACACGCATCTAGTGTCCTATTGGTACTCATTTATTTGTACATTACTAGCTAATCACTCATGTTTCTACTTGAAAGTATACTTATTAGCAAGCCGGACCCAAGCAAATACATGAGCACCAGGGTTCGCACAAATATAGTACCAAATCAATGTTAAAAGTATAGGCTGTGAAATGACAGAAGCGTAATAATGTCACTTTCATACATTATCTTCATTTTCTCCTATGCTATTTTTTAAGTAAATTGTGATACGTATTTTCAATAATCTTTTAAAAGGTGGACCGGTGGTAAAATAGTTGTTACTCTTTATTTGTCATATTCACACTATTATGTTTATCTAAATTTAACACTCAAAATTCATGCCAAAAGCACTATGATGTTGTATTAGATAGTACTATTAATTCTTCCCAAATACAACGCAAAGATAATCCCCGCAACGACGCGTGGGGTATCATCTATTTTTAGTATAAGAGGAACTGTATGGCATGCATGATCATTAAATACCTAAAGATCAGTGCTTCCCTGGGTCTACCAAAGATTAAAAGAAACAAAACAATATGGTTAGGAAAGAGAGTGGGAGTACTAAAGTCTAGGTGGTTGAATTTTTGTTATCCATACAAGAATAAAAGGTGTTCAAACCTCATTCTCATTTTTAATTAGTTGATTTCTCTAATCTTTAATACTCCCTTTGTTCCAAATTATGATTACATTTTAATTTGTCCTGAGTCAAACTTCTTTGACTTTAATCGAGTTTATATAAAGATCAACCAACATCTACAACGAGATCAAATTGATTTCATTAAGTTCTCTTAGATTTCTTATCGCAATATATTTATACTTCGTAGATATTAATATATTTTCTTAAAACGTGGTAAAACTTAGATAAATTTCACTTAGGACAAACTATAATGAAGAGAGTAGATCCATACAAAGGTCTAAGTAATAGTAATTAATAGAGCATTTCTCTATGAATCACATAGTAATAGTGCATTGGACTGGCGTGGCTGATTGCCAACATACCTGAACGCCGTTGATGGTACATGACAGTACTATCTCCTTTACATTGTAGCTGACGGCCCCGTGATCCAGTGCAGCCCTTCCTCTGAGGTGGTTGATCAGTTTCAGTATGTCCATAGCATCTGTTATCCCTGCTGATTGTAGGTTCAGAAAGCAATTTGAGTTTTAATCTATGCCTGAAGTAGTTGCAGTATTTCTTATATTTTATATACGTGAAATTTTATGGCGCTTGAAAATAATGAGAGCCATCTGTTTCCTTAGATCTGATAGTTTAGAAATGAGAGGAACCAGATATAAGGAACTTAAGTTCTGCTAGGGGTAATAATCATGAAATTCACAAATCTTTAGAGTTGTTAAGAAATATTGAATGTCAACGGTTAGCTGAGAATCGAAAGAATTTTGTTTCTAATAATGTTGATTTTGATGATACTTCGACAGTTTACTCAAATGAGGATGGTTTAGATTTAGAGGCTTTAAATCTGATTTGTTCTGAAATTGCAGAGGGGCTGGGTGATGGGGGTTGTGACCCTAAGTGTCTACAAACCCCCGTATCACAATTTAAGGGTCCTAAAAAATGCCCTCGCCCCGGGAAAAAGAAGAAAAATAAAAAACAACAAAAATCAGTCTAGATGAAAGGAATATTCTGGAATTGCAATGGGTTTGCAGACTGTAAAAATATAGATTTTTGTCAGATTTAACAAAAGAAAAAAACTTAGATTTCATTGTATTATCGGAGACTGGTAGAGCCAATTTTCCACAAACCACACCGAATAATATCCGTGCGAGGCAAAGAGATTTTCTGTGGCACCGTATGGCTCCACGGGGTAGATCCGGTGATATGATTCTAGGAGTTCATTTGTTAACTTTTGACATAGGTGAAATTGAGGAAGGTGGCTTTTATATTCGTTTTAAACTAAGGCACAAAGAAGATGATTTTAACTTTAATTTAATTTCGGTCCATGGCCTGCAGCGTAGTCTGAGCACAAATCTCATTTTTTATCCGAGCTAGTCCGTGTATGTTCTAAAGAAGCTGTACCTATCGTCATAGGTGGCGACTTTAACATTATTCGGAGACCAGATGAGAAAAATAATGATAATTATAGCAACAGATGGTCTTTTATGTTCAATGTTGTGATCGATTCGCTAAATCTAAGAGAAATAGAGATGTCGAAAGCAGAAATTTCACTTGGGCAAATAATTTACCTAATCAAACTTTTGAAAAGTTAGACAAAATTCTTACATGCACTTGACTTTGAAAACAAATTTCCTCACATCACTGTTTGAATAGAGAAATTTCAGATCACACACCTTTACTTTTCTCTACAAATAATCCATCTTCGAATTATCAACATCAGTTCAAATTTGAGTTGGGATGGTTGTTGAGAGACGGATTTTGTGAGATGGTTAGCAATGTGTGGCAAAATACTCTTGTTGATGGCTCACCTATAGAAAGATGGCAGGCCAAGATTAGAAGGCTTCGCCAGCATCTTCGTGGTTGGGCTAAGAATGTCAGTGGTGTGTACAAGAAAGAGAAGACAATCTTGTTGAATAAATTGGATGAACAAGATAAAAAAGCAGAATCGATCACGCTTAATCAATCAGAATTGGATTTAAAACATGTGCTAAATAAGAGATTAGCTGAGCTACTAAGGGAGGAAGAAATTAAATGGTACCAAAGGGCCAAGGCAAAACATCTCTTAGAAAGGGATGCAAACACAAAATATTATCATTTGCTTGCTAATGGTAGACATCGCAAAACTCGTATTTTTCAGCTAGAGGATGGAAACAATATAATAAGTGGTGATGCCCAATTAAAAGAGCATATTACCAATTATTATAAGAGTCTGTTTGGTCCTTCAGAGGTCTCCCAGATCACGCTGGATAAGACAAATACTGAGGACATTCCACAGGTCTCTCAGCTGGAGAACGATTTTTTGACAGAACCCTTCTCACAAGAGGAGGTAAGGGCTGCAATTTTTCAGATGGAACACAATAAGGCACCAGGTCCTTATGGTTTTCCTGCAGAGTTTTATCAGGTCTTTTGGAATGTCCTAAAAGATAATCTGATGGCCCTGTTTATAGACTTCTATCAGGGGGATTTAGCTTTAAATCGCCTCAATTTTGTAACCATCATTCTTTTACCAAAGAAGAGGGATGCGAAAGTAATTCAGCAATACAAGCCTATCTGTTTACTGAATGTGTCTTTCAAAATCTTCACTAAAGTCGCAACCAATAGGCTAACTACCATAGCACAGAAGATAATTAGACCCACTTAGACGGTCTTTTTGCCAGGAAGAAATATTATGAAGGGTGCGGTGATTCTCCATGAGACTATACATGAACTTCATTCTAAAAAGAAAGATGGGATAATTTTTAAGATAGATTTTGAAAAAGCATATGACAAGGTTAAATGAAGCTTTTTAGAACAAACATTGGGAATGAAAGGTTTTTTACAAAAATAGTGTCTATAGGTAAAAAGATTTATAGAAAGGGAAAATGTTAATATTAAGGTGAATGGTACGTTAGCCAATCACTTCCAAACTAAAAAAGGCTTAAGGCAAGGTGACCCTATGTCACCCATACTATTTAATATACTGGTTGACATGTTGGCTATACTAATTGCCAAAGCAAAGCAAGCAGGCCAGGTTGAAGGGGTTATACCTAATTTAATCCAGGATGGTCTGTCTATTCTTCAGTATGCGGATGATACGGTAATCTTTATGAGCCATGATGTTCAAAAGGATGTTCAAAAGGCAGTAAACTTGAAACTTTTACTAAGCACCTTTGAGCAACTATCGGGTCTGAAGATAAACTTCCATAAGAGCGAGATATTTTGCTTTGGTAAAGCAAAAGAGCAGGAAGAGTTCTATTCGCAGCTGTTTGGATGTGCTGTCGGCAAATATCCTTTTCGTTCCCTAGGTCTGCCTATGCATTTTAGAAAGTTAAACAACAAAGACTGGAAAATTATTGAAGAAAGGATTGAAAAGAGATTGAGTGGATGGAAAGGTAAAATGTTGTCGAGTAGGTGGGCGGGCTGGTCTTAATAAATTCGGTAATCGTCTAGTTTACCAATGTTTATGATGTCTTTTTTGAACTACCAAAAGGAGTTCTAGAAAAAATAGACTGTTTCAGATCATGTTTTTACTCGCAAAATGACAATCACAAAAGAAAATATAGGCTAGCCAAATGGGAGGTTTTATGCCAACCTAAAGACCAAGGAGGTTTAGGTATTCAAAATTTGGGTATACAAAACAAATATTTACTAAGCAAATGGCTATTCAAATTGCTGAACGAAGATGGCTTATGGCAAGAATTGATCAGAAATAAATATATTAAAGATAAGACTCTAGGGAGTTGCGTTAAAAAACCAATAGATTCTCATTTTTGGAAGAGTTTAATGAACATCAAAGATTGTTTTTTAGATCTTGGCTCCTTCAGGGTAAAGGATGGGACTCAAATCAGGTTCTGGTACCTGGTTGGGTAATAAGCCTCTGAAAGATAAATTCCCTTTGTTGTTTAATATTGCTAGCACAAGTACTTAGTTCAGTCCCACTAAATATTTTCTTTAGACGAAATTTATTGGGGGAAAATTTAAATGCTTGGTATAGAATTGTTACATCCTTATAAGATATTAATTTAAGTGAACAAAGGGATGTCTTTATTTGGAGTCTAAATGCATCTGGAACCTTTACAGTCAAATCCATGTATGCAGTGTTAATTAATAATGGTGTTAGAGTGTCACAAGATATCTGGCAAATTAAGGTTCCTATGAAAATTAAAAATTTTCTTTGGTACCTAAAAAAGGGTGTGATTTTAACTAAAGATAATTTAGTTAGACGTACGTGGAATGGTGACAAAAATTGTTGTGTTTACCACTTTCCGGAAACAATTCAACATCCTTTTTTTCCGATTGTTATTATGCCAAATTCTTATGGCGCGCTGTACATATACTTTTTGGTTTACCACCCCTACTGATATAAATGATCTCTTTATAAAATGGTCAAAAATTGGAAACAAAAGGTATAATTCATTGTTGTTAACAGCAGCTGCTGCGCTATGTTGGGCAATTTGGATAACTAGAAACGAAGTGGTTTTGATAAATGTCGACCAAAATCTTTCTTGCAGGTCCTTTTCAGGGGAACGCACTGGCTGCGACAGTGGACAAATCTGCAGCGATCATGATGATCAGCGGGTTCAGCTGATCCAAGCGGACAATACCTAGAGACTTCAGCACTGCAGTTCTTCAGTTCCAATGAATGGTTGTCTTCAAGATACATTGGTCATGTTTAGCTTGAACTATATTTTGTTTCGGTTCTCGCGATTTTGCATCAGACGCGCGTGTGTTGACTGCAAATTTTATTTTGGCCGCTTGGCAAGACTCTATAATAATTGGTCTGATTCTATCTTTCGATAGATGAAGCCGGATTTTTTTATCTATTATCTAAAAAAACAGGGCGGTCTGTACATCCCGTCAACTCTGTTTCTCAGCAGACGAGCTCTCCATGTCGTTTCACGAGACGACGAGTGTGGCTCGTGGTCTCTCAAGAGTCGGGGGAGTCGACGAGCGGTCACCCTGGGCGTTCGGGTTACCCGATCCGATCAGGTCGGGTAATTCGGGTTTTAAAAAGTTCGGGTAATAGAATCTGCTGCCAAATCAGCCCCGAAAATCCATTACCCGCAACTTCGGTACCCGTAAAATTGGTTCGGTTCGGGTAAACCCATTCTACCCGAATTTATAGAAAACAACAAAGTGCACAAAATTTTAGTAAGAATTTAAACAAAATTTCACCAATAATCTGTATATAATTCAACTACAATTTGTGAAGAATAATATATTATAGTCACTTGTTCAAACCAAGAGAATTATATTCAAATAAAGTGATAGTTTCAAGTGTTCAACTAAAAACACATGATAAAAACAAAGTTGAAGACAAAATTTCGGGTAGTTCGGGTAGTTTGGGTACCCACGTGCATTACCGAATTACCCAAACTAATTTTGGGTAATCAAAATCACTATCCGAACTTAGGATCGGGTACCCCGGGTTCGGGTAATTCGGTAGTTCGGCACGGGTATTGGGTATCGGGTTTTTTGCCCAGGGTGAACGAGCGGAGGATCCAATGCGGGCGCGTGCGGAAGGAGTTGTGGGCACGTCAAATCCACCGCAGATGGGCAAGGTCGGCGGAGGCGCCAAATCCGTGGCGCCGTCAGCAAATCCACCGCGCCAAATCTGGCTCGGCTGCCAGCCTCCTCCCTGTTGACCGCGGATCCTGCCCGGCGTAGCCTCTCGTCCCCATCACGGTGGCAACGACGCAGCCTACCTCGACGCTGCCACGCTCATGATCACAGCCCGCGAGCGGCTCGGCATGTACGATGGCGGCATGGCCATATCTTCTCCGCAGTCTCCGGCGATTCGATTCAATGCAGCGACAGCGTCCATCGGTGCGTGGCTTCTGCTGCAGCTTGCTGCACTGTAGCTAATTTCTGAAGCTTGCTGTTATCTACGTAACTCTGAACATATGCTCAACATATTCAGATCGATCGAGCCGCTGACTGAATCATTTACATGTTTCCTCATCCTCTATTTTTCCCGATGTTTCTTCAGAAGATATGGGTTCTTGCATGTTTGTAGCTAGGTTCATATTTCTTTACCTCTGTCATTTGTTGTCATCCAGTGAACTGTGTCGTGAAATGTTTCATCAAATGGTTGGTCTGAAGTTTATGAATTATCTAGCATGTTCAGTTCAGCAGTCCTGTATTCTTGAATGGTGTTGAAATGTCATCTAATAAAAAAACGGCAAAAGCTTTTTGCCGCCTTTCGAAAAAAAGAATGGTGTTGAAATGTTTTCCCTGGTGTAAACTGAATTATGCGTTTTCAATTTTGTTGTAGTGTCCAGTAACTAAAATCCTTGTACTCTATGGCCCAGAAGAGCTTGCTGTGATCAAGTTTCTGTGTGCAACAACTATTGTTAGCAATTTTCAGTTGAGGAGACTAAAATTATCTTCCTAGCTTTCTATTATGAAAATTGGAAGTTCTGTATAGTGATTGTAGTACTATTTTGGTTCTCAAACATTTCGGTTCTATATGGTGATCTGTAGGTGGCCAATGTATGCTACCTATGTGAAAAGAATTGGTTACCTACTGCCTGTATGCTAGCTATTTCAGAGAACTGGTAGCCATATTTGTGATTGTGAACTTGCTACGAACCATTCCAGAATTTAACTGAAGGATGAACGCCCTTTGTGGGCTTTTCTCATATATGTAAGATTGCACTCTCATTTGGAGAACATGTTCAGTTTGTAGTGTATTTATGTGTGATCTAATTTGTATCAATTAGCAACACAGTGGTGTACAAGAATGATATTCATAGTTGATCATGGTTATATGCAAGCATTAAATAACTTTTAGACAATCAAACAGACAACCCGTGTCTGTGGGTTGTATGACCTATCTTTATATCTTTCTGTATTATACAATTGAGTCACTTAGAGACGGAACCCCGTCTGTCGGTTGAATATGCCCTTAGTTCGTCACACTATAGATCAAAGTGCTCTAAACTTTGCTTTCTCTAGTGAAAAGGCTTTCACCCTGTTTTTTTTTTCTCCTGCTGTCCCGGCCCCCAAATGGGCACAAAAACCTAGGAGCACATAAGTCTTTAGTTGATTTCGATTAAATTTTAGCCCATGATCGAAACAACCCTAAACTTTATTTGGCTAAAATTTAGTCCTCAAGTTTAGCCAACTAAACCTTAGACCATGGGGCCCAAACAGAGACTTAGCAACTAATTGAAACTTTAGAACGTGGGATCCAAACAAAGACTTAGCTAGCAACTAATTGTTAGCTTGAGAATGGTGAAACACACATGTATGTTTTATTGAAACAACACTCATTCACCTATTAGCTAGTGGGATCCAAGCACCTTCCAACTAATAGTTAGCCACGCAACTTTAGCTCCTTCTCAAAAAAGAAAAACATAAATTTATCTAGAGCTACTCCCTCCATTCCAAATTATAAGCCGCGTTGATTTTTTTGGTTCATCCATTTTGCTATGTATATAGAAATATTATTGTACCTAGATGCGTAGCAAAATGGATGTATGAAAAAGTCAAAGCGACTTATAATTTTAAACGGAGGGAGTATTAGCTAGCAAGCTAATTATTAGAACACCGCTATTGTTCATTATTGTACTCAAAACATGGAAGTTTGGTAAAACTACAAATAGAGTTTCATTTGATGTATAGACAAGTACTGCACCTAGAGTTTTAGTCATGCGATCAGTGAATGCATTATATCCATGAAGACATTATTGTATAGACCGTGCGTAATTTTTTTCATTTAATCTAATCATTTGCTGCTAGCATATTTAGACGCGCACGGACACATATATACATATAATAATAAAATCTGAATTACTCGTGCTACATTACTATCAAAAATAGTTGTTACACAACCGAAGCTATATGTGCAAATCAAATAAATACAAAGGATTCAGGAACCGTATTACATGGACGATGTTGATTTGGTGGTGCTAGGACTAATGAAACCGAAGGGAAATCCATTGTAAACGCTATGTTTCTACCATTCAAAATACACTAATAAAGTTTATAACTTCCATTTTTCTAAGACTAAAATATGATTTTTATCTCATAGAAATTAGTAACAAATAAATTGGATTTAATTTGAACAATTTACAAATGCATCGTGTTCATTCTTTGGAGTTTTTCATTTATTTGTTGTTTCTTAAAATTTTACCTATATATCCATCCTTTTCTCTTCCGAAAACACTAAAATCTTAGAAACTGTAGGGGGAAACATACAAACCAACCAAGACCCTTAGCTCTCCCTTTCTCTCTAGGCCAAAGCCCTTATCTCCCTGTTGTAAAAAGAAACTTATCACTCCTTTTACTTTAGGCCGCGCCACCTTACTTTGTGCTAGCCCATGATATCGGGCCATATTTAAAGAACTTGGCATTAAGTCTAGAATTTGGTCAGATGCCGTAGTAAACAAAAAATTGAGGGGTTTTGTTGGGGAAGTTGAATGGACCGGAATTCTTCCGGTCTGAACGGCCGGATGAAAACCGTGCGCCAAACAGTGGAAGCACGGAAATCTTCCCACAGGCGCTGCAGCACAGCACGGCCCACTTGCACGGGCAAGCATAACCTGGGCGATGATTTCCATCAGGTAGGTAGGTTAATCTCAAAAAAAAAAAAAAATCAGGTTGGTAGGTAGGTACGTATTTTTTTTTTTAGAGCAACTCCAGCCATCTCTACTAAAAATAGATTTATATTTCTAATTTAAGAGTCAACTTATAAACTTGAGGACCCAAATTTACAATCAACTCCAGTGGTACAAAATGGACTTCTATTTTTAGTTTAGAGGGTGGATAGGAGGCTACTATTGCTAGGGGCTTGGCAGTGAATTTTAGGAGGGCATGAAAAATGGGAGTTTATTTAGGAGCCCCACTAAAGTTATATTTTATACCCAAACTCCTAAAAATTAGAGTAGAGACTTGATTTGGGGCTTCCACCGGGAGTTGCTCTTACATTGTATGTTTTCCCTCCCTCTTTCTTCCTCTTCTTCTTCTTCTTCTTTTTTTTTTTTTCCTTTTTATTTTCATACTTCATTTTATACATATTTATTTTTTTTTATTTATGTAATTTTTTATTTTCATTTTTATGTCTTTTTTTTATTTCTTTTCTCTTTTCTTTTTCTTTCCTTTTCTTATTACTTTTATTTCCTATCTTTCAATTTTTTTCCTTTTTTTTATTTCATGTGATTTTGATTATTCTTTTTTGTATATTATTGTTTATTTCACTATAATTATTATGTTTGTTTTATTTTATTTTTATATTTTATTCTTTTCTATATTTCTTTCTTTTTCTTTTTATCTTTTGTCTTTATGTTTTCTATAGATTTTTAGTTTTCTAGTTTTGTATTTTAACTTGCTTAATTATTTTTAATGTTTAATTTTTTTAGTTTCTATTTTCCATGAGATCCTACGTTCACATAGTATAGATGTGTTGTTTTGTGCAATGTTCACGTGGTATATAATATCATGTTCTGTGATTTTCTTCGTGATGTTCATATAGTATACATGTGATATTGTAAAATTTATTAAAGATGTTAACGTGTTATAAATGTGATGTTCTTTGATATTTTTATGTTCACATGGTATGCAAGCGATATTCTATGATGTATTTGTTGATGTGTTCGTTTGGTATACCCGTGATGTTAACGTATTATATAATGATGAAGTTTTATCTCGGTGATGTTCACATAATATACATCTGATGTTCTATTATGTTTTTTGTAATGTTCACATGATACAAATGTGATATTCTACGATGTACTTTTGGTATTCTATTTTATTTTTCACGTTTGCCTTTTTCCCTTAATTCCATTGTATAAGGTAGAAACACGATGTTCATGTAGTATAAACATGATGTCCTAATATGTATTTGAGGATGTTCACATGAATGGGATATTGTATAGTATCTTTGAGTATTCACACAGTACCCCGAGACATATTTTATAGTCTATTTTTAGGTTGTTCAAATACTAGCTATGTGATGTTATTTTAAATCTCTCTTTTATGTTGTTTTTTATTTTTGCTTTCTTTTATGCTTTGTTGATCTATCTTTTATTTTTTTTATATTTGTGTAATGTTATTTTTATATAATTATAAATATTTTAGGGATATTATAGTACCAATCACTTTGATCTATAATTTTTTTTAGATCTAGAATATTGCTTTTCTAAATTAAAAACATTTTTCTTGTGAAGGTAGAACTTAGAATGTGGCCTTTAATTTGTTTGATGATGATAATAATAATAATAATAATAATAATAATAATAATAATAATAATAATAATAATAATAATAATTCTATCTTTATAAAATAAATGTTCCTTAATAAAAATTTATATTAATATATTCATATATATGGGGTCTTGTTTTGAAGGATTTATTATAAGAAACACAATGATGCTATGGAAATTTAATTTATATACTGGTTCGGTAACTACAGCTTTTAAAGTTTACAAAACCATTTATTATGCGATCATGTCAGCTATTTTGTTTATTTTATTTGTTGGTGCCAAACACACGAAAAGGTCAAATAATAATGGAAATGAAAGCACATGGCCCAAAACAAAAGAACCTATCAATAACACGCGTTCACGTCCGACTAACCGTTACTTGAATGAAGGAGGCTTCTCAGCCACGGCGGCAGCTCCTATCTATGATGAATGTTGCCAACTTTGGATGGATTTCGCTGCTATTTCCATTAGTCATTAGCTGATGAATTAGCAAGGCAAGCTTTGGTAGAGAAAAATTCCTTTGTATGGGTAGATGATCCCCCTAATTCTATCCTTCAAGTGCTTGTAAACGATGTAACTATCTTTTTGAATCAATAAAGCTCTGCCTGATTTAAAAAAAAAAAAAAAAAACTCTCGCAGCGCCCAGAAAGGACAACCAAAATTAGAGACGAGCAAAGAAACTGAGATGCGGGAAAGAAAAATAAAGGTACGGCCAGGAATAGTGCTGAAGTGTGGTCTAGTACTTTTTTGCGCGCTCTCTCTCTCTCTCTCTCTCTCTCTCTCAATTCTTTGGGATGGGAATGGGCCAACCTATCTTTAGTCTTGGATCTGAACTTGTGTCCCTAAGGCTAGTTTTAGAGACAATGTGTCGACCCATTTCGCTTAAAAAAGAATAGCATGGATCGACTGCTCAAATTTGGTTTTGTTATCATCAGCTATGAACACTATCACCACTTTCAAAAATAATGAAACTCTCTAAGATTTTGGTCATCGTCTGCGATGCACAAGAAGTACGTTGATAGTATTCATAACCCAAATTCAAATTTAACTATTTCCACTTTCAAATATGACATGTCTCAATTAGGTCGATCCACATTACCCCTTGGGTCATTCGGTTCTAACCCTACGAATCGACCTATTTTAAACTCTCAAGGTGATCCCTATAAAACCCGTCAACGACCTAATTTCTTTTGTTGGTCAAATCAACTATCGAATGGATCAACATGACCTATTATCTCATCCCTACGTCAACACAAAGAGCGGAAAAAAAGAGGTTGCAGTTACGATTTACGATGCTACCAAGGTCAAACACAACCGTGTAGTTTCTAATTTGAAGAAATAATGTCGAGACCACAGACAACCATGCATGTCATATATCAGTATATATATAGGGGCACTGGAGAAGATAAGAAAAGCTTCTTTTGCATTAACAAAATGTAACATAATAGCACACAAATTTGAAGCTGTTGTTGTTGGGTATATGAATATATATTATAAAATTCATACCTGCCGAAGGTTTCTTGCCCTTGTCGCTTTTATTCCGTCTCCTCGAGCTCGACCCGTCCCAGTTCGGGCTCGATTCCTCTCCGCCTCCGCGCGTGGTACGCGTCGCTCCTGCTCCCTGGACGCGTGGATTCCTCCTCCCTCCCTGATTCCTCTCTGCCTCTACGCTCCCTGGATTCCTCTCTGCCTCCACGCGTGGTACGCGTACGCTCCCTGGATTCCTCTCTGCCTCCGCGCTCCCTCGATTCCTCTCTGCCTCCGCGCGTGGTACGCGTACGCTCTGGCTCTACAACACCAAAGCAATATGGCTTTTTCATTCACACAAAAACAACACCAAGCTACAAGGCCCAACTCATAAATATGAACACACAGCAGCCCATTTTTGTCAAAAAAAAAAAACACAGCAGCCCATTCATCACATCCTTTATATTTTCTGTATTTATTTAAAAGAAAAAACGCCCTGGCATACCACACTTGACCAGCGCAGCGCTATCTATCTATCTATCTAGTAGTAGTATATGTATGTATAAATAAAGAGAGAGAAAGAAAGAGTTCTTCGAGATGTTCAAATGCATTACTTCACTTTGAAACCAATGGCATGTAAACAATCGGCAGGAGCGTTGATAGATTAGTTATCTCCTAACTAGTTTGTTAAACTTATGATCTCAACAGCTACATGATGTGACGGCAATTTGACAGAGATTGAAAGAGAGCCGTGCTGCATGCTCAAATAAATACTACTCATTCCGTCCTAAATTATAAGTCACTCTGAGAATCATGGAGACTCATCAAAGCATTTCAACTGTGTGCCATGCATGCTCTTGCATCTGACCAGTACGCGTACGATGTGTGCCGTTGATGTTAGGGACAAAGGTGAAATTAGATATGGACGGATCCAAGTACAATTTCTGATTGCCATGGAAATTATTTCTCAAATAATGCAAAAAGATCATTAGCTGGACTTACCTGGTTGTCCATTTGATGGCAACTGATCCAACCGTGCTCTTCCTTCTATTCAGAAACAGAGAGTAAGACTGTAAGAGGTTGGTGCTACAATTAATGGTTACGTCACAAGTATACAGTATGAACTAAAGCTCGAGGAGACGAGGACTCACCACCCGACATTGTGCAAGCGACTGTTCGGAAAACTTCCTTCAGGAACCATCGATATATATACTCACGTTCTGCCGCATTGCATGGTCCTTTAGCTTGCGAGTCTGCGCTATGAATAACCAAAAAATAACTTTTAAGATTCCTCAGGAAGACTGATACTTAAACAATTATTTCACACTTACCAATAATGCTATTTAATGCCCCTCCTCGCTACCAGGACCACTATACTCTCCAGCTTACTATGCTCTTCCGCTAAGGACGTCTTCAATGGTCTAGTCAGATATAGCTCATAATTTTTTTAATTATTAAACAGTGCAAAAGACAAGAGAATAAGGACGTCTCTAATGGTTCTCAAATAGCTAATCTAGAGAGAATTCTATTAGCTACCAATGACAATTTACAAATAGCTAGATAGATGAGACATATAAATAAGAAAAAATAAACATTATAGTGTGGAGAGTTATGTGAGAGGAATATTTCTAGGAGATCATGCTAGATTAGCTATTTAGGAGTCGCTAACTATATGAGAGTAACTAGCTATTTGATCTCTCTACTTAATAGCCAATGAAAGTCTTAATTTTTTATTATTTTTTTACCTCATCTAGCTAGCTATTTGCAGATTGCCATTAAAAGACGTTCTCGCATCCAATAGAATTCCTTCTAGTAGACTACTATTTTACAAGCATTGGGGACGCCCTAATG
Source organism: Hyparrhenia diplandra (assembly GCA_015847255.1). Lineage (NCBI taxonomy): Eukaryota > Viridiplantae > Streptophyta > Magnoliopsida > Poales > Poaceae > Hyparrhenia > Hyparrhenia diplandra. The sequence continues at coordinate 14,733 of JADLZK010007074.1, read as the reverse complement.
TGCACTCAAAAGATATTCTCGCACACACTTCATGATGCATTTTTCTCTCACAGCACGATATTGAGGACAACCTCTCTCTCCACCATGTGTAAGCTTAGAGCTAGTGCAAGCTCATACTATTGGAGACGCCCTAAAGAGATGAAGGATACGTAGAGTTAAATCCCATCGATCAAAGTCTGTAAAACACATAATTCCAATCAGTCAATTCCTGCCATATGTATGCTAGAGCCAATGGTAATCTAGTTTTATTTCGAGGTTGTTATCCTAAGATGCATATAATGATTGAGGGCAGTGAAGCCCATCCTCTCTCATTGTCGCGTCAAGCCACGTCTTGCCCTGATATTATGAGTGTTTTACCTGTATGCCATTATAAAAGTCGGTGGAAGCCTATATGCCATTAAAAAGTTGGTTCAGACTTGTGTGCTATGACACAAACTTTCTTTTACCTGTGTTCCATTTTGGACGGAGTGTGAACTAACAGAGCCTAAAGGTGGTGGAAAAAGACCATTTTGCTCTGCTACTGGTTTCTTTCTCCCTCTCCAACAGCTAGGTCCCATGGAACTTTTGACTGCCAGGTGGTACCACTGGTCAGTTTCATCTCCTACCTCCTGCAGCTCCTCTCATTGCCGTGTTCACGTGCTCACGCTGCCGCCGTCCTCCGACCATGACAAGGGGAGGAGGCATTGGGCAGCCGAGCTGGCCCCTCCACGTGTGTGCCCTTCATTTTGTGAATCAGTTCCCATTTGATGGTTTCCCTAATCAATCTCTCTTTTCCAGCGAACTGCTCCATGGACGGCGTGTTGTTCATCTTCTCCGGCTGCCTCGGCGCCGTGCGTCGCCTCCTGCGCACTGGCGGAGCTACATTGATGCCTGGGTATTCCTGGGAATACCCAACTTTTTTTGTACAACAATAAGAATATATATAGATATACACAAATCTATAATGTATATTGGTCATTATTTGTTCATTCTCGAGCACATTCTCTGTCCACAGCCAATTCCTGCGGCCTTCTTTCGTTTTCAGCTTCTAAACCAGCCCGCAAGAGGCAAGGGCGCTAGGCCCAGTAAGGCACATGGAGCGTCCTCCCGCTGGCCCCCTCTGTTCGCCGCCGACGCGCATACGCCCCCGACGCTCCCCTGCAGGACCGACTAGCTCTCCCGATTCCCCGTTCAATCCCCAATCCCTAATCTTTGGCCTCTTCTTCCTCGCAAGCGGACACCGGCTAGCGGCGGCGCTCGACTTCGAGCGGGGCGTAGGCCGGGCGGAGCGAGGGAGGCAGGGGCGTGGGCCTGCTGGCACCGGTGCCGGCCAGGTGCCTAGCGCTTGACGGCCGGGCTGCCGGCGCAGCGGCTGCGGCATGCTAGGACGGGGCGGTCGCGCCAGCTAGCCGGGCTAGGGCGTTCAGCCGTTCATTCAGCTGAAGGTGAGGCAGTTGATTTTCCCCAATCCCCATTACTGGATTTGGTCATTTGGATTTAGGAAAGTCCGGATTGAATGGGGCAGTTGATTTTCCCCAATCCCCATTACTGGATTTGGTCATTTGGATTTAGGAAAGTCCGGATTGAATGGATTTTCTCCCTGTAGATTACTTTCAGTTTGCATTTTGCAATATGAAGACGAAAACCCTTGATTTGAAGAGTTTGTGGGATAGAGCAGCAAAGACAAGAAAAGTAGAATTAGGTTCCACATCAATTTCAGAACCAGTTGCAAACCTGCTGCTATGCATTGATTTTTTTTTTTTTGGATTGTGGGAATACCCAACTTCTAAATCCTGGCTCCGCCACTGCTCCTGCGGCCCCCATCGCGACCACCGCGGGCTTGCGGCCCCCCCCGCGGCGTCCCTTGCCGGCGCCCCCCCCGCGCTGCCCCCTCCCGCAAGACTCGTGTGCGGCGGCTACTCGGCCGGCAGGCCGCGCCGCCCCCTAGGCAGGCCGAGCCAGCCCCTCCGCGTGCGTGGGCGCCGCCGTCCTCCGACCACGATGAGGGGAGCATTCAAAGACGATGATGAGTTAGAAAGCTAAGACACACGGAAGCCATCAACAAAAATCGAGCTCTAGCAAAATTAGAAGAGTACAGGCAAGAGATTGAGAGGATGCCATACCCAAAAAAAAAAAAACTGCTGCCGAAGAGTTGAAAATCTATATTCGAGAAGTAGAAGAGTCACCGGGCAAGCTGAACAGAATTGTGTTACATTGAGAGGTTGGTCAAACTTTGAGATGATGACTTATAATTTGAAATGAAGCGAGTAGCAACTTAGCAAGGGTATTAGCGTCAACACAAGGCAAGAGCATCCAAAAGGTCAATCGTGCATGATCTGACGACATCATGGCCATACTGCAGAGTCCATGCACACAGCTGATCGCAAAACATCGTTGTTCATTTTTTATACTATATGCATTAATGCATGCATGTCAGTCGTTTTGCTTGCTCGAGAGTTATTAGTTATGACACGCTAGTTACTAATAATCTTAAAAAATGGGAAAGGAAATTAAAATGAGCAACTGGTCAAGCAAGTGTGTATGTTCAGTTCGGATGATGCTGAATGCTGCAAAAGAGATGAATGAAGCTAGGGGCCTTACGTATCTGGTCCAAAATATTAGGCAATTATTAGGTTTAATTTATTCAAAGTTGAATCTTTTTAACATGTATTTTGAATAGCTAAAATACCATATATTCCCTCGGATTAAAAGTATAAGCTGGTCCTCGGATGTGGGCACAAGGCTTAAGCATTGAGTCAGAACGACATGACATTCAGTTTTAGTGACATGGATAGTTCAACTCTCTTGATGCGCTTAGGCCATTACTGATGCCAGTCTTAGTGGTAAATTTCATGTTCTTGTTACCAAGGCCTTGTTTGATCAGTTTCGGATTCTTAAAACCAGTGTTGCCTCTAATTTCTAAAATCTGGATTCTGAGCAAAACAAGTGGGGGTGTCTGGATCCCCCGGTTTTTACTTCATTTATTGCTCTTTGGGTCACAAAGAACTAGCAAAAGCTGAGTATCAACCTCTTCTTGGGTTTTAAAAATCCAGCAAAAACTGACAAAAGAAACTTGACAAAACTAGCATGTTTGGATCCCACCCAGTTTCCAAAAAGCTATATTTTTAAAAACTGAAAGGATCAAAACAGGACCCCAAAACTACCGTGTCAGCTTCTTTATATGTTAGTAATTCTGACGATAGATTCCATCTAGATGAAACTCTATAAAATTCTATCTCTATATCTCTTCATAGTTAGCCTCCTGTCCAGTCATCACTCATAAAATCTATTGATGTGCCACGGTACTAAATGCAAATAAGTTCCAACCCCACCTATACCAGCCTTATTAATAAGTAGAAAAGTCAGACGTCATGTCATTCATCTAATCATCTATCAGTAAATAAATAACATAAACGAACGTTCTCGACTGTCGAGCCACCACGCAGGGGATGCATGCATGGATCTTGGGCTTGCATCATCAACGTAGTTTCAAGCAGTAAAGGGAAGGGATCATAATAGAGCACTTCATTCACAAGTTGACGCCAAGCCTATCCTATTCAAACTATGTCCAATTAATGGGACGATCGATTAATGTTGACTCGAGGCCAGGGGATCGGAACACCTCCATCCTCTAGCTGGATTGCGAATATTTTGGCATCTATATGATCATACAATATTCATATCACTTTAATTTGTTAATTTGTAATACTCCCTCCGTTCCAAATTATAAGTCGATTTGACTTTTTTGGTTCATCCATTTTGTTATTTATCTAGACATATTATTATATCTAGATGTGTAGCAAAATGTATGTACCAAAAAAGTCAAAAGTGACTTATAATTTGGAACGGAGAGAGTACATGTTAAGGTGAGAACGATGAGGTCTTCTTTTAACTGGACATGTGTTTCCTTTTCTCTCCTCCTTTTGTGTGCATCAATAAATTCATCAATGGTTCGATTAGACTCATGAGAAGGTTCCACATTTTGGCCACCATAATCGAACCGCTCAGTAGGGTCGATGGCTCCTTCCTCCTTGACAATTATATCTACTACTTCTATAAAGATAAACCCCACAAAGATATTTATCTGTGATTTCGTGAAGCCACGTCATCATGAGGGCCCCACCATCTACCCAACCCTGCATGCACGATGTCAGATCAGTCGGCACCTGCTCCACCGATCCTGCATCCTGCCCTCCCCCACTAGCTATCACGCATGCATCATGAATTGGCCACTCGCTCTGCCTATCCACCTCGATCCCCACGCAAATCACCACTAATAATCTGAAATGCCTTCCGATCACACTGCCTTCATTAATCAACTACTTGATCGATCCCTCTCCATTCTCTATCAATGCATTATTCAGTTAGACTTCATTTGTTGGCTTTCCATATAAAAAGGCCCAACAATAGCTCATGGCAAACCATCAGCACAGCCAAGCTACGGCTTGCATCCCAATCCTCTTTCGATCAATCCTTTTGTTTTGATTTGTTCCTTTCCAGTTTTATGTTGGAGCATGTGTCCAGCACGCAATGGATATTCACCTCATCTTACTCTCCTTACGGAACTATTTTGTGGGCAATCTTCCCTATAAAATAAATCAAGGTATGGAATGATCGATCATGAGGTAGCTTGATTGTAAATCCCGCATCAACTATCGCTATTCTCACAGAAAAAATCTATTGCATTCCTGCGGCAACGTGCGGGGAATCCTCCTAGTTGCACATGATGATACAAGATTTCATGATGTCTGCAACTCTGCAAGTGTCTCTGTGCGCCATATAATAAGTGCGCTGCTCCTCGAACAATGGTGAACCTAGATTGCAGAACACCATAAACTCTTTCGACATCCTTCCTCGTTGCTTCCTATGCTTTGGCAAAATATTTTCTGTTGTTCCCCCAAAGGCTTAGAGATGGACTTGACTAAAGTATCATCGGCTAGATAATAACCCATCGTATAATCCTGATAATTACTAGTAAAGTTCACCTTAGAAGTTCTTCCCTCCGCCAGGCTTTGCAAATAAAGAAGACTGATGAAGCACATTGACATCATTATGAGACTCAGGCATTCTAAAAAAATCATGCCATATCCAAAGATCGTTCGAAGCAACAACCTCTAAAATAATAGTGGGCTTCTCCACATGCCCCTTGTACTGACCCTCCAATTCTATAGGACAATTCTTCCATGCCCAATGCGTACAATCGATGTACCCTAACATACGAGGAAAACCATTTTGCTCACTGAGTGCTAGTAAGCATGTTGTGTCGGCCTCATTAGGTGATCTCAGGTATTCATCTTCAAATATATCAACAATTGCAGCATTGAACCTACATAGGCTCTTAATGGTAGTACTTTAATTTCTCCAATGCGAACATACTCATCCGTACCATTAGCGGGAACCCCGTAGCATCAACAGGAACCCCGTAGCACTCCTGTTTTTGCACAAAGTAGTCATCGTGTGATTCTACAACATCCATTATGCGTAGGAAAGATCCTATCTCATCCTGTACCTGAAATAAAAATAAGTTCTTAGAACAATTACCTAGTGTAGTATATATGTACATATCACAAGTGAATGCAAACGAACCTCTGACGGAAAAAAATTGTGCTGCATGTCGGATCATCAACCATCAAGATGATTGACATAGTCATTGTCGTCTGATGATAAATCATCCAACTCCCATTGAATAAGTGACTTCTCAGCAGGCATGATGTCTAGCGACCCTTGTGATTGTTGTGGCTAGCTACGAGTTGGTCGCGGTCGGATGGGAGGTGGCGGCGGTCGGCTTGAAGGTAGCCGCGGCCGGCTGGAAGGAGGCGGTAGCCAGCTAGCTGGGTGGTGGCGGTGCAGCTGGGAGTTGGCGGCGGCGGTAGGGAGGTCATGGCGTGAGGGGTTCGGCACGCCCTGTGAAGTCCCATGACAGAAAAAAAGGCGCAAAAAAATAGCTGTGGGACCCAAATTTAATTTTTTAGAAGCAATTTATTAAAAACTCTTGGAGATGGACTTTTTTTTCCTCCCAATATCATTTTAGGAGTTGCAAAACTACAAGTTTTAGGAGGAAAAAAGTATGGAACTCTTGGAGATGCTCTTATTTTAGCAACTTAGCAAGGGTATTAGCGTCAACACAAGGCAACAGCATCCAAAAGGTCAACCTTGCAAGATCTGACATCATGGCAATTAAAATGAGCACTGGTCAAGCAAGTGTGTGTGCAATTCGGATGATGCGTGCTGAATGCTTCAAAGAAATGAAGCTGGCGGTCCTACGATATATCTGGTCCAAAATATGAGACAATAATATAGGTTTATTCAAAGTTGAATCTTCTTTTTAACTTCGATTATGAATAGCTAAAAGATCATAAATTCCCTCGGATCAAAAGTATACACTGGTCTTCGGATATGGGCACAGGAATTAAGAATGCATAAAAGAACGTTCTGACTCTCGAGCCACCGTACCACGCGGGGGATGCATATGCATGGATCTTATTTGCGTCATCGACGTACGTAGTTTCAAGCAGTAATAAAGGGAAGGGATCAGCATAGGGCAGTTCACAAGTTGACGCCATGCCTATCCTATTCAAATTGTATCCAATGGGACGATCGATTAATATGTTGACTCGAGGCGCTAGGGGATCGGAACACCTCCAACGTCTTGCTGGAGTGCGAATATTTTAGCATGCATATTGATCATATACAATATATATATTCATATCACGGTGCACTTCCTCCACCTTCGCTTGGGAGCTAGTATAAGGTACGTAGACCGAGATCAGCAGAACGAAGCCATCTACAGGGAATCTTAGTCAACGGTACAAAAACCTCAGAAGAATTATGCTTTAGTACGCACACGGTCAGATGCAGCGATGAGAACGAACGTAGGAAAAGCACACTGCATGTGCACAGCACGCTTCATTCAAGGATCAAGGAGATGGGCCATTAATGCATCTAAGATTCGAACCCTTCGTTTGACTTTGCTTTTTCTTTCACTTGGTCTATGTCCACTGTACCGTGTTTAGTTGGTGAAATATTTTGGGTTCGGCTACTGTATCACTTTTCATTTGTATTTGTTAATTATTGTCCCACCATGCACTAGGCTCAAACCGTCAAACGATTCATCTCCACTTTTCAGCCAAACTATCCAATTAGTTTTTTTGTTTACCTATGTTTAATGCCTCATTCATGCGTTAAGAGATTTGATGTGATGGAGGAACTTTAGCACTTTTTGGGTTCTTGCATGTGAACTAAACACCCCCTTACTTAAGCTGCTCTCTCCTTTTTATCAACTTATGAAAAAAAAAACCCTACATATTCATCTTCCGTCGCTCGCTATGGATGGTTGCAGGTGCGAAAAGGATAACTTTTCGGACAACACTTAAATGAATCACTAACAGGTTTTTTACGTATGTGCTCCTCCTCGTTCTAAATTATAAGATGTTTTAGTTTTTTAGATACATAATTTTGATACATAGTAATAAAAATAATACATTTAGAAAAAAGCTAAAACGTCTTACAATTTAGAAAGGAGGAAGTGATACTTAACCCTACATAATCCATATTGCCTTTCAATTCTTCTTACAAGCCGGCCGAAGCAAATGGGAGACAAAATTATCAATGCCAACATATATAATGTGAGGAGCACTGATCCAGCTCTGCAAGAACCATGCACAAACTGAAGTAATTATCATATAGACATACACATTATTTTCTTCAAGTCGGTGTGGCGAGGTATATGTTTGGAGCTTTAATTGGTGATGCTTTTGAAGCTAGCTGTAGACCATCTTCTTTTGAGCAATTCTGGGTGTGGATCAACAAGTTAAAGCTTAGCTCACCGTAAACAAATATGCTGTTGGTCTGCCAGCAATACGCGTTGGGCATTATGGCGTTTTAGAAATGTTGTTTGTTTTGATGGGGAAAGAATCAGAGTCTCCTACTAAAATAGTATCTATGATCTACACTTCGTATTTTCTCTCATTTTGCAGCGGCTGAAGGCTGGTTGAAATCCTGTAAATAAAGGAGCTCATCCCGCTGACGGAACAGGGAATATCTACATTCTGAAGGCTGAAGCATCGTCGGCACTGCACTTTCAGGAGGGGCCAGCCTTAAGCTAGAAGGGAAATATTCCCAGGAAAAAAAAACTAGAAGGGAAGCCCTGACGAAGAACATCAACTAATGAAGCCCAGTCCTGGAAACACTGCAAAGTTGGGGTATGTAGAGTCAGCCTGGCATGCTTTGGCTTGTCAATTGTCATGATAGAGATTAGTTAGCCCGGGCTCTGTCTACCTTTTTTGCTTTATAGGCCTTGTGTCCTGGTATCTTTGTCATAGCTCTGAGGTGTTTCGCTGAAGTTGGGCCTTGCCACGTCCACTTTTTTTTTTTTTCTGTTTGTGATGATCAGGAACGTGGGTACTTCTCACGTTTATGTTTCTAGTTTTACATATAATTTCTTTGCCTTGGTAATGGAATTCAAATTTCCTATTGTGGAAAAAACAAATACAATCCATGATCTTGGGTGAACCTGTTGCCACTTCTCACGTATAGTTTTCTACCATTATATATTCCGTAAACCTGTTACTCTAATTAGGTTTTTTAGACATGTACAACCCGGCGATTTACCAGTCGGTATACCGGTAATTTTGCGTTTTGCCCCCCGCATCCGCCCACAGACGAGACGGCACGGGCGTCGCCTCCCAACTCGACGACTGTGTCCCGTTCCCACCGCCGCCCCGTTCTAGAGGACGCGGTGGCGAGTCAGTAGCGGCAGCGATCACCCTCCAGGCGACGGTACCTTTCTCCATCGACGGGAGTTGCGAAGGTGGCTTCCCTAGCAGCTCGTGGGCGACCATGGGATTCCCATTCCCTCCTTCACCATCTGCAGTTTCTTTTGATGCTGCCGGCGATGACTCTTCTCCAGGATCTTGGTAATCTCTGATTCCTGTGCTTTGGTGAACTGCTATCTGAATGTTTAGCTACTGCATGCGTGTGTGTGAACTGAAGCTCGTCGGCGTGTGTGTGTTCGTTTGGACGTTCGGCAGCCTGGGATCCATCGACGTAGTCACTTGTCTGAATCTAGCATACTCTTCTGTATTATAAGTTCTTGCAAGTCTCGGTATCAACGTGCTATTGCCCACTCTGTATCAACGTGTTCTTGCAAGAGTCCACTCTTCTTCAGTCTTCATATGTGGTTTATCTGAATGTGGCAAATTACATGTGCAAACTGAATTTGGCTGTACATTTGGCCGTGCATCTTTAGCTATACATTCGGCTGTGCAAACTGAATTTAGCTGTACATTTGACTGCATTTTTAGCAAACTAATTACATTGCTTTTTCTTTTTGTCTGTTCAGGTTCAGGTTCAGCAAAACAGGACAGAGTGACCCTTTTTCTTTTTGTCTGTTCCAATCCAGTCGATCAGGTTGCAATGAACCATTACATTGCTTTTTTTTTTTAGTTGTTGTAATGAACCAGTCGATCAACTGCAATGCATGCTGTCCAATTTATTATAATGCGTTTTCTGCATGTTAATGTCAACTGTGTGCATGTGAATGTGAAACTAAACTGGATGTGTGCGTGTACTATTATTCGCATCTGAATGTGAACCTAACTGTCGCTCCACTATTGTTGTTACTTTTCATTGATATTATTCTATCAAATAGCCACACAATGGTATACACAATTACATTTGTAGTTGATCTTAAGATACATGTACAATATTAAATAGCTTACAGACGGACCCTCTGTATGTGGGTTGTATGAGTTGTCTTCATATCTGACTGTATGATAAATTCGAGGTTGTACAGACTGCGAGCCATCTGTGGGTTAATATGCCTTATTTTTTTAATAGAGTCGTCTCTAAAAATAGTTTAAAAAACAAGCCACCTGTCATGTGCCACGGACGAGCGGCCCAACAGGCCCAAGGAGGGGGCACGCACGCGCTGCCCCGCCGCCGCCGCCGCCGCCGCTGCCTCGTCATCTTTCGCCGTCGTTAAGTAATAATTATTTAGAGAATAAATATTTAGGGAAAGAAATAAATTGCTTTGTCAAGAGGTATTCCAATCTATAAGGAAACCTCCTAGATATTTCTTAGCATGCAAGTCTCCCTCGGACTATAAATACAAGGGGCATGTAGCCAGTTGGATCTTAATCAGAAAAATTAAAGGGGTAACACCCGAAAACTCTCCAGCTCTCGATCTCTCTCTCTATACATTGCGCACGCGCGTGCCGCCGCCCCCAACATCGCCGTCGCTGCTCACGCCGCCGCAGCCGCCCACGCCGCCGTCCAGCGCCGCCGCGCCACACCTCGCAGCCGCCCGCCACCAACGCCGCCGCCCTTCCCTCTTCTTCCTCCTCTCTATGGCCCCCAACAGCCCTAACCATCATCTACACCATCATCGCTGCTGTCTGGCTCGCCGCCGACGCGTGTCACTTCCGGCCCAAATCGATCCGGTTTGTGACAGATGGTATCCGGAGACCGGACGATCCAACCACGCTGCCACCGTCAAGATTCGATGGCCGTCCCGCTGCCGCCTTACCCGAAGATGATCATGGAGGCCATCTACGCGCTTGGACCTGAGAACGCCGTCGACAAAGCTGTGATCCTCAACTACATCAAAGATAAGTACGGCTCCAGCCTTCCCAGTCCATCACTACGCAATCTGTTAGGCCACCTCTCCGCATGAAGGTCACCGGTGAGCTCGACGACCTCCTCGACGCCACCCCACCATGGGCTCCACCGATGACAACGATGCTCCCACGGGCGCCGCTGACGTCGTCCCCTCCACGATCTCCGACGCTACAATCAACGGACACGTCTACCACGAGGATGCCCCCTGCTGTTGTGGTTCAGATCGGATCGGATCGGGAGGCCGCCACCGACGTCCACCGTTGCGCTCAACGAAAAGCCTACCCGACTAGGCCAACGTCGTGAGACTCCAGCAACGGTCGAGATAAGTTCCGACAACACCAGCAACGTCATCTCTGACATCAGGAACATCGGGAACGTCAACGTCACTATGGGCGACACAACGGCGTCAACCGACATCGACATCGCTGACCCCAACATCCCGGACAACACCGGCGCCATAAACAACCACGGCGTCAACACCATCGCCGACCATGACATCACACGCTCCACAGGTCACCGGGCAAGTCCATCCCAACCTACATGGAGCTTCTACCTCTACCACCCATGCTACAACGACGACGACACCGACATCGTCGCCGCCAACCATGACGTCCTCGACACCGGCACCATCGGCGGCGACAACAATGCCACCCCTACGGGCACGGCCATAGGAGGGAACAGCAATGCCCTGCGTGGCGCCAACGACATCACCGAGCGACCCGCGGCATCTCCATCGGCGTCGCTACGCCGCGACACCCCTCGGCATCAACGACATTGCCAACAACGGCGATGCTATCATGGGCGCCACGAACGGCACCGACGCTCTCAGGGGCGCCAACGCCGATGACGACCCCACGGCGTCGGCGAACTCGTCCACTCGCCGACCTTCCGACAACAACAACAATGCGCTACACCTCTTCGGGCGTCCCCTCGGACTTCCACCATGGCGGAGAACGTCAACAAGAGAATCGGGACCTCATCACGGCCGACACGGCAAGTGCTTCAACAACAACCCCACTCCCGGTAGTCGACTTCCCGATGACACCAGCGCCACCTCCGGCCGAAGGCGCCCTATCGGCGGCACGTCAACGGAACATCGGCGAACAAAGACATGAGGTATGCCGCTATCCACGATAATAGCGATACTTCTGTGGTTCATTAGCATGCCAAGCCAGGCACCACAGGAGGACCGGGACACCTCCACATGATGTCTCCCTTGCGGCTTCAAGCTACCCATCTACGGCGACCTAATCAACAACCTAGCGTCAACGGGACTGGGCGAGGACCCGTCTTTACTACATCGGCACCTCAAGTTCGCCAGCGGCCTCTACACCTCATCGGGAGGCCCTACAACGGGGGCGCCCCAATCGAAAGGACACGGCGATCCGCCTCGCTCGTCTCCTCCACCCCCCTCCGCCACGTCCATCGCACAACTCGGCAACAGGCAATGGACACGACGACATCAACAGCGACATCACCAACGGCAACTCGGCTATGGCAGCCGGGATGACTCGAGGTTTAGCTGACGCGTGGATGCGTCACCTCGTCGAATGGTGGGGAGATGTCATACCCCAGGATTGGGCCTTGGGAGGCCATCCGCCCAGCCAAAGGGCATCGTGCATGGCCACCAAAAAAAGAGGGCAGCAGCTCCACCAACGCCGACATGAGGTACATGCCACATGCACCAGTCTTCTACCACGTCATCACTACGGAGGCCCTCATCCTACCTCAACCCGCTACACCGACCGACAACAAGCTACATGGCATCGCCGGAACCACCAAGCTCCAGGCGGGAGCACTAGCTTGGGCGCCGCAAGCAATCGAATCCCACCCGTCGAACCAGCCCGGCGAAAAGGGTCGGCGTCCTCATCTTTGTCCAGCTTATTCCCTCTATACGGTGGATGCAACAAACTTCGAACATGCTATTTCGATCGACCGTCAACGACAACAAAATCGAACCACGGTAGCGAGGCGAGGACGCGCTGTCGTCGAAAAGGGGGGGAGTGATGTCATGTGCCCGCGGACGAGCGGCCCAACAGCCCAAGGAGGGCACGCGCACGCGTCGACTGCCCTGCCGCCGCCGCCGCCTGCCTCGTCATCTTTAAACCGTCGTTAAGTAATAATTATTTAGGGAATAAATATTTAGGGAAAGAAATAAATTGCTTTGTCAAGAGGTATTCCAATCTATAAGGAAACCTCCTAGATATTTCTTAGCATGCAAGTCTCCCTCGGACTATAAATACAAGGGGCATGTAGTCGATTAGATCTTAATCGGAAAATTAAAGGGGTAACACCCGAAAGCTCTCCAGCTCTCGATCTCTCTCTCTCTCTCTCTACATTGCGCACGTGCGCTTGCCCCTAACATCGCCGTCGCTGCTCACGCCGCCGCCCGCCGCCGCCGCCGCGCGCGCGCCCGCCAGCGTCACCCCACGCTGCCGCGCCGCCCACGCCACCGTCCCGCCGCTGCTTTCACACCTCGCAGCCGCCCTTCCCCTCTTCTTCCTCCTCTCTACAGCCCCCAACAGCCCTAACCATCGTCTACACCATCATCGCTGCCGTCTAGCTTCGCCGCCGACGTGTCACTTCCGGCCCAAATCGATCCGGTTTGTGACACCACCTCTAGAAATGCATTTGTAAACACAATGGATATTTTTAGTTGTCTTTACAAATACCTATATCTTTAGAGGCTGTTTTAGATCTAGTTGTCTCTACAAATTGGTGTTGGGTGCAACATAGTAAATTCATTCAAATGAAGTTATGAAGACAAATTTTATGTGCCAAAGATCCATTAGTGGTGAGATTGTTGAATAACTAACTCTACAAATGCTACTTTTAGATGTGGTTGTCCTAAGCGGTCGTCTATAAATATGGCTATTATGCGAATAAATTTAATATCTTAATTTTAGGTCAGATTAAGGTAAACTTCTTATCAAAAAGATAGATCTAATTAGATATTGGCAACCAGTTTATAATTTGGGAACCCAAATATATTAAATATAAATTCTTGAATTTTGATTTTTTTATTTTATGAAATAACCTCGGATGCAAACATACACTATACCGAAGTTGTAATGATCCATGAGATATAACTTTGAATAAGACAGCTTCTTAATCAAGGTGGTTTATAATAATGCCAAAATAGAATGCAATGCTAGGCGAAAAGGGCCCTAGCCTAGCTACTGGTTAGAGCATTTGAGTACAATCCAACAGGCCTAGATTCGACTCCTCGTGGGAGAGAATCGACTCCTCAGATGCAGAGAATAAAACAGATCAGAAATAAGAAAAACAAATAAATAGGTTGAAGTTGCCCCTCTTGAGTAATACTTTCTAAGAGTTGTTTAATACTCGAAGTCAAAATAAAATACAATGCCACAAGAGGTGAACACAACATAACTCATGCCAATGTCCACTCTAGCCGTTGGCGACTTCTAAAAGGGTTATTTCAGTAATATTTTTTTTAGAAAAGTTGTTTAATACTCGCTCCGGTCCATTTTATTTGGCACACACACATACTAAGTTGAGGTGTGCCAAACAGAGTCATCATAATATAAAGCAAATGAATAGTCAAAGTATAATATAGAAGTGTTGTCAAAAAAAAAAAGTACAATATAGAAGACCGTATCTTTCTAACTAGGGTGGCACTTGCCTTTTCTTTATTCGTCTAATAGAAATCACGACAAAGCTTTTGTCGTCCTTTCAAAAAATGAACTGGAGGAGTAACATCTAGAAAATAAAAAGTTAAACTGTTTACTTATTTCTGGAAATTTTCTGGATAACGTCTCTAGAAATATTTTTTTCTTTCTTTTTGAGGTGAAGAGGGGACTCTATTAGCTGATCCTGTTCGTCTTGAGCGAACTAGCTAGGAAGCCCATATAGCTCATTAATGGGCTCCAAAACAGACGAATGCAGCCTGGTCCAACGTTCTTGAGGCTCAACTAAACTAAAAATGTCCACGGGCTCCAAAACAGACGAATGCAGCCTGGTCCAACACACGGGTGTTGTGTGTGGCGTGGGTGTGTTCGTGGGTGTATAAACAGAATACTACAGCTGTGCACCGGATAAGAGGCAACTCAAAAAAAAAAAAAAAAAATTCCACCTGATCAAAAAAATAATAATAAAAAATGTCCATGGTCTCTC